>JAUIMM010001073.1:1675000-2230000 GCA_031769625.1 Taudactylus pleione
GTAATCCTGTGTTGTAATTGTTATGATTACCGCAAATAATGACACAGAAAAAGGACGGATTGAAGTCAAAATAATATCAGGTAAGAGGTGTTTTTATGGTGTGAATAAAATGTGTTGTGTGAGGTTTTTTATATTTCATGGTTAAATGTATCCACGGTGTAAAACAACTGATTATACACAGTGGAGAAACGATATATTAGAGGATGCCGGCACATAGATTAGAAGGTGTTGCCAAACCTGAAATTCACCTTTTACATCCGATCCATTATTAACAGTAAGCTAAACCAACAAGATCTATTCCAGGCAAAATTAAATTGAAAGGTAACACTGCGCTCTACCCCTTCTGTGTGATGATTAAATAATAAATGATAAATGAATGCAGGATGCAAAATGATATAAACTCACTTTAATTCCAAAAATGTGGGTGAAGTGAGTATAATGAATCAGGGTATACACATTACCAGCAAACTTGTATTCTCATGTAAACATGTCTACACAGCAGTTAGATGTGATAGTAATCCTATAAAAAAGTCTTAGTGTACACTACTAAACAATGCGATAATATGAGATAACATTGGTGGGTGGTAGGTAAAGTTCTGCTTAATAAAAGTCTCTCTGTCTAACACCTGTGTGTTCAAGTCTGTCCGTGTGAGGTACCTTCACTTCCTTAGTTGAGCGGCGTCCTGCTTTCTTTGGCGTTGCGGTGCACCTCTTCTTACTTTGATGTTGGTTCTGGTGGGGGGTGGTTGGTGCCCGGTGGTTTCAGCCCAGTCTTATGGTACACCTAACTCGTGTGGCTACCTCTGCCACTGTGGTGCTCCCTGCGGATCACCTTGTTAAGGTTCACCTTGGGGCATCCAGCTGTGGAGGTGCCTGGATCTGGATGTGTTGACCTCCCTCCGGACCCTATTGGGGTTCTGTGGTTGGTCTCTTCCTCCGGCCCAAGCGGTGCGCCTGCCGTCTGTTCCTGATCGATTCCGGAACAGACGGCGAGCGCACCGCTCGGGCAGTGCGCCTGCCGTCAACTAAGGAAGTGAAGGTACCTCACACGGACAGACTTGAACACACAGGTGTTAGACAGAGAGACTTTTATTAAGCAGAACTTTACCTACCACCCACCAATGTTATCTCATATTATCGCATTGGGTAGTAGTGTACACTAAGACTTTTTTATAGGATTACCATCACAACTAACTGTGTAGACATGTTTACATGAGAACACAAGTTTGCTGTTAATGTGTATACCCTGATTCATTATACTCACTTCACCCAAATTTTTGGAATTAAAAGTGTGTTTATATAATTTCACATCCTGCATTTATTTATCATTTATTATTTAGTCATCACACAAAAGGGGGTAGAGCGCAGTGTTACCTTTCTATTTCATATACTTAAGGTCAGAGTGACCTATCTATTACCTGCAGCACACCCCGAACACTTTAGTCCATTCCAGTGCGCAGGGCCCCCCACCATTAATAATCCAGGCAATATACTGCACGTTAATACACAGGTTATTAAGCTATGTTTTCTCATAATGTTCTGAGATGCTCAAGTCTACCGTACAACTGCCATAAACAGGGTGGTGCAACCTTGAGGGATGGTCAGCTTGAAGCCTTGGTTGGGTGATGACAGACTTGGAATGCTCCTCTTGAGTTGCAGTGCAATCAGGTGGCTTGTCATTGGTCTGTACTGCCTCACTGTAACATAGTATAGAAAATATGATATTATATTGGCCCTTGGATCAACATTATAGTGATCCTACAGGCAGCTAGGTGTTTTGTAAGCGCTGTTTCAGAATTATGAAGCTCCCTGTAAATGACAGCCCTTACTGTGAATCACTGGGTCTCTTCCGCTCACACTCTCCTACCAGCTATGATCTATTTTAATGTGGTTTTTGTAAAGGTCTTGTGTGGGTAAGTGCCCACCAGTTAGGCCTGGACTTTTGCTCCCTACTGGATAATTTTACTCTTTGGGTGCACAGAGATGGATGGACAAGTGGATCTGGCCCAACCTCCTGATTGAGACTTTTTCTCTAATATGGACTCTTTCAAACACTTACTGACATCTTCTGTTTGAACACCTCCTAAATTCCTTTTTGTTCTAGAAAGTTTCATTTCTAAATAATCCACAGGCTTCTTACAGGCTTCGTGACCTGTCTGTAAGTACGTTGCATGATGTAGGCTGTAGAAGGTTTTGCCATAAGTAGGACTCAGAAGAGACCGACCATAGGCAGAAGCAGAGACTGTGAGCATGACAGCCAACTATATGAAGAAAATTTTGCGATAACCGGAAAATGCCTGTCTGGGTTTAGTAACACTCCTGACAGATGTACTGATTTCTGAAGTGTCCCAGAGTAATCTTAGATGGGTGGCAACCCTAATTGAGTTGGAAGAATATCAAGATATCAGGGGCGGAACTACCAGCGGTGCAAGCCGGTGCACCTGCACCGGGGCGCAACGCAATATAGGGGTCCACGCTGCCTGTATGGCAGGCTGCAATACAGTTGCTTGCCAGGCAGTCATCAAGGCTGTGACTGACCAGGCCAGCAGCTACACGCAACTGACCGGAGCACAGTGCAGTCAGGCTCAGCACTGCAGTGCACTACTAGTTAATAGATTCCAGTAGTCTCTGCAGTGGGGTTAGAGAAGCATGTGCTGAGCTCTGATTGGATGAGCCCATCACATGCTCCTCTGACCCAGCAGCAGCGCAGCCTCGTGAGTGTGACTCATTGTGACTGCTGTTCTGCTGGCTGCCTATGGATGCTGCTAGTGAGTACACTGTGTGGGCACTATAGGTAGCATAATGTGTGGGCACTACAGGTGGTATAATGTGTGGGCACTACAGGTGGCATAATGTGTGGGGACTACAGGTGGCATAATGTGTGGGCACTACAGTGTAGCATTATGTGTGGGCACTACAGGTGACATAATGTGTCCGGTACTACAGTGTAGCATAATGTGTGGGGCACTACAGTGTGGTATAATGTGTCATGCACCCACTGCACACTGCATCCCCCTGTCACCCACTGCCTCTCCCCTCTCCCTGTCACACAATGCCTGTCACCCTCTCCCTCTCACCTACTGCCTGTCACCTCTCCCTATCACCCTCTCCCTCTCACCCACTGCTTTTCCCTGTCACTACTGCCTTTCACCTCTACCTATCACTCTCTCCCTGTCACTCACTGCCTATCCCCTCTCCCTTTCACTCATTGCCTGTCAACTATCCCTATCACCCTCTCTCCCTCTCTGTCACCCACTGCTTCTCCCTGTCACCTCTCACCCTCTCCCCTGTCAACCACTGCCTGTCACCTCTACCTGTCACCTAATGCTTCTCCCTGTCACCTCTCACCCTCTCCCCTGTCACCCACTGCCTCTTCCCTCTCCCTGTAATCCACGGCCTGTCACCTCTCCCTGTCACCCACTGCCTGTTATCTCTCCCTGTCACCCACTGCCTGTCACTTCAACCTGTCACCAACTGCTTCTCCCTGTCACCCACTGCTTCTCCCTGTCACTAACTGCCTGTTATCTCTCAATCACCTACTGCTTCTACCTTTCACCCTTTCCTTGTCACCTTCTTGCCTCTCTTTGTCTACCTCTTGCCTCTCCCTGTCACCCTCTACCTCTCCCTGTCACCCTCTACCTCTCTCTGTCACCCACTGCAGTTTGAACTTGGAGTAGGGCGGAGGAGGGGGGCCCAAGGCAAATTTTTGCACCTGGGCCCACCACTCACAAGTTCCGCCACTGCAAGGTGTATAACAAATAGTAGTATTTGCACAATGTTACAGATGGAAAAGCTAGGGAGGGGGCAAAACTGAATCTACGAATCAAAGTGAGCTAGATATTGCTGCTTCTAGTGACTATTGTTTCAAGTTTCACAAGTTTGGTAAACGAAAGCTGAATAAGCTTGAAAATAGGTAAGAGTCCTGGGTTTTTTGCTGATTGGCTGTCATGACAGCCTTGCTGCTAGGCAGATTAGTTTATGTAAGTGAGTCAGCAGGTTAGTTTGTGCAGCCAGTGGGATGCTTGAGGGTGTGGTTTGCATGAATGCAGCCTCTTTATTTGCATCTCTGAAAAGGACTGGGCTGAGTACCCTTCGGTTTCTATGACCTCTTCCTCCTCTGCTTACCCTCTTTTAACCCAGCTACACTTGCTTCTTACACCTCTGTTCTCTTTTGCTCTCCTCACTATCCAAATCTAACCCCTTGGAAATTTGTGCCTCTTCCCTCCTTTTGTTTTTTCACAGCACCTCTCGATGGCCGCTCTCCTCTTTGTTTGCATCTCTGAAAAGGACTGGGCTGAGTATCATTATACCCCCTTTGCACTGTTGATGTATTCACACCTTTGCTGCTTCTTTCCTCCCACAATTATTTCCCTCATTTTCTTTGTGTCTGTTAATCTGTGCTCTCATTATGCCCCCCCCCCGCCGTTCTGCTCCCCCCCCCTGCCAGCTGGGTGAGTTTGCCTGCCCTATCCGTGCTGCTGCTGCATGCGGTCGAGCGTCCCCTTTTCCCCGCACCCTGTCTCCCATTTCCTCCCTCGGTGTGCAGGGCTCAGTGCCAACGCTAAGCCCTGTTATTCCTTTTACCTCTGCTTGCAGGCAGGAGTGCCTGCTTCTGCAGCTCCCAGTGATCGCTCTGATGATGGCTCAGTATTGTCCGTGGTGTGTGCTTATTGCTCTCCAGTGTTAGGCGGGTTATTTTCTGCTGGTCCCTAGGACCCTGCTAGTGCGGCAGGTCCGGCAGCCATTACAGGCCTGGCAGCCATTTTGGATCCCACTCCTACAGTGGGATCCGGCCAAGGTAGCTAGTCTGCCTTGCAATTTTTGTCACCTGCCCATGCTGCCCATTTTGTAAAGAACCCCCTTTTAGGTGTCCCCAGTAGTGTTGCTCCTGCACTGTTCCCCAGGTTCCCTGGTTCTCTGCAGCTTTCCCTTAGCTCTTTGTATAGCTCTGTCCAAGTTGCCTCTTTTGCAGGCTCTTCCTGGGGTCAGGCTTCCTGGAGCTCTGTGGTTGCCCCCCCATACACCCTTTGGTTTCTGTGACCTCTTCCTCCTCTGCTTACTCTCTTTTAACCCTGGCTACACTTGCTTCTTACTCCTCTATTCTCATTTGCTCTTCTCACTATCCAAATCTAACCCCTCTGCAATTTTCGCCCCCCCTCCTTTGTTTTTTTCACAGTGCCCACCTCAATACCTCTCGGTGTTCCCCCTCCTCAGGGTGCCGCCACCCCCGGGCTCCCCCCCAGTGTTTGTTTTGTTTCTGCAGGCCAGGTCTGCCTTCCCCACTTCTGCCCAAAGTCTCCTGCTCCCCTACCTAACCCTCCCCCTTCTCCCAGCACTTTTTCACCTTTGCCAGTTTCTGACCATTCTCCTGTAGTTGTAGGTTTATCGGCTTCAGATGGAGTTTCCAGCGATGACACGGTGGCTTGGATGGCTGCAGCTCCAATGCGTGTCGAGTCTGTCTGCGTGAAGTCCCTGAAGTTGCGGTTCCCAGGCCATCTAGTGGTGGTGAGTATGGTTTCCCTGATACTTCTAGCTCAGGTTCCAGTTCTTCTTCTCATTCTTCTGGATCCCCTGAGCACCCACATAAGCTTGCTAGGATGATTGTGCGTTGGTTGTCCAAGAAATCAGGTGATAAGGATCGAAGGGTGCATTGTGTGAATAGGGCAATCCTCCACGGTTTGCGAAAGAGTGTTCGGGAGAAGATTCGCAAAGGTAAATTTGTGGATTTTTTTTTGCTCATCGAGGAGATGGGTTTGGTTCAGGCTAAGAAACTGGGCGGTATAGGGGAGGAGGCATACTGTATAATTCGTAGCTGAAAGGTATGCTTATTTTTGCCGCTTGCTATGTGGAAATGCCGGCTAAGGAGCATGTTAATGTTATTAAGTATATTTATTTGGTGCATGACATGTTTGTTCGATCCAGGGGGCTTGCATGGTGTGATTATGATATCCAGTTTTGGCAGAAGCACGACTGCAGGATAAACATGCCTTTGGGGGTTAAGGATGTGAAAGTTTGGTTAAAGGTGTCACAGCAGCGATAACTTCCCTTTGATGTGGTGCCGCCTCGCAAGGCCTCCTCTTTGGTCAAGCCGGATGCGACGGAAGTGGTGAGGGGCAAGTGTTTCTCTTTTAAATAACTACAAGGGTGCTAGTTAAGGCTCAGTCGCATTGTTGGTCCTATGCTAGTCAGGGTGCCCCATAACTTACATTCTGCCAGGGAATTTCCTGAGATTTTGCGGGCTAAGATGGATGCGGAGTTGCCTCTGGGTAGGATGGAGGATCCCTTCCTTTGTCCTCCTCTGCAGAATATCTGTATTTCCCCTTTGGGGGTAGTTCCTATGAAGGCCCCTGGAAAATTTTGCCTTATACAGCATTTATCCTACCCCCAGGGTAGTTCCGTTAATGATGCCATCCCTGAGGTGTCCTGTAGGGTTGTTTATCAACCTTTTGACGAGGCTTGGGCTTTGGTGCGCAGTTTTGGTGACGGTACTTTACTAGCGAAACTAGATATTGAGTCAGCCCTTCCGATTGTTGCCCTTGCACCCGGAGGCCATGCAGTATATGGGTTTCAGGCTAGACACTGGATACTTTGTTGATAAAAGTTTACCCATGGGCTGTGCAGTCTCCTGTGCCTATTTTGAGAATTCAGTTCCTTTTTACATTGGTGTATTCATGCTGTCACTGGCCAGGCTTGTGTTACACATTATTTGGTTGACTTTCTCTGTATAGTACCGGGGGTAGTGACGTCTGTGTGGATCTCCACTTTTCCGCGCAGGCCTTGTTTCAGGCTTTAAGGCTTCCAGTGGCATGGGAGAGTTCCTCTTTTTGCTTGTCCTTTTTCTGGATTAAGTTAGATAAGGTGGCCGGTTGCTGTCGTTTGCCACGGTACAAGGTGTTTAAGTGACTGGGTCAGATTTAGAGTTTTTTTTACTGCCGATAGCATTAGATTGCGCACTGTGCAGTCTTTGTTAGGTTCCTTTAATTTTGCCTGCCGTATCATCCTATGGGAAGGGGGTTTTTGTAGGAAGCTTGAAAGAGACACAGCCGGGACGAGCAAGCCTCATAATCGCATTCGGTTGTCTGTGGAAATTAAAGATGATCTCCGAGTCTGGGCCAGGTTTTTGGTTCACTCTAATGGCGACCATATTTGGCCTTCACTTACAGTGGCTAATGAGACACTGCAGCTTTTCACTGATGTGGCTAGCTCATCAGGCTTTGGCACTTATTTGATGGGGAATGGTTTGCTGCTCCTTGGCTTCTGAGGGCCTTACAGGTAATTTGTTAATTTTAGTGCTGTTCCCGATTGTCGTCACTGTGGAACTCTGGTGGGTGCGTTTAAGTAACCAGCATGTGGTTTTCTGGTGCGACAATCTAGGTGTGGTTCACGCTATTAACAATCAAAGGGCGTGTTCTCACCCTGCTTTGCATCTTTTGCATCATTTAGTTTTGTGATGTTTGGAAGCGAATATTCAATTTAGAGCGTTGTCCCAGGTGTTGTGAATGAGATTGCAGATGCATTGTCTCGTTTTAACTTTACGCATTTTCGGATGCTGGCTCCAGCAGCTTCTGATGTTGGGTTACTTTGCCCTCCATTTGTGTGGCAGATTATCAGGCCACCTTAGAAGGCCTTGCATGGCAGTCGCTGGCTCCAGCGATCCTCAGAATGTACTCGGCTGGCTGGCAGGATTGTCAGCCTTATTGTGCACAGCCATCTCAGGAGGGTAAGTCTTCTAAGGATGAGCTGTTCTCTTTTGTTTGGAGTCACTACCAACGGGGTTGGTCTAAGGCCTCCATGGTGGCAGTACTGGCAGAAATCTCATTTTTTTTGTAAGCTAAAGGGTATACATGATCCTACAAAGTCATTTATCTTGTCTAAAGCTTTTGAAGGCGTTGCTTGCAGTAATGGGAAAGGTGGCTTCTGATGTTTTGGAAGTTGCTCTTTTCCGTTTGGCTTTTCGGTGGCCATCTGTAGGGCATTTAGAGTTAGTGAGTTAGTGGCGGACATTGTTTTTAGGGACTCAGAGGTGCTGTGCAAGCTTAGGTTTTCTAAGACAGATCTTAATGGTAGGGGTAGTTTGGTTACCCTTCCTAGACAGGATGATCTTTCGGTTTGTCCGGTGCACCTTGCAGCTTGCTATATGAGTTTGCGTCCATCCGGCGGCTCTCAGTGGTTGTTGCATGCTGAATTAATTCCTCTTACTAAATTTCAGTTCACTGCTATTTTTAAGCGGGGTTTGATTGAGTTAGGAGTGGATGGTTCACCTTATGGTACCCATTCTTTTTGGATTGGGACGGCTACCAGTGCAGCTATTGTGTGAGCATCTCCTATCTCCATTCAAATTATAGGGCGCTGGAAGTCTGCGGCTTACAAGAATTATGTGCGATGCTGTTTATCTGCCAATCGTTAAATGGCTAGGGATCAATAATTGGGGGTGTAAAGGGATTTTTTAATTTTTCCTCCCATGACCTACATCTGGCCCAACTTGGTTCACGGGAGGTTTTTTAGTTCTTCTTCACTCGGGTTACCTGTTTTCCCCTTTGTGCATCCCTGCTAGTTAGTTGCTATGTTTCCTTTGACAATGTTGAATTTGTTATGGCATATTTTTGGTGAGGTTCTCACGGTCAAGGTTTTTTCTTTCCTTACAGTGACAGAAGCGGAAGACGGCCAGGTTTGGCTGGTGGGTCATTCCTACATTTTTTGGGCAGAAAAGCATGGTCTGGCAAGGTGTGCTAGTTTATTGCTTGTTCCAGGTGGAGACTCATTTAACCACAATCCACTCTGCATACCACCACCAAATAGTACATACATATCAACAGTAAATATAACATAGGACTCAAGATAGTGTGAACATAATACAGAGGTTTAGATTTGCATAAAATACAGAAACCATAAATAGACTACAAAGATGTGGTGGGTTGGGTACCTGACAGGGGCATTTTAAGAGAGGAGGGGGCCTGTGTACAGCCTCCATTTGGGCCCCCCTCTCTGTCAGCGCACTGAGCGCTGTAAATTCTGTCTTCATGCCAGAATCTACTGCGCATGCTCGGGCCTCCGGGAAAATGGCGCCCGCACCTATTTTCCTGCGCAGATCACTGGGAAAACGTCCACCGCCATTTTTCCAGTAAGTTTTTGCTGCTCTGCAGCGCCAGTCCGGTGCTGCAGAGCAGCACATTGGAATGTGCGGAAAGGAAAATATATTATTAAATATGGGTGCAGGGTGTGCGGTGTGGGCCCCACTGGACCCAGGGGCCCGTGTGTACCGCACACCTTGCATCCATTATAAAGACGCCTATGATACCTGATCCCAGTACTGATAATGCCGGTGGTCAGAATCCCGACAGTGTAATCCCAATGGTGGAAATGCCAATGTATGCAGTTAAGTATTCTAACCTTCCCGTAACCCTACCTCTAACCTTAACCCACCTTTCCCTCAACCTAACCCTAACCTTCCCATTCAGCAGCCTAACCCTAACCGCCCCCCTGCAGCCTAATGATAACAGTCCCCTTCTGCAGCCTAACCCTAAACTAGGGGTGAGCGGGTTCGGATTTCTGAAATCCGAACCCCCCCGAGCCCCCCCGATCCGAGTCCGATCCGAGTCAGGCTCGACTTTTCCCGCCTGACTCGGATCTGACATCGAGGCAAAACGTCATCATCCCGCCTTCCGAGTCTCGCGGGTTTTGGATCCTATATAAGGTACCCGCGTCGGCGCCATTTTCTCACTCGGCTGTGGACAGTGAAGAGGGAGGGTGGGAGTTAGTGCTGTGTAGTGTAGTGTAGTGTAGTGCTGCTGTTGTCCACTACTTCAAAGTCCATAGGGGCTGGCTGTGTTGTGCTGTGCTGCTGTTGTTAATAGGGGCTGTGTCCACTACTTCAAAGTCCATAGGGGCTGGCTGGACTGTGTTGTGCAGTCAGTTCTCCATAGGGGCTGTGTCCACTCCAAAGTCCTGTGCAGTGTCCCAGTCCTAAAGGGGTGCTGTAGTGTTGTCCAGGGGGTGCTCTGTCCATCAGGGGTGCTCCCCCCAAGTGCTAAAAAAATAATATATTTTCTGTGTTTGTGAATTGTGTGCGCAGTAGCCGCACGTGCATCAACAAAGTAGTGCCAAGCGTGCGCCTGTGTCATAAGTAAAGGGCCGGCTGGCTTGACCGTTAAGGGTGCTGTAACCCCCGAAAGTACACTCCAGTCCAAACCAAAAAAAAAATTATTTTCTGTGTTTGTGAATTGTGTGCGCAGTAGCCGCACGTGCATCAACAAAGTAGTGCCAAGCGTGCGCCTGTGTCATAAGTAAAGGGCCGGCTGGCTTGACCGTTAAAGGGTGCTGTAACCTCCGAAAGTACACTCCAGTCCAAACCAAAAAAAAATTATTTTCTGTGTTTGTGAATTGTGTGCGCAGTAGCCGCACGTGCATCAACAAAGTAGTGCCAAGCGTGCGCCTGTGTCATAAGAAAAAGGGCCGGCTGGCTTGACCGTTAAGGGTGCTGTAACCCCCGAAAGTACACTCCAGTCCAAACCTAAAAAAAAATTATTTTCTGTGTTTGTGAATTGTGTGCGCAGTAGCCGCACGTGCATCAACAAAGTAGTGCCAAGAGTGCGCCTGTGTCATAAGTAAAGGGCCGGCTGGCTTGACCGTTAAAGGGTGCTGTAACCCCCGAAAGTACACTCCAGTCCAAACCAAAAAAAAATTATTTTCTGTGTTTGTGAATTGTGTGCGCAGTAGCCGCACGTGCATCAACAAAGTAGTGCCAAGCGTGCGCCTGTGTCATAAGTAAAGGGCCGGCTGGCTTGACCGTTAAAGGGTGCTGTAACCCCTGAAAGTACACTCCAGTCCAAACCAAAAAAAAATTATTTTCTGTGTTTGTGAATTGTGTGCGCAGTAGCCGCACGTGCATCAACAAAGTAGTGCCAAGCGTGCGCCTGTGTCATAAGTAAAGGGCCGGCTGGCTTGACCGTTAAGGGTGCTGTAACCCCCGAAAGTACACTCCAGTCCAAACCAAAAAAAAAATTATTTTCTGTGTTTGTGAATTGTGTGCGCAGTAGCCGCACGTGCATCAACAAAGTAGTGCCAAGCGTGCGCCTGTGTCATAAGTAAAGGGCCGGCTGGCTTGACCGTTAAAGGGTGCTGTAACCCCTGAAAGTACACTCCAGTCCAAACCAAAAAAAAATTATTTTCTGTGTTTGTGAATTGTGTACGCAGTAGCCGCACGTGCATCAACAAAGTAGTGCCAAGCGTGCGCCTGTGTCATAAGTAAAGGGCCGGCTGGCTTGACCGTTAAGGGTGCTGTAACCCCCGAAAGTACACTCCAGTCCAAACCAAAAAAAAAATTATTTTCTGTGTTTGTGAATTGTGTGCGCAGTAGCCGCACGTGCATCAACAAAGTAGTGCCAAGCGTGCGCCTGTGTCATAAGTAAAGGGCCGGCTGGCTTGACCGTTAAGGGTGCTGTAACCCCCGAAAGTACACTCCAGTCCAAACCTAAAAAAAAAATATTTTCTGTGTTTGTGAATTGTGTGCGCAGTAGCCGCACGTGCATCAACAAAGTAGTGCCAAGCGTGCGCCTGTGTCATAAGTAAAGGGCCGGCTGGCTTGACCGTTAAAGGGTGCTGTAACCCCTGAAAGTACACTCCAGTCCAAACCAAAAAAAAATTATTTTCTGTGTTTGTGAATTGTGTGCGCAGTAGCCGCACGTGCATCAACAAAGTAGTGCCAAGCGTGCGCCTGTGTCATAAGTAAAGGGCCGGCTGGCTTGACCGTTAAGGGTGCTGTAACCCCCGAAAGTACACTCCAGTCCAAACCAAAAAAAAAATTATTTTCTGTGTTTGTGAATTGTGTGCGCAGTAGCCGCACGTGCATCAACAAAGTAGTGCCAAGCGTGCGCCTGTGTCATAAGTAAAGGGCCGGCTGGCTTGACCGTTAAGGGTGCTGTAACCCCCGAAAGTACACTCCAGTCCAAACCTAAAAAAAAATTATTTTCTGTGTTTGTGAATTGTGTGCGCAGTAGCCGCACGTGCATCAACAAAGTAGTGCCAAGCGTGCGCCTGTGTCATAAGTAAAGGGCCGGCTGGCTTGACCGTTAAAGGGTGCTGTAACCCCCGAAAGTACACTCCAGTCCAAACCAAAAAAAAATTATTTTCTGTGTTTGTGAATTGTGTGCGCAGTAGCCGCACGTGCATCAACAAAGTAGTGCCAAGCGTGCGCCTGTGTCATAAGTAAAGGGCCGGCTGGCTTGACCGTTAAAGGGTGCTGTAACCCCCGAAAGTACACTCCAGTCCAAACCAAAAAAAAATTATTTTCTGTGTTTGTGAATTGTGTGCGCAGTAGCCGCACGTGCATCAACAAAGTAGTGCCAAGCGTGCGCCTGTGTCATAAGTAAAGGGCCGGCTGGCTTGACCGTTAAAGGGTGCTGTAACCCCCAAAGTACACTCCAGTCCAAACCAAAAAAAAATTATTTTCTGTGTTTGTGAATTGTGTGCGCAGTAGCCGCACGTGCATCAACAAAGTAGTGCCAAGAGTGCGCCTGTGTCATAAGTAAAGGGCCGGCTGGCTTGACCGTTAAAGGGTGCTGTAACCCACAAAGTACACTCCAGTCCAAACCAAAAAAAAAATTATTTTCTGTGTTTGTGAATTGTGTGCGCAGTAGCCGCACGTGCATCAACAAAGTAGTGCCAAGCGTGCGCCTGTGTCATAAGTAAAGGGCCGGCTGGCTTGACCGTTAAAGGGTGCTGTAACCCCTGAAAGTACACTCCAGTCCAAACCAAAAAAAAATTATTTTCTGTGTTTGTGAATTGTGTACGCAGTAGCCGCACGTGCATCAACAAAGTAGTGCCAAGCGTGCGCCTGTGTCATAAGTAAAGGGCCGGCTGGCTTGACCGTTAAGGGTGCTGTAACCCCCGAAAGTACACTCCAGTCCAAACCAAAAAAAAAATTATTTTCTGTGTTTGTGAATTGTGTGCGCAGTAGCCGCACGTGCATCAACAAAGTAGTGCCAAGCGTGCGCCTGTGTCATAAGTAAAGGGCCGGCTGGCTTGACCGTTAAGGGTGCTGTAACCCCCGAAAGTACACTCCAGTCCAAACCTAAAAAAAAATTATTTTCTGTGTTTGTGAATTGTGTGCGCAGTAGCCACACGTGCATCAACAAAGTAGTGCCAAGCGTGCGCCTGTGTCATAAGTAAAGGGCCGGCTGGCTTGACCGTTAAAGGGTGCTGTAACCCCTGAAAGTACACTCCAGTCCAAACCAAAAAAAAATTATTTTCTGTGTTTGTGAATTGTGTGCGCAGTAGCCGCACGTGCATCAACAAAGTAGTGCCAAGCGTGCGCCTGTGTCATAAGTAAAGGGCCGGCTGGCTTGACCGTTAAGGGTGCTGTAACCCCCGAAAGTACACTCCAGTCCAAACCAAAAAAAAAATTATTTTCTGTGTTTGTGAATTGTGTGCGCAGTAGCCGCACGTGCATCAACAAAGTAGTGCCAAGCGTGCGCCTGTGTCATAAGTAAAGGGCCGGCTGGCTTGACCGTTAAGGGTGCTGTAACCCCCGAAAGTACACTCCAGTCCAAACCTAAAAAAAAATTATTTTCTGTGTTTGTGAATTGTGTGCGCAGTAGCCGCACGTGCATCAACAAAGTAGTGCCAAGCGTGCGCCTGTGTCATAAGTAAAGGGCCGGCTGGCTTGACCGTTAAAGGGTGCTGTAACCCCCGAAAGTACACTCCAGTCCAAACCAAAAAAAAATTATTTTCTGTGTTTGTGAATTGTGTGCGCAGTAGCCGCACGTGCATCAACAAAGTAGTGCCAAGCGTGCGCCTGTGTCATAAGTAAAGGGCCGGCTGGCTTGACCGTTAAGGGTGCTGTAACCCCCGAAAGTACACTCCAGTCCAAACCAAAAAAAAAATTATTTTCTGTGTTTGTGAATTGTGTGCGCAGTAGCCGCACGTGCATCAACAAAGTAGTGCCAAGCGTGCGCCTGTGTCATAAGTAAAGGGCCGGCTGGCTTGACCGTTAAAGGGTGCTGTAACCCCTGAAAGTACACTCCAGTCCAAACCAAAAAAAAATTATTTTCTGTGTTTGTGAATTGTGTGCGCAGTAGCCGCACGTGCATCAACAAAGTAGTGCCAAGCGTGCGCCTGTGTCATAAGTAAAGGGCCGGCTGGCTTGACCGTTAAGGGTGCTGTAACCCCCGAAAGTACACTCCAGTCCAAACCAAAAAAAAAAATATTTTCTGTGTTTGTGAATTGTGTGCGCAGTAGCCGCACGTGCATCAACAAAGTAGTGCCAAGCGTGCGCCTGTGTCATAAGTAAAGGGCCGGCTGGCTTGACCGTTAAAGGGTGCTGTAACCCCTGAAAGTACACTCCAGTCCAAACCAAAAAAAAATTATTTTCTGTGTTTGTGAATTGTGTACGCAGTAGCCGCACGTGCATCAACAAAGTAGTGCCAAGCGTGCGCCTGTGTCATAAGTAAAGGGCCGGCTGGCTTGACCGTTAAGGGTGCTGTAACCCCCGAAAGTACACTCCAGTCCAAACCAAAAAAAAAATTATTTTCTGTGTTTGTGAATTGTGTGCGCAGTAGCCGCACGTGCATCAACAAAGTAGTGCCAAGCGTGCGCCTGTGTCATAAGTAAAGGGCCGGCTGGCTTGACCGTTAAGGGTGCTGTAACCCCCGAAAGTACACTCCAGTCCAAACCTAAAAAAAAATTATTTTCTGTGTTTGTGAATTGTGTGCGCAGTAGCCGCACGTGCATCAACAAAGTAGTGCCAAGCGTGCGCCTGTGTCATAAGTAAAGGGCCGGCTGGCTTGACCGTTAAAGGGTGCTGTAACCCCTGAAAGTACACTCCAGTCCAAACCAAAAAAAAATTATTTTCTGTGTTTGTGAATTGTGTGCGCAGTAGCCGCACGTGCATCAACAAAGTAGTGCCAAGCGTGCGCCTGTGTCATAAGTAAAGGGCCGGCTGGCTTGACCGTTAAGGGTGCTGTAACCCCCGAAAGTACACTCCAGTCCAAACCAAAAAAAAAATTATTTTCTGTGTTTGTGAATTGTGTGCGCAGTAGCCGCACGTGCATCAACAAAGTAGTGCCAAGCGTGCGCCTGTGTCATAAGTAAAGGGCCGGCTGGCTTGACCGTTAAGGGTGCTGTAACCCCCGAAAGTACACTCCAGTCCAAACCTAAAAAAAAATTATTTTCTGTGTTTGTGAATTGTGTGCGCAGTAGCCGCACGTGCATCAACAAAGTAGTGCCAAGCGTGCGCCTGTGTCATAAGTAAAGGGCCGGCTGGCTTGACCGTTAAAGGGTGCTGTAACCCCCGAAAGTACACTCCAGTCCAAACCAAAAAAAAATTATTTTCTGTGTTTGTGAATTGTGTGCGCAGTAGCCGCACGTGCATCAACAAAGTAGTGCCAAGCGTGCGCCTGTGTCATAAGTAAAGGGCCGGCTGGCTTGACCGTTAAAGGGTGCTGTAACCCCCGAAAGTACACTCCAGTCCAAACCAAAAAAAAATTATTTTCTGTGTTTGTGAATTGTGTGCGCAGTAGCCGCACGTGCATCAACAAAGTAGTGCCAAGCGTGCGCCTGTGTCATAAGTAAAGGGCCGGCTGGCTTGACCGTTAAAGGGTGCTGTAACCCCCAAAGTACACTCCAGTCCAAACCAAAAAAAAATTATTTTCTGTGTTTGTGAATTGTGTGCGCAGTAGCCGCACGTGCATCAACAAAGTAGTGCCAAGAGTGCGCCTGTGTCATAAGTAAAGGGCCGGCTGGCTTGACCGTTAAAGGGTGCTGTAACCCACAAAGTACACTCCAGTCCAAACCAAAAAAAAAATTATTTTCTGTGTTTAGCCGCACGTATATATCAAATCGATATAACATAAATGGAGGACCAAACTTTCTCCGATAAAAATAAAATAGAGAAAGATCAAGAACCACTTCCTCCTAGTGCTGAAGCTGCTGCCACTAGTCATGACATAGACGATAACATGCCATCAACGTCGTCTGCCAAGGCCGATGCCCAATGTCATAGTAGAGGGCACATACAATCCCAAATGGCAAAGTTCAGGAAAATGACCTTGAAAAAGACATTTAAATCAGCTGAAGAGAAACGTAAACTTGCCAATATGCCATTTACGACACGGAGTGGCAAGGAACGGCTAAGGTCGATCCCTAGTATGTTCATGACTAGTGGTTCAGCTTCACATGACGATGGAAGCACTCCTCCCACTAAAAAAATCAAAAGAGTTAAGCTGGCAAAAGCACAGCGAAGAACTGTGCTTTCTAAGAAGATATCACAAATCCCCAAGGAGAGTCCAAGTGTGGTGGTGGTTGCGATGCCTGACCTTCCCAGCACTGGACGGGAAGAGGTGGCTCTTTCCACCATTTGCACGCCCCCTGCAAGTGCTGAAAGGAGCACCCACAGTCCACTTGCTGATATGCAAATTGAAGATGTCACTGTTGAAGTACAACAGGATGAGGATACTGGTGTAGCTGGCGCTGAGGAGGAAGTTGGCGAGGAGGATTCTGATGGTGATGTGGTTTGTTTAAATCAGGCTCCTGGGGAGACAGTTGTTGTCCGTGGGATGAAAAAGCCCATCACGGTCATGCCTGGGCAGAAGACCAAACATTCCACCTCTTTATTCTGGCAATATTTCTATCCAAATCCGGACAACAACTGTCTTGCCATATGTACCATATGTAAAGGTGAAATAAGTAGGGGTAGGGACGTCAACCACCTAGGAACATCCTCCCTTATACGGCACCTGCAGCGCGTTCATAAAAAGTTACTGTCAAGTTCAGAAACTTTGGCTCAGACCGTAAGCAGTCCAGGGACACCTAAATCCCGTTGTCCTGTTGTATCCAAGCGCCTGCAAACCACACCGTCAACTCCCTCCTCGTCAATTTCCTCCTTAGTCAGGATCGGAAGTAGTCCTGCAGGCCATATCACTGGCATGACTGACTCTCCTATCCGGGATTCCTCCGGAGGATCCTGCATTGCTACGCCTACTGCTGCCGCTGCTGCTGTTGCTGCTGCTGCTGGGAGTCGTTCATCATCCCAGAGAGGAAGTAGGAACACCACTACTTTTACTAAACAATTGACCCTCCAACAGTCCTTAGCGAGGAGGATGAAGTACGACAGCAGTCATCCTGAAGCAAAACGTATAACTGAGGCCTTGACTGCTATGTTGGTGTTAGACGTGCGTCCGGTATCCGCCATTAGTGCAGTGGGATTTAGACAATTGATGGAGGTAGTGTGTCCCCGGTTCCAAATCCCGTCTAGATTCCACTTCACTAGGCAGGCGATACCGAGACTGTACAGAAACGTCAGAAAAAGTGTCCTCAGTGTCCTGAAAAATGCCGTTGTACACAATGTCCACTTAACCACGGACATGTGGACAAGTGGAACAGGGCAGACTAAGGACTATATGACTGTGACAGCCCACTGGGTAGATGTATCACCTTACGCAGCAACAGCAGCAGCGTCACCAGTAGCAGCATCTCAGAAACGCCAGCTCGTTACAAGGCAGGCTACGCTGTGTATCACCGGTTTCAGTAAGAGGCACACCGCCGACAACCTCTTAGAGAAACTGAGGGAAATCATCGCCCAGTGGCTTACCCCACTTAGACTCTCCTGGGGATTTGTGATATCTGACAACGCCACCAATATTGTGCGGGCATTACATCTGGGCAAATTCCAGCACGTCCCATGTTTTGCTCACACAATAAACTTGGTGGTGCAGAATTTTCTGAAAAGCGACAGGGGCGTGCAGGAGACGCTTTGGGTGGCCCGAAAAATTTCTGGCCACTTTCGCCATTCAGCGACTGCGTGCCGAAGACTGGAGCGCCAGCAAACACTCTTGAACCTGCCCCGCCATCACCTGAAGCAAGAGGTTGTGACGCGGTGGAACTCAACCCTCTATATGCTTCAGAGGATGGAGGAGCAGCAAAAGGCCATACAAGCCTATACATCCACCTATGACATAGGCAAAGGAGGGGGTATGCACCTGACTCAAGCGCAGTGGAGAATGATTTCCGTGTTGTGCAAGGTTCTTCAGCCCTTCGAACTTGCCACACGTGAAGTCAGTTCAGACACTGCCAGCTTGAGTCAGGTCATTCCCCTCATCAGGCTTTTGCAGAAGCAGCTGGAGAAAGTGAAGGAGGAGCTAAGACGGAGCGATTCCGCTCGGCATGTGGGACTTGTGGATGAAGCCCTTCATTCGCTTTGCCAGGATTCCAGGGTGGTCAATCTGTTGAAATCAGACCACTACATTTTGGCCACCGTGCTCGATCCTAGGTTTAAAGCCTATGTGGTGTCTCTCTTTCCGGCCGACACAAGCCTGCAGAGGTGCAAAGACCTGCTGGTGAACACACTGTCAGCTGAAGCGGAACGTGACACGTCAACGGCTCCTTCTTCATTTTCTCCCGCAACTGGGGCTGCCAGGAAAAAACTTAGGTATCCTAAGCAACCCGCTGGCGGTGATGCAGGGCAGGCAGGACCAAGTTTGGACATCTGGTCCGGACTGAAGGACCTGGCAACAATTTCTGACATGTCTACTGTCACTGCATATGATACTGTCACCATTGACAGAATGGTGGAGGATTACATCGGTGACAGCATCCAAGTAGGCATGTCAGACAGTCCATACCTGTACTGGCAGGAAAAAGAGGCAATTTGGAGGCCCCTGTACAAACTGGCTCTATTTTACCTGAGTTGCCCCCCCTCCAGTGTGTACTCCGAAAGAGTGTTTAGTGCAGCCGGGAACCTTGTCAGCGAAAGGCGTAGGAGGTTGCTTCCACAGAATGTGGAGAAGATGATGTTCATCAAAATGAATTATCAGCTCTTCCAGGGAGACCAGCCTCCAGAACGTACAGAGGGACCTGTGGTGGTGGATTCAAGTGGGGACGAGTTAATACTTTGTGAGGATGAGGATGTACACACTGAAGAGGGTGAGGAATCGGTGGATGAGGAGGATGAGGATGACATCTTGCCTCCGTAGAGCCAGTTTGTGCAGGGACACATTAATTGCCAGCTTGTTTTGTGGGGGCCCAAACGAACCAATCATTTCAGCCACAGTTGTGTGGCAGACCCTGGCGCTGAAATGATTGATTTGTTAAAGTGTGCATGTCCTGTTTATACAACATAAGGGTGGGTGGGAGGGCCCAAGGACAATTCCATCTTGCACCTCTTTTTTTCTTTGCATTATGTACAGTTTGGGGCCTAGTTTTTCTAACTGCCATCCTGTCTGCCACTGCAGTGTCACTCCTAGATGGGTCACGTGTTTGTGCCGCCCACTCGTGTCGCTTAGCATAGTCATCCAGCTACCTCGGTGCAACCTTTTGGACATAAAAACACTATTGTGAGGTGTGAGGTGTTCAGAATAGACTGGAAATGAGTGGAAATTAAGGTTATTGAGGTTAATAATAGCATAGGAGCAGAAAAACCTACAAATTCTGTGATTTTAGCTGTTTTTATGCTTTTTTTCAAAAAAATACAGATCCAAAACACAAAACCCAGAACCCAAAACACGGAAGGGTGGTTTTGGGAAAACCAATCCAGATCCAAAACACGAAGAAAGATCCAGATCCAAAACCAAAACACAAAACACGAAAAGTGGCCGGTGCACACCCCTACCCTAAACCTAACCCTAATACTCACCTCAAGCAATTAGGAAGCTGGATTGAGATTCTGACTGCTGTTGGGATTCTGGCGCAGAGATTCTGTCCGCCAGCATTGTCTGTGCCAGGATGCAGACTACATCCTGATGTGGCAGCCATTGTGGGTCATCAATTCCAAGGATTATTCATCCTTCATCTTATCCACAAAGCATTCAGGTGAGGCAGCCATTTTAGGCGAACTAAATAGGAATACACTCGGCAGAATAGGCAATGCCTGGAATTGATGACACATAATGGGGTGAGATAAAAACACTGAGTTAAATACTTGCGAAATCATCAGAACTATGCATTTTACACAATAGCGTACCGGAAAGAGGTGGCCATGTTGGGCGCACACCTTTAGTTAAAATGTGCATAAAGTACGGGTGTGCACCGGCCACTTTTTGTGTTTTGGTTTTGGATCTGGATATTTCTTTGTGTTTTGGATCTGGATTGGTTTTGCCAAAACCACCCTTCCGTGTTTTGGGTTCTGGGTTTTGGATCTGTATATTTGAGAAAAAAAGCATAAAAACAGCTAAAATCACAGAATTTGTGTTTTTTTCTGCTCCTATGCTAATATTAACCTCAATAACATTAATTTCCACTAATTTCCAGTCTATTCTGAACACCTCACAATATTGTTTTTAGGCCGAGAGGTTGCACCAAGGTAGCTGGATGACTATGCTAAGCGACATGAGTGGGCGGCACAAACACGTGGCCCATCTAAGAGTGACACTGCAGTGGCAGACAGGATGGCAGTTTGAAAAACTAGGCCCCAAACAGTACATAATGCAAAGAAAAAAAAGAGGTGCAAGATGGAATTGTCCATGGGCCCTCCCACCCACCCTTATAAACAGGACATGCACACGTTAACAAACCAATCATTTCAGCGCCAGAGTCTGCCACACGACTGTAGCTGAAATGATTGGTTCATTTGGGCCCCCACAAAACAAGCTGGCAATTAATCTGTCCCTGCACAAACTGGCTCTACGGAGGTAAGAAGTTTTCCACATCCCCCTAATCCACCAATTCCTCACCTTCTTCAGAGTTGTATACATCCTCATCCTCACAGAGTATTAATTCATCCCCGCTGGAATCCACCACCAGAGGTCCCTCTGTACGTTCTGGAGGCTGGTCTCCCTAGAAGAGTTGATAATTCATTTTTATGAACATAATCTACTCCACATTTTGTGGAAGCAACCTCCTACGCCTTTCGCTGACAAGGTTCCCGGCTGCACTAAATACTCTTTCGGAGTACACACTGGAGGTGGGGCAACCCAGGTAAAATAGAGCCAGTTTGTACAGGGGCCTCCAAATTGCCTATTTTTCTTGCCAGTACAGGTACGGACTGTCTGACATGCCAACTTGGATGCTGCCACCGATGTAATCCTCCACCATTCTGTCAATGGTGACAATATCATATGCAGTGACAGTAGACATGTCAGAAATTGTTGCCAGGTCCTTCAGTCTGGACCATATGTCTAAACTTGGTCCTGCCTGCCCTGCATCACTGCCAGCAGGTTCCTTAGGATACCTAAGTTGTTTCCTGGCAGCACAGTTGCGGGAGAAAATGAAGAAGGAGCTGTTGACGTGTTCCGCTTCAGCTGACAGTGTTTTCACCAGCAGATCTTTGCACCTCTGCAGCCTTGTGTCGGCCGGAAAGAGAGACACCACATAGGCTTTAAACCTAAAATCGAGTACGGTGGCCAAAATGTAGTGGTCTGATTTCAACAGATTGACCACCCTGGAATCCTGGCAAAGCGAATGAAGGGCTTCATCCACAAGTCCCACATGCCAAGCGGAATCGCTCTGTCTTAGCTCCTCCTTCACTTTCTCCAGCTGCTTCTGCAAAAGCCTGATGAGGGGAATGACCTGACTCAAGCTGGCAGTGTCTGAACTGACTTCACGTGTGGCAAGTTCGAAGGGCTGGAGAACCTTGCTCAACACGGAAATCATTCTCCACTGCGCTTGAGTCAGGTGCATACTCCCTCCTTTGCCTATGTCATAGGTGGATACATAGGCTTGAATGGCCTTTTGCTGTTCCTCCATCCTCTGAAGCATATAGAGGGTTGAGTTCCACCGCATCACAACCTCTTGCTTCAGGTGATGGCGGGACAGGTTCAAGAGTGTTTGCTGGCACTCCAGTCTTCGGCACGCAGTCGCTGAATGGCAAAAGTGGCCAGAAATTTTCGGGCCACCCAAAGCGTCTCCTGCACGCCCCTGTCATTTTTCAGAAAATTCTGCACCACCAAATTTATTGTATGAGCAAAACATGGGACGTGCTGGAATTTGCCCAGATGTAATGCCCGCACAATATTGGTGGCATTGTCAGATATCACAAATCCCCAGGAGAGTCTAAGTGGGGTAAGCCACTGGGCGATGATTTCCCTTAGTTTCTCTAAGAGGTTGTCGGCGGTGTGCATCTTACTGAAACCGGTGATACACAGTGTAGCCTGCCTTGGAACGAGTTGGCGTTTCTGAGATGCTGCTACTGGTGATGCTGCTGTTGTTGCTGCGTAAGGTGATACATCTACCCAGTGGGCTGTCACAGTCATATAGTCCTTAGTCTGCCCTGTTCCACTTGTCCACATGTCCTTGGTTAAGTGGACATTGGGTACAGCCACATTTTTTAGGACACTGAGGACACTTTTTCTGATGTTTCTGTACAATCTCGGTATCACCTGCATAGTGAAGTGGAATCTAGACAGGATTTGGAACCGGGGACACACTACCTCCATCAATTGTCTAAATCCCACTGCACTAATGGCGGATACCAGACGCACGTCTAACACCAACATAGCAGTCAAGGCCTCAGTTATACGTTTTGCTTCAAGATGACTGCTGTACTTCATCCTCCTCTCTAAGGACTGTTGGAGGGTCAATTGTTTAGTAAAAGTAGTGGTGTTCCTACTTCCTCTCTGGGATGATGAACGACTCCCAGCAGCAACAGCAGCAGCGGCAGCAGTAGGCGTAGCAATGCTGGATCCTCCGGAGGAATCCCGGATAGGAGAGTCAGTCATGCCAGTGACATGGCCTGCAGGACTACTTCCGATCCTGACTAAGGAGGAAATTGACGACGAGGGAGTTGACGGTGTGGTTTGCAGGCACTTGGAAACAACAGGACAAAGGGATTTAGGTGTCCCTGGACTGCTTACAGTCTTAGCCAAAGTTGCTGAACATGACAGTAACTTTTTATGAATGCGCTGCAGGTGATGTATAAGGGAGGATGTTCCTAGGTGGTTAACATCCCTACCCCTACTTATTTCACCTTTACATATGGTACATATGGCAAGACAGTTGCTGTCCGGATTTGGATAGAAATATTGCCAGACCAAAGAGGTGGAATGTTTGGTCTTCTGCCCAGGCATGACCGTGATGGACTTTTTCATTCCATGGACAACAACTGTCTCCCCCGGAGCCTGATTTAAACAAACCACATCACCATTAGAATCCTCCTCGCCAACTTCCTCCTCAGCGCCAGCTACACTAGTATCCTCATCCTGGTGTACTTCAACAGAGACATCTTCAATTTGCATATCAGCAAGTGGACTGTGGGTGCTCCTTTCAGCCCTTGCAGAGGGCATGCAAATGGTGGAAAGAGCCACCTCTTCCTGTCCAGTGCAACCACCACCACACTTGGACTCTCCTTGGGGATTTGTGATGTCTTCTTAGAACGCACAGTTCTTCGCTGTGCTCTTGCCAGCTTAACTCGTTTGATTTTTGTAGCGGGAGGAGGGCTTCCATCGTCATGTGAAGCTGAACCACTAGTCATGAACATAGGGAAAGATCTTAGCCGTTCCTTGCCACTCCGTGTCGTAAATGGCATATTGGCAATTTATGTTTCTCCTCAGATGATTTAAATCTTTTTTTTAAGGTCATTTTCCTGAACTTTGTCATTTGGGATTTTATATGCCCTCTACTATGACATTGGGCATCGACCTAGGCAGACGACGTTGATGGCATGTTATCGTCTATGTCATGACTAGTGGTAGCAGCTTCAGCACTAGGAGGAAGTGGTTCTTGATCTTTCCCTATTTTATTTTTATCAGACAAGAGTTTTGTCCTCTATTTAAGTTATATTGATATATACGTGTGGCTACTGCGCACACAATTCACAACACAGAAAAGAAGAATTTTTTTTGGAGTGCACTTTGGGGGTTACACCACCCTTTAACAGACTTATTACATAGGCGCACGCTTGGTGCTGCTCCTTTGTTGATGGACGTGCGGCTACAGCGCACACAATTCACAACACAGAAAAGAATAATTTTTTTTTTTTTTTGGAGTGCACTTTGGGGGTTACACACAACCTTTAACAGACTTATGACACAGATGCATGCTTGGCGCTGCTCCTTTGCTGATGCATTTGCGGCTACTGCGCATACATTTCACACACAAACACAGAAAGAAAAGAATTGTTTTATTTTTTGTGGAGCGCACTTTGAGGGAGATTACACCACCCTTTAACAGACTTATGACACAGGCGCACGCATGGCGCTGCTCCTTTGTTGATGCACGTGCGACTACAGCGCACACAATTCACAACACAAAAGAAGAATTTTTTATTTTTTTTGGAGTGCACTTTGGGGGTTACACCACCCTTTAAGAGACTTATGACACAGGTGCATGCTTGACGCTGCTCCTTTGTTGATGCACATGTGGCTACAGCGCACACAATTCACAACACAGAAAAGAAGAATTTTTAATTTTTTTTGGAGTGCACTTTGGGAGTTACACCAACCTTTAAGAGATGAGCCAGCCGGCCCTTTACTTATGACACATGTGCACGCTTGGCGCTACTCCTTTGTTGATGCACGTGCAGCTACAGTGCATACAATTCACAAACACAGAAATAAATATTTTTTTTGCACTTGGGGGCAGCACCCCTGATGGACAGATCACCCCCTGTACAACACTACAGCACCCCTTTAGGACTACAGCCTTTATGGGACACTGCACAGCCCAGCCAGCCCCTATAGACTTTTGGAGTGGACACAGCCCCTATGGACAACTGACTGCACAACACAGCCCAGCCAGCCCCTATGGACAACAGCAGCACAACACAGTCCAGCCAGCCCCTATGGACAACAGCAACACAACACAGCCCAGCCAGGCCCTATGGACTTTGGAGGAGTGGACACAGCCCCTATGGACAACAGCAGCACAACACAGCCCAGCCAGCCCTAACTCCCACCCTCCCTCTTCACTGTCCACAGCCAGAGTGAGAAATGGCGCCGACGCGGGAACCTTTTATAGAATCCAAAACCCGCGAGATCCGGAAGGCGGGATGATGACATTTTGCCTCCATTTCAGTTCCGAGTCAGGCGGGAAAACCCGCCCGGACCAGGGGGGTTCGGATTTCAGAAATCCGAACCCACTCATCCCTAGCATAAAGCAATACATGTAAAAAAGATATATATGAAAAAAAATAAACAGGATACCCACTGCATAAATAGCTCAACAGGTTGTTCATCATGCCCTTGAAAGTACCAGTGCCAGGCAGCAATCTAGGGAAAGTAGTACATAATTAATCATTTTATCTTCACCAAAACAAGCAAACAATTAATCTTACCTATTCATAGTCTCATAGTTTGTCTTTAATCTTGCTTCCTAACTTATCCAGAGTATGAATTTCACTCTGTATCTGAACCCCTTAATTGTTGGAAAAGCAGCTCATATATCAAAGTCTGATTATAACTATGAATCTGTATAGTATGGAATTAAATCCCAAATACAGGGATAAATTTACTAAGAACTGGTTTTGCAGTCTACTGCAACCTGATGGATACCGCAGTTGGATTGCCTTATAAAAAACCTGCATTTACTAAGCATCAGATTTCAGCGTCACTAGAAGTCTGACGGCGATGCCCATCATATATATTTTCTGTTTAAAACTCTGCTAGATTACCCATTTCCGGCGGAATACAACATCAAATTAGGGATGTGCAGGCTCGGATAGGTTCGAGTTTGCACGTTGAGTTCGGATTTTTCCCTCCAAAAAAATGGAACTCAGAAAGAGGCTAAACGTCATCTTACATGGACGAACATCATCATTCCTGGACTTTTGTCCAGGAATGATGATGTTCGTCCATGTAAGATGACGTTTAGCCTCTTTCTGAGTTCCGTTT
Organism: Taudactylus pleione; assembly: GCA_031769625.1. Classification (NCBI taxonomy): domain Eukaryota; kingdom Metazoa; phylum Chordata; class Amphibia; order Anura; family Myobatrachidae; genus Taudactylus; species Taudactylus pleione. The sequence goes on from JAUIMM010001073.1 coordinate 1,700,752, forward strand.
TTTTGGAGGGAAAAATCCGAACACAATGTGCAAACTCGAACCTATCCGAGCCTGCACATCCCTACATCAAATAGTAGTGTAATTCTGACAGAAACGGACAAACACTTCCTATGGCTTAAACAAACACATACTATTTTGACATCAGAAAACCCTTTCTAAAAATGACCTAAACTACAAACACATTGATAGAGTAGTGAGGTGGCTGGTGGTTGGTTTTGGAGAGAGGATTTAGGAGTTTGGAGGAGTAGCTTGTGTAGAGATGAGCGGTTAGGTTTTTGAGAAAACCAATAACACCTGAACTTAGGGGTTTCGAGTCGAACTGAGGGCCTGATTCAGACCCGATCACAAGCGCTGTGCGCTCGCATCTGGGTCGATGGTGGGCCAGTGCGCATGCGCACGACGGAGCCGGCTCCATCGTGCGCATGCGCGAGACCCGGATAGTGACGGGCACTCCGTTGCTCCGGGTCTCGCAACAAAGGGGGCGTGCTGTCGATGTTGAGTGGCAGCACGCCCACTTTGGTGGGCGGGCCGGGGGAGTGGCTGCCCAAATGGAGGCGTTCCCATGTGAACGCCTCCGTTTGGGGGCGGCCCCACTGACATCACGAGTGATGTCAGTGGGAGAGATTTCGGCTCTGTTAGAGCCGAAATCTCTCTGGGGCTTGCGGCAACGAGACCCTACCACAAGGGTCTCGTCGCAAGCCCGATGGTCACGATGGTCTTGACCATCGCGACCATCTTCCTGGCCGCTCGCTATAGCTGTGGGTGTTCACCCACAGCTATGCGAGCGGCCAGGAGGCCGTTAAAAAAAAAAATAGCCCGGCCCTGATTCAGAGCGATTCAGGGCCTGAATCGCTCTGATTCAGGGCCTGAATCGCTCTGATTCAGGGCCTGAGTCCCAGATTGGAACACTTTGGGGTTCAGAGTATAAATGAGTCCTGACAGGTCTTCTCGCAATTCGGAACTTGTAATCAAAAATTGGACTTTGCGTCTTGTCTATTTTAAAAGGTTTTTATCAGCTGTGTCATTATTATTTGTCTTGTCAGTGTTTATTTGTGTGTGCCTGTGGTGTGCTTGTGTAGAGTGTAGTGATAGTGTTAGTTTTATTTTTCAGTGTTTGTTTGTCTTGTCTGTCTTATCTGTTTTGTGTTAGTATGAAGGGAGAGAGGAGGAGTATGGAGGATGAGCGGGAGCCACAGCCAGAGGTAGAGAAGGAAGAGCAGGAGATGGATTTGGTCTGAGGAGGGAGAAGATGAGAACTCACTGAGACCAAAGAAGGCCGTAACATCAGGTTCTGCTTTGATGAAAATGTGGCCCTGGTATATGCAGTGGTGAAGAATTTTGATTCGCTGTATGGGAAAATAGCAGCAAGAACCACAGTCCACATGTAGAAACATATCTGACAGACAATGGTGCAGGCTGTAAATGCAGTAGGCCACATATAACATGATGTTCTGCAATGCAAAAAGCACTTTTCTGACATCAAGCGTACAGTAAAGGGGAACATGGCAGAGGATTGGTAGGCAGCAAAGCAGACAGTTGGTGGTTCCCTTCTTCAAATGGACTAGCTACAGTAGGGTATGAATAGCCTGTGAATGGGATAATTCCAGAGGAACTTGTCCAGGGATTAAATGTACATGACACCAATGCCCTTCTACAGTCTGGTGAGTGTAACTAATGTTATCTATGCTCACTTTGCAATTGTTTGCATTAGAGATGTGCGGGTTTGGTTTTACTCGCATTTACTCGGTTCTTTTCGCCAAAATTATCAAGTTCGGATTAGTTTGGATTTATTTTATTGGCTATCCAAAACACGTGATAGCCGATAGCCAATAAAATGCTATTTTTGAGATACGAACATATACGAGTAAAACTGAACCTGCATATCTCTAGTTTGCAGATATGTGTAAAACATACACGTGTTAAAATAATCCTTCGCACACACAAGGTAAAAGATGCATTTATGGTCAGTAAAGAACCATATGTTATACCTAACAGTGTTTAAGGATAAACAACTAACTTTTTCCGTGATTGTGGGCCCATACCTGCTGCAGCACCTGAACCTATGTAAATGATGTTGTTGTGTGGTTAAACAGATGCCTTCTACAATCATTTTGGAATTGAGTCATTCCAACGCGTTTTTTCTTATATTTTTTACTCAAATGTATGCTTCTTTGCTGTTTATTCACAGCCCAACAAAACAATAACACAAAATACAGATTGATCCTGATGGTGAGTATTAGGGTTAGATTTAGGGTTAGGCTGTGGTAGGGGACAGTTTGGGTTAGACTGTTGTAGGGGACAGTTATGGTTAGGCTGCCGAAGGGAATGGTTAGGGTTAGGTTGCAGAAGGGGTGGGTTAGGGGGAGGGTTAGGGTTAGAATGCTTACTTTTGACCGTTATGATTCTGCTGCTGGTATTGTGACCAGTGGGATGGTCACTGCCAAGATTCAATACCCAACCCAGCAAACTACCTGTGCATTAGCAATAATTGATTTAAACACACAATGTGAGCACACTACTAATTACAAACAATTGTGAGCAAACCCTTAATCAAGTCTTGTTTTCCCACAGATCCTCCAGATATCTTAACACCTGCAGACACAGGATTTCCTGCTGAAGGCCTTGGTGATAGAGATGAGGAAGACGTGATTAGTTTACATTTTGTTTGAAATATCACCACCAACAGTACCAATCCCAGAGCCACCAAGGCAGAAACCACATCCAACCAGTGCCACACCTGGCACAGACCATGCAACTCAATTTACAAGTGCTATAGCTGCATTTGAGGAAAGACAGGTTGAGCTTATGGGTACCCAAATGCTCCAAATAGGACACCTGTCTATGCAAATAAGGAGGAGAAACCATGTATTGTTTGCCATGAATGTTAACATAGTAGGTTATGTACAGCAGTAGAAAAGCAAAATACACTCAATAGAATACATGATGCTAACACTAGGATGCATGAAGCAAATCTTAGGATGCAAGAGCCCCAAAACAATGCTTTAAGGGTTTTAAATACTAATATGATGTCATAAGGGACTGAATAGATAGCCCGCATACCTGAGACACATACAACAACATCTTCAAGCAGAACTCCACAAACTGGTTCTGCCACCACATTTCCACCTAGACATGGCCTCCGCACTTGTAGTGGCTATGCACAGATAATGCTGCCCATCTACTACAAGATGCAGGGATGATGGCTTGATTACGACATAATCGCGCCATCATCCTCCTATGGGTGAAGTGCATACACTGAACGTTCAGACGTTCAGTGTATGCAGATCAATCATCCCCGAACATGGCAACCTGATGGCGGTCGTCAGGTTGACCGTCATGTTCGGGTGATGATTGATGTTAAAAATGACCAGCGGGCGCGCACATCGCTGGTCGTTTTTAACATTTTACTGCCCGATTTGCGGGTGATTACCAAGTGATGGAGCGATCACAACGGTCGTTATCACCCAATCTCTAGGATTAATCGCCTAGTGGATGGGCAGCATAAGCCCTGCTCCTATTCAACATCCTCAAAGGCGTAAACAATTGTAGCATTATACATTTCTTATTGGCAGAGACATGACACTAAACAAAATTGTTAATTACAGTAAATGTTATTGCTATTTTTGATATTTAGTAATAGTATATGGTACAATGTTGTGTACTACATTAAAACCTACAGAAGCTGCAAAACCTCCTCACATTCTATCAGGGGTGTAGCGAGGGTGGTTCCAGTGGAGCATGAGCTCCAGGAGCCAAAGTGGACAGAGGGCGCCATTCAGGGTTCCCAAATTCACGGGGTGCTGCACAGTATGACGGACGTCTGTTTTATCTCAGTTTGTTCTCTCTATATCCTAAATAAGTTACGGATCTGAGATCCATTTCTACATTTCATGCTCCTCAAGCTGCCCAGATTGCCGGCCCTCCAGCCCTCCCTCCTCTATGATCATCTTCTGTCACCTCCCCTTTCCTGTCAGATTGATTACATTCACTTCTTTAATTCCCTCCCCTCTACCCTGTGATCGGCTCTTTGCTCCTCTCTTCTCCTGTCCTTTCTTATTGGCTTCTGTCACCACCCCTCTCTGATCGACTTTGTCCCTCCCCTCTCTTGTTTTATTGGCTTCTGTCACCTTCCCACTCCTCTCCTTTTCTTATTGGCTTGTCACTGCCCCTCTCTGATTGGCTTTTCCCTTTCCCTCTCCTTTCTTATTGGCTTCTGTCACATTCCCTCTCTGATGGCACTTTCCTATCCCCTCTCCTCTTTGATCCCCTCCATCCTTCTCTCCTCATTCTGTTTCAATGGACTTAAAAGTGACAGATCTGAAGTTAAATCCTAATCTTCAATTATAAGGTATGAGTTTAAAAAAAAGTCATTGCTTTGCTATGTAAAGTAATGAGATATTCCCAGGCATGACCACAAAGTCTTATTTGAAAGGTCTTTTAAAAAATATTAGGAGACCTGAAATAATAATAATAGTGGTAGACAGAACATGATTAGTAGTACTCACATTAATATATAATATAATATAGTAGGAGCATAGATGAGAAGGGAGCTACCCATAGGTGTTCCCACTCCAGTGATAGCTGCTTGGGGCAGTAATTGCAGTAATAAGCTGTGTACCCTGTGGAATCTCACTCTGGCACATGTACTCTGTACATTTAAGTTAAATTATCACAATATATAATACAATCTCCTCTATTGACTAATACCAATGATTCAAAGTAGATAAAAGTAAAATCATAGGTGCTATACATAAATAAAGCAGTGGCAAGGAGCTACCTGTTAATGTGAGAATTCTATTCTACCAATCAGACTTCAAAACCCAGCGTGATACTGCCACTGTTTGCTCTTCACTTCAGTATCCCCCCTGCAGACTGGCCATATCTTAATGGCACAGTTCAGTACAGGGAGGAGGGGACGCTATGACATGCACTTTCTGCAGGCGCCATGGTTCCACGCTATTCCTCTGCATTCTGGGCCATTTCAGTTAGTTGGTTTAGTGCTGCATATCTCTCTGCCACATTGCTGCAGGTACTTCTGTCCCTTTTTATAGGCATCATGATGAAGCTTGCACCAATAGAATCTCTTTTTACATGAAAACTCACCTCCCAGTTGGTAGCCTATTTTCTTTCACACATGTTCAGGGTTTTTTCAGCAGTTTCCATCGGTTTTTGAAACACGATGCTTAGTATATCCGGAGTTTCTATTGTTGTCTATGTAAAATAATCAGGGTCGGATAAAGACTTGTGGGGGCCCCGGGCAAATAAGTTGTGGGACCCCCTTTCAATAAATTGGCCCCTTATCTTATCCCCCTTCAATATGGCCACAGTGCCCCCCCCTGGTGGGCCCCTCACTGACCCCTTCTGTCTCTCCAGCCCAGTGTTTCTCCAACCCCACAGTGTCATCCAAGCGACCAGCCCCCACACTTACCTTCTATGTTTTCCGGCTGCCCGCCTCTGCTTACCTGCTCTCTTTCAGTGACCCCTGTTGCTCTCCCCTTAATCTGGCCCTGAAAATAATCAATAGTTGTTTTGATGGTCTATTGCAATCTATTGTCAACCAAAGTCGTTTTTTTCTGCAATTTTTCGTCAGATGTGCCTTTAGTAAGTTTCTCTGACAGCAATCCACAGAAAACTTGATGCTTAATAAATTTACCCCACAATCTTCAAATGTGAAATTAGCACTTGTTCACCTGTGCAGGGTTTGTAATGGAAGCCTCGCTGTGCTGCGCGGCGCGTACAGCCTGGATGGATCTTATAATCCGCATTGTCGATATACTTTTGGGACATCAGCTGCTGGTTTTGTTCTGCGAAAAGCAGCTAATTAAAAATTATCCAAAAGTCGTAGACGCCTAATTTGCCCATATGGTAACCAACGTATCTTTGTCCCATGACATGTTTCATTGCAACCAGGTGACATTTTTTCTAAGGTATGGACAAGTGTTTTAATGGATCACGGACCGTTATTAAGGTCAAAATTACCAATCAGACATTGTCAATTCAGCTGTTCTATTTAGTCTATAATTATATGTCTGTTCTCAAATAGCCTAACAATTTTCAAGGGCTGTTTATTTAAGTTCAGCTTCCTCATCTTGTTAAAATCCTAGTTTTTGCCAACGGCTTCGCCCACGTTGAAATCGCTTGTGCCAACATTTTTTTTATTTGAGGTGTTCTAGTTGTATTGCTTTGCATAGGGGCCCTGTCGTTGGAGTGGCCCACATGACCAGCAGCGCTATACAGACTGGTGGCAGCAGTACCTTCACCCACCACTCACACCAATGTCACTGTGTGCCCTGTGCACAGACTGCTAAGTAGCATACCTAATTCATGTGAATGCGGGCCCAAAGCACCTCTCCCCTCCACCCCTTACCGGCCACATGCCTACTGTATCTCTTGCATTGATGATGTTATTATATATTATAACTTAATGGATTGAGATGAAGCAAAGTACAGGTTATTTCTAGGAGTTTCCACTACAAAATGATGTAGTTTTCATGCAGATCGGTTCAGTAGTTTAGCGCCAACTTGGAACAAAGAGACAGACACAACGTTATCATAATATTAGAATAGATAATTCAATCATGATATATTATAATTATCCATTTTGCAATGAGACTATAGTACTACACATATCTCACGTGATTCTTAATAGAGTAGAGTGATTGGTTTTATTGATTCCTAATTGTTGCTAGTCGCTAGTTAGCGCTGCAAGTCGCTTAAGAAAGAATTGCTTTCCAGTCCAATCGTGTGGTTCCAAAGCACAAAAAGTTATTTATATAAAGAAAAAGTAACACGGTGGAAGATTTAACAATTAGAGTAAAAAGCAATCAATAATAGTACAAGCCGATACATACACGTGCGCACTAGTCCCAGTATACAGTCATCAATCCAGAAGTCTGTGATCATCAAAGAGGATGTCTCAACACTGGGATCGGGACGCCGCTTATATACCTTAGAGTTCTGAGTTAACAAAAGGACTAGTTGACGAGTTTCCATTGGTTCTTGCTTCTGGATAATCTGGTCATTGGTCGGTGCATACAGTGTAATCAGGGGCATGTCTCTGTTCTCCAACAGCTTCTTTGTGTAGTTTCCATCTGAAGAACTAGTTTAACTGGCTACAAACACTGCATACAGAGAATAGCATTCTAACCAATAACTCCCTATAATCCATAACTAGCGAACGCAAGAAGCGATCTCCTTGCCGATAGAACGGATGTCTGCAAATAAACAGGGATTTAGAATGATACCAAATATGACATGTCCACTGTATTCTAAACCTTAGATCTCACTTAAGTACATATTACATCATAATTATTTATTAAAAATACCTTTAATAACTCTGGTTATTAACTTATAGTGTGTGGGAACCATTTTATACATATGTGTTTGCATATGTGCATCTGTATATTGAAATAGGAAGTGTTCGTATGTATGTATGTGAATACGCATGTGAGCGTCTATGTGTACGCATGTGGATACACGTACGAGCGTTTCTGTGTATGCATATAAGTTTATGTGTGTGCGTTATGTACATCAGTGTATGTGTGTGTGGTGGATTCGCATTTGTTCGCATCAGATTGTGCTGACGCAAAGTAGCGTCGTGGTTTACTCAACATCAGACTATAGAAGACCAGATTGGCAAATAATAATTGCAAGCGATCATATCCAATTATTTGACTTCGACAGTTTACAATTGCCTAGTAGGAGGTATATGAAGAAAGGCTTATTTTACTAAAGTACAAAATATTCTAGGAGACTCATTGAGAGTTTGCTATGTTGCCATCAAATAAACGACACAGATCTATTTTATATAGCACTAGTCGACTAAAATGTAGCTTTGTTTCCGACAGCAATAAACATGTTAAATTGTATTTATTGTTCTAGAAAGGTTTTAAGGTGATAGTGTTTTCATGCTTTTTATGACTTCATTGACTGCACATGCAATTTTCTCATTGTCTTTTCATGTATGTGAATTGTTGATGACAATAAAGTTTGGATTGGATTGAAGACCTATAAGTATATCATATTACACAATATAATTCAGAATCCAAGAAAATATTATTCCTCTTGTTTATATATATTTTGAATGTATAAATAAAGACAAAAGAAAAACTCAATTCCTATTGGCTCCTAACTCATTCTTTTATCCATTAGGCTATTGAGGATCAACAGAAGTTATTGATCTAATACAGTAACTAGACAAAAAAAAGAAGTTGAAAATATTTCTGTTGGTGGTATCTTTGGATGTTAAATATCAATTTCTATCATTTCATTAAATCCTAATGTTTCAGTCTCGCTAAAGCATGCTGATGCTTGGTGAAAAAGTGATTCGAGATAACCATGGGTTACTGGTGACCTGTAATTCAAAATTGGCATATTCTATACAAATTCGTCTAAAACGCCTAATTTGTGCATATAGTCAGGCCTTGTGATAGCTACTAGTGTAATGAACAAAACTACTAGTGTGAACTTCTTTCTAAAAAGGTTTTGTGATTATCTTATCACCCCTGATCTATAGAGTGATCTATGTGTAATAAATCAGTTTTAAAATAGCTTCCTAGCACTACTCATATTGTTTTCAAGTTCATTGTGATAATGGATTCATTAATCTATTACGTAAATAAAAACACTTAGGGGTCAATCCTACTATGTGCGAAGGGTGCGTGTTGCCATTGCAACAGTGTTAAAACGCTGGCAACGGACCAGCACCTCGCACCCTCCGCGGCCCACTCTGAGCCCGAATTTGCGGAATTTTGCTCATTGCGGAAATGGCCGCACTTTACGGCAGCCTGGATTCGCTGAATATCGCTCACAGCCCCATAAAGCTGCGAGCAAAATTCCACAAGTTCAGGCTCAGAGCGGGTCGTGAAGTGTGCAAGGTACCGATCCGTTGCCGGCACCCTTCTCACATATTAGGTTTGACTCCTTTAGAATAGATTATTGCAAAAGTTTAATTTTAAATATACTATCCATTGATGGATGGAGATAAAGGGAATGGAGATAAAGGGCCTGATTCAGAGCCAAACGTTCTGACCAGAGCGCTCGCTATGAATCAGGGCCCTCCTCCATGAAAATGGAGCGGCCTCCAGGCCGCTCGCATAGCTGTGGGTGACCACCCACAGCATATGCGAGCGTCCATGATGATGGTCGCGATGGTCTTGACCATCGCGACCATCGGGCTTGCGACGGAGACCCTGTGGTAGGGTCTCGTTGACCGCAAACCCTGGAGTGATTTTGGCTCTATCATGGGAACGCCTCCGTCTGGCAGGCACGCCCCCGGCACGCCCACCAAAGGGGGCATGCTGGCAATCAACATCGACAGCACGCCCCCTTTGGTGCGAGACCCGGAGCGATGGAGAGCCCGTCGCTCGCCGGGTCTCGCGCATGCACACGACGGAGCTCCCTCCGTCGTGCGCATGCGCAGTGGGGGAACATCGACCCACTTGCGAGTGTCCTGCACTCGCGGGCGGGTCTGAATGACCCCCAAAGTACCAACCAATCAATTCCTAACTATCATGTTACAGGCTGTGTTTGAAAAATTACAATTAGGAGCTGATTGGTTGGTACTTTATCTTTGTCCACTTAATCTCTCTTCAAGGCTTAGTAAATAGACCCCATAATTATTAAGGACTACCTCAAATCCTCACTAACATCTGTTAATGCTGCTATTCGGAACAATAACTGATGAAATAATGGATCAATTTACTATTGCAGACATTCCAGGATAGAACTTTCGATAATCACAGCAGCAAAGGAAGTGTTTGTAATGTGCTTGCACGCCTATTGGACTTGAGGGCCTGATTCAGCAAGGATCGCTGATGCGATCACGGCAGCAAGTGCGTACGCAGTTCTGCTGCAAAATTATGCAAATTACTGCAATCGCAATGCCGCCGCAGCACAACATAAAGACACCCACTTCCCTTTACTCACATCCGTAATACCTTGCAAGTCTGCAAAAACATCGGTACCATCGAGTACCATTGGAGCCTCACGCACAATTAAGGCAGGTCAGACCTCACTCACAATCTGCTAAACTTCCTTCGGTGTCTAGAGCTCAGGCTGCATATGCCGTCGCAGGGGCTTAATTATGCACGCCCCTGTAACGGCGTTGAAATGCACTGGCACATCTGCGTTTCGCCGGCCACACCCCCGTCACCAGCCCCAAACGGTACTTCCTGTCAATCACTCTGCAATGGGTCTGAGTATCACTGTGATCACAGTTACGAACTTAGTGGCCGTTTTGCGCATACACAATGCGATGCATGCGTAGAACGCAACAATCGACCGGGTTGCTGCGTTTTTGCACTTGCGATCCTTGCTGAATCAGGCCCTGAGTATGTGCACAGTACAGACTACTGAGGACTGGAGGATTATAGGCTACTGCTGCTAACGATATCTGAAGGAGGCGTTACTGTAGTTTTCGGGGTCAAGTTTGATAAATTAATGCAGATTTCAGTCCCTATTGAACTGTATGGAAACAGTGATATGTCTGATATCCCTTACATTCAGTCTTGGTTAAATTGTCCCAGTACTAAAAAGGTGCCTTCATTATGCAGAAATAGCAATTTCCACATGATTTTACCCTAATAAATATAGGCTGCTTGGAGAGAAAAACTCTGAGCGTTGCTGCAAAGAGACCATTAGCGACATTAATATTGTAAAATGACAGGTTTTCAAAAAAGGTGTAACCGTAGACATTAATACATAAAGCATTCCTATGAAGCCACAGCAGTACACTATAATTTTATATTAACTGTCGTATAATGGGCCTGATTCATATAAGGGAAAACAGTAAGATAGAGCAAGTAACTGTGCACCTGGACAAACCAAGTTGCAATGAAAGGGCTGCAAATACATACATTTTTTTATGCATGTAGGATAAATACTGGCTGCTTTTGCATGTAGCCCACAAATACTGGACAGTTTTATTATTAGCCTGCAATTTAGATTTCACTTTGGACACACCCCTCCCAAATCTAAATCTCTCTGCGCTTTTTAAATCTGCCCCCCCCCCCTGCAGTTCAACATGGTTTTGACAAGATGTGCAGTTACTTGCTATATCTTAATCTATTCCCTATCCCTGATCTGAAACAGGCCCAATATTTCTTAAAGTGCCATGCAAACAGAAATGACAAAAATAATATTAGTGCTCTGAACAAAGATTGCATTGTGGAATTACATAATTTGGGATGAGATGTATCAAACCTTGGAGAGAGATAAAGTGGAAAGAGATAAAGTACCAACCAATCAGCTCCTAACTGTCATTTTTCAAATACAGGCTGTAACATGACAGTTAGTAGCTGATTGGTTCGTACTTTATCTGTCTTCGTTTTCTCTCTCTCCAAGGTTTGATACATCTCCCCTTATGTTTCTAAATGAAGAACTCCTCTTTTCATAAAATTAAAGTTTTCTAGCCAAATTTTATCAGGTACTCTAAGATCTTTTGAGGCTCAATTCCATTATCAATGAATCACATGCCACCAGTCGAAAATGACAATAACACACAGATGGTATCAGACATTTGTCCAAAATCTGAGCATTTGTTGTGACTATGGAATGTGTGTGTCTGTGTGCACGCATGCGTGTGGTATTGTATACACAGATACCAAAATAACAACGTTAAATGTGGAATTTGCAGCACGTTCCTGGAAATTGAACTTGATTGAGCATATATCTACCGGTATAGTCCACGCACAGATGATCAGTGCAAGCATACATGGTTGGGTAAAATACCACGCAGGCTTAACTAGGTTTATATACCTGTTTGCAGAGGCAAATGAGCGCATCTGGCAAAGACGAGGATCCTAAGTCTCCTGTTTGTTTGCACTAGTGAGGATCAATAGAGTAATAAATAAATAAAAAAAGGACGGAAAAAGCACAGACAGTTGCTGTCCATGTGGCAATTCGTATGGTACGCTTGAGTCAGGACGAGAACCAAACAATCTCTCACAAAACATCTGCAACCATCTGACCCTGGCCATAACCTTTAAATCTATCTTTTCATATTCATCTCAAAAGACCTTGTCACTGGCGAAGGAGAAGGAAGAAAGGGAATCTTCAACAAACAATAAACGATACAGAAAGAAATTCAACCCAGATTAGGTGGCAGAAGATAATACAGTTTGCTCATTTTTATTCTGCTGCTCAAACTGGAGTTGAATTCATTTTCCCTCTATCTTTATTCATGTTATTTAAACATTACATTCATTAGGATTGTGAACTACAACAGATAGAGGAGAACAAAACTACTCGCCAAATTTGTCGGGCATCTGTTCCCACTAGAGACAGCCCTCTGCCAACTTCATATCATGTCATATTTTTTTTTTTTTATTATTCTGAATTCATTTCAAAGACAATCCATCAGTTTATGAACTGTTTGATCAAACTTGTCATTAACCAAGAGAAACGTTTCATTTGTATTAACAAAAAAAAAAAATTGGGACAAATAATTAGCATGGGGATTTGCTGTTTCCCTGTTTTATGTTTGCCAAATCTGTTTAATGTTGCTGTGAGTTTTACTTTTTTCCCTTTACATGCAATTTAGGTTAGTGTGAATTTCAGACTGTTTGTTTTTTGTTACATGCTGTTGGTGACTGAATCCATTTAACATATTTTCCTAATCCTATATACACACAGGCGTATGCAAACATACACAGTTTTAAAGGTGCTATGCTCAAAGTCTGATATATGACCTGTGCCTGTCATGTGTCCTAGGGGCTGAATAAACAGAATGGTGTCCTATCAGGATTTTGCTGCAGATCCTATCAAAATCTTTAGAGTTTCCATGACACAGACGGGTGACTTACCAACAACATGTGTTTTTACACCCAAGCCTGGCGAATGGATGTTTGCCATCAACTGACAGTCAGATAAGAAAAATGAGACTACTGTTAACATATTTTTCTCCTAACCTGATTGGCTAATAGCTGCAAAGACAAATCTGCTAAGCTGTTGGATAACTTACGCCTCAAGTAAATCACATGCATTGTCTCCATTGAGTCCTCTCAGCAAATTTAGCATAGGTCGGTCATCTGAAAGACTAGCCGTAACCCCATACAATACTCTTTTTGTCTTATTTTTTATTATTATGTAAGTTGCATTTGCATGTGGGAAAAAAAAAAGTCACGTTTCTAATTTGTAGATCTGTAAGCAGATAAATGTCTCTAGTGACATAGTTTATGTATGGTTAAAGAAGAATGTTACTTGTGGGATTTCTTGCCTATCACATTATAGCTCTGGGTGGCATTCTCTATTAAGGATCTAATGTTACTGGTGATTAGGGCATTTGCGCCTATTCAACTCCTGCCATAGAAAGTAATTGGTTACAGGTACGTGGCTATGATCATGACAAGGATAAGAAAGTGGTGTCATGAGGGGGATGCAGGCAGAAACCCAGGGGTCACCCTCGCAGTGACAGGAGCTGGGTGCTGCAGTGTGACATTCTCCGGCAGCACCCGGATTCTGTCAGAGAAGAGGAGCCAGCAGTGCAGACAGACCAGACTCTGGGGGAAGCCCAGCATCTCTGATGATACTGGGCTGCTCGTGAGATGAAGTTATCAGGATCCCCTTTGAGGTCACGCCCCTTTATTTAGGCCACGCCCTCTTACCAGAGTGCGCACAGGGTGTCACCAGACGCAGTGACGCCTCTGTAAGAAAACATGAATTATCTCAAGCTTGTGATATAATAAACATATAAATAATTAGAATGTTATTTTTATAGCACTTTTCTCCCAATAGGACTCAGTGGTGCAAATGTATGTATTAATATGCCCCTTTTCCCGAAGGTAAGAGACATCCTGTATAGTCCCTTGTTACAGTGATGTAGGACAATTCAGTGGTAAAATGTATTAAAAAGAGATTAATCAGAGAGGTGTTATGGTAATTTACCTTTCCTTTCATCACTTACCTGCCTGTATCGCTTCATCCCAGGTGGCCATATTGTGCAGGTGTGAGATTTCGCTATTACTGTGAGTTCTCAATGAGAGAGAACCACAAAGACCTTCGTAGATGGCGGGACTGGTAACACAGAGTGCCATCCTTATACGGCGCTACATATTAGGTGACAAGTGACGAAAAGCTCTGCTTAGTAAGTGCGTAACGGTGTTGTTATTAACAAGAGCTGAAGGCGCCACTGGAGAAGTCTCTGTTTTCTCTGCGGTCTGCCTTTTCATATGTTTTAGAGAAGCAGTGGTATGATAAGTGATATGATAAGTTATTGATTACCCCTTTTTTCTGTGCAAAGGCAGAATAAAAGGGTTATCACTGCATTTGCCCCAAAATGCTTTACATTTAAAAAAAACACAAGATGTATTAATATATTACACAAAAGAGAGAATTAAGCATATTCACTTGGTAATCAAGATTTTTGTTCAATTATTACTACATTATTCTTACTTGTGTCTTATTCATTTACAGCTAAGACATACTTTGTGCAGAAGACAAGACTATTTGAACCAATGTTTCCCAAAAAGAAAGGAAATGGCTCTCACCCCTTTAATATAAATATTTTGACCATTTATTTTGTAAGCAGAATATATTGTTGTATAATCAACTTGGTGAGCATATATTTGTAACACATAACAATCTTATGCCTCTCCAATGGTTATGCACATTTGACCTGGTTGTAAAGGCCAAGAGACTGTACTAAGGCCAGGTACACACCGGAACAACTGACAATCGGGACGATGATCGGAACAAATTCCCTTCATCCCAGACCATCTGTGATTGCCCACTCTGCAGTTTAATGAACGACGGAACGATTTCTCATTCCGTCCTTCATTAATCCACACCACCTCGTAGACGATATTTTCGGATTGACCGTGCAGCACGGCCAAGCATTGGATGGGCATGCAACCCATGGGAGCATGCCCATCCACTATATATTGTGTAGTGTGTATGCTCAAGTGTGCATACACACTACACAATATATTCTGTCATTCCAATTTGACAGATTGTGACAATATCGTTTTAGTGTGTAACCGTCCTTACACATTCTCTACCTCAAGAGGTTTGTTCTGGAAATGTTAGTGAACTTGTTGGGAAAGTCTGTTGTGCAGAGTTACACTAAACTACAGATTCTCAAGTTTAGTTTTAATTATTTCTTGTCCAATATGCTGTTCAGAGGGACCTGTACATAGACACTACCCTATTTCAACCCTTTTCACAAACTATGGCAGTATTGCCTCTCCTCTATTACATGGCTGTAACTTTCCAAAACGCAGGCCTACTTATATTTTTTTTAAGATTATAATAACACTTGCATCATGAAAAACAACGTACAATAATATTTAATTGTAAGGAATTCTGTATTATTATATATTTTGGTGGTGTCAACTGTACCCCAAAAAATAATGCTCTTGAATATGTTGATAAGTTTTGTACATAAAGGGAAAAGATTATCATAAATATTAATATATATAAGAAGTCACTTTGATTTAATTTAAGCCTATAAAGTACTATAGTAAAGTTTATTATTGTCCTAGAACTTTGTGATAACTTTAAATATTTAAATTACTTAAAGATACAAGTTTCATAAAATGTGTGGTAATAATACATGGCTGCATCATGAAAGCAAGGTGTCATACCTCACCTATTAAATAACTGCTGATGCACCATTATAAAAATGTAACAACAAACTACAAAAGAATAGAGGACATTCCTTGCGAACAGCAGGCAACATGTATATATATATGAGTATAATATAGGGATATATACAGCATAGATTACCAGTTATGTATGATTTGGCCTATCCATGAATACTGTCTTGTAAAACAAAGTTATATTCTTTGGCCTGACACCGTAGTTAAAACACGTCTAACTGATTTTGAACTTCCAAAACAATTTCTAGTGTTGATGTGTGTCTTTGTCACCTACACAAAGGGCTGAGTCTTAAAATCCTTTACTCAACTAAATTCTTAATAAGTAAACTGAGACTAACCCTCTAATTCCAGATTTGTTGAACAACATGATTTGGGTCCTTGCTATTCATGCACCTTGTACTGCTAAAATGACTGTTGAAGCTAAAATCATGAAAGAGTCATTTCATGTAGCTGTTAAACTCCTCTCAAATCTCCTTGCAACTTAACGAGGAAAGAAAGCTCAACGTGTAATGCCGGCTAATGTGGTTTATGGTAGAAAATAGTATCAACCTATCTTTGTGGCTTATCTAAGCCAGGATAATACTTTTAGCCTTTATAGTAGTCCTAACTCTTATTTTTTCAACTCTTGACTATGTATCTCCTGAAATCCTTTTCCAAAGAGTTAAATTGAATGTGAAATCTGTACCAGGCTCCGAGACTCTCTTTGTTCTAAGGCTAGACTGCAAAGCTTAGCTTCTATATCACTTTCATTGCCTCCTGATTGAGCTTGACAGTGTGACAGCGAAGCAAAGGCTGGCAGTTCCAAAGTGAATGAGAGCCTTTTTCAGCCACACAGCAGCCCCTCTCCTCCTTAGCCCCCTGTGAAATAGGGTAGCAGATGCCTATAGCAGGAATCCCTAACAAAGTCCTAACTTTGATGCAGGCTGGAGGGAGAAAAAAAAAAAAAGAAGCAAAGATTTTCTCACTTCTTAGATCTTGGTGTGGAACACAAAAGAAGAATGAAAGGGATAAGATACAGAGACTGGAACGGTAGACGGAGTTTTGCACCAACTGTGCCAGGAACTGAGATACGTTTACTACATGCTTATCCTGCCCCTTGTGCAGCAGAAGGGTTCTGTAGCCTGGCCTGTCCAGTGCATGTATCTCCTACGTGGCTCAGATGTGGCTTAGGCATGCTCCTAGAGATGGCAAAAAGGCTGTGTGATGTCATAGGTCATGTTAGCGCACGTCACCCCCGCCTACGTGAGTGAGTGACTGACACTGAGACAGGCAGCACAGCTGTGGTGCTGAGGGGCTGAGAACTGTGATGAGGGCTGAGGTGATATGGGATTGAGGTGATACGGACCTGAAGTAATATGGGCAATCATTGAATTAATATTTATTTCTCACTGTGGGGGACTATGTTTGTGTTTATTTTCATGTAGGGGACAATGTGTGTGTTTGTTGTACCTGTGGGGTATAATTCTCCAGGTTTTCAGTACACAAGCGCTATAGTGTCCCCACTAATTGTCTCGGAAGCTGTTGGGCACATGTCCAGACTCCGGAGGTAAGTAGTATATTAAAGTAGGGTTTTGTGTCCAGTGCTAACCTTGTGGGTATGTGTGTATTTAGTGGGAGATGGTGTTTTACAGATGTACATGAAAATTATATATATATAGAAAAAGGTAGGTATTTAATTTGATTTACTCATAAAGAGCAGTCACAGTGCTCCTGTCGGTAAATAGCTGTCCAATACCAATAGTACTCTCCTGTTGTTGATTATTATGGCTTGTGTTGGGTGAGGTAGGAAGGCTCCTTTAGGGTGCCTCTTTCCATATGGCAAAAATGAGTGCCTACGTCTCCCTATAGCCAGATGTTGTACCAATCAATTGTGTATTTGGAATGGCCCAAACATGCCAGTCCCGTCTTACACCCTAGTTGCAGGTTACATAAGCAGACTCCTTTAGGGTGTCTCTTTCCGTACAGCACCATGTGCCTACATTTCCCTTTAACACTGCATGTGACAACCTGAATTAGCTAATACAATAGTTGATTGATCTCCAATGAGTAATCCTCAAAGGAGACACGTCCTGTATAGGGTATGCAATCGGGAAGCCGGCGATCGTAAGCCCGACAGCCGGCTTCCCGACTGCTTTATCCCGGCGAGGGTTAAATGACAGACATCTGTCATTTTACCGATGCCGGGAGACCGGCGTCCGGCATCCCGATCGAAGTGATGCCGGGCGCCGTTGCAGACAGCCACGGGGGGAGGGTTAGGTTTAGGGCTCCCGGGGGGGGCTTAGGGTTAGGCATCCCCCCGGGAGGTTAGGGTTAGGCTAGGGGGAGGGAGGGTTAGGGATAGGCACCCCCAGAGGGGGACCTAGGGTTAGGCACCCCCCGGGGGACTTAGGTTTAGGCGGCGGGGAAGGGGCGGTTAGGTTTAGGCACTTAGAGGGGGGATTAGGGTTAGGCAATGGGGGAAAGGTTATGGTTAGGCACCCCTAAGGAGGGTTAGGGTTAGGTCAGGTTAGTTGATACTTACCTGGGGACGATCGGGATTTTCAGCCGTGTCTGCCTGCCGCAGTTGGGATTTGAACCGCCGGACTTGTGTCCGGCAGGTAATTCGTATGTATTCCCTGTATAGATGGAGGGCAGGGTATAGGTCTGCCCTTGCTAAGGGTCGACCTGCCATACGAGTGGATGTATCATATGTTCCCTCACTTTATCTGTCCCAACACGGTGTATTGCAAGTGAGTGCAATAGGTAAACAGAGACAGAAGCGGCGTCCCGCACTCCTGTCCTTACCAGATGTAGTGCCGTTAAGCCCCAATAAGCTAGCATTTATTTAAAACTTTTATTAGATAATGTAACCTGATCACAATATATTGTAATTATATCAAAAGTGATTGTGACATTCACAGGCACAGTGCCTTCCTACAGGTCACTGGCACACACTGGTCACTGGTCCACACTGGTCACTGGCACACACATGGAACAGAAGAACCCACCCACGTACTCAAATCACACCTATCAGCAGCTACATAGGCTCAAATGACATTTATCAAACATATAAAAAAATAGTTAGAAAATCTCAGTCAATAAAATAAAATGCTTTATTTAAAGAATAAAGCATATTTTTAATGATCTTAATCTGTTACCTAGTATATCAGGACAAGTATTGCAGTGGTACAAGTACTTAAATAGGATTCTCCAGCAAGTGTCACCCCTCCCTCTGGAAATCTTGCATTTACCTCTCTGATTGGTTGTTTTGGTTAATTGCATATTTGTTCTAATTGCACTTTGTAATGATTAAACATTTATATGTGTGTTTATATTAGAGATGTGCGGTTCGGTTTTTCTGAAAAACAAACACACCCAAACTTAGGGGTTCAGAGGCAAATTGTTTTCCAGTTCGGAATCTCTTTGGGGATTCCGAATCGAATTGAGTCCAAGTTCAAAATCACTCGGGGTTCCGAGGCGAACAGTCCCCTTTCGGTTCTGCATTCAGGCCCTGATTCAGAGCCGGACGCTCTGACAGAGCGCTCGCTCTGAATCAGCGCCGTCCCTCTTACTTTTTGGAGCGGCCTCCTGGCCGCTCGCATAGCTGTGGGTGACCACCCATAGCTATAGCGAGCGGCCAAAATGATGGTCGCGATGGTCAAGACCAACGCAACCATCGGGCTTGCGAAGAGACCCTTACGGTAGAGCCAAAAGCACTCCCACTGACATCACTAATGATGTCAGTGGGGCCGGCCCCAGACGGTAGGCGTTCCCATGGGAATGCCTCCGTCTGGGCAGCCACGCCCCGGCACACCCACCAAAGGGGGCGTGCTGTCAATCACCATCGACAGCACGCCCCCTTTGGTGCGAGACCCATAACGACGGCCTGGCCATCGTTATTCGGGTATCGCGCATGCGCACTACGGAGCCGCCTCCGTCGTGTGCATGCGCACTTGGGCAACATCGACCCGCTTGTGAGCGCTCAACGCTCGCGAGCTGGTCTGAATCAGGCCCTCAGTTCGGAACTCGGATTTATAAAACAGGGTTTTTGGATTGCATGTAAATAGGTCACAAATAGCTGTTTTATCTATTTTTAAAGATTTTTTAAATTGATTTTCATTGATTTTTAAGGAATCCAAATCAGAACCAAAACCAAATCAGAACCAAAACACTTGAGGGTGGTTTTGCCAAAACAAAAACATGATGATGAATGAAAACCAAAACCAAAACACGGGGGCCTGTGCACATCTCTAGTTTATGTGGATAAACATACAGCAAAGTCAATATCTGGATAATGTTCAAATCATCTACCATTGTATAACTTTAAATAGGGGATGTAGTCAAAAGATCGACAATGAGCATGTTGACATTTATAATGTTGATACACTTCCAGGTACATTGTGAGTCATTTTAAATGACCATCAGGCTTCAAAATTAGTTTTTAGTATAATAGTATATGATTTGCTTTTATCATTTTATAGTTTTTTTCTAATATTATCTCAAAATGTTAATGATTTATAACAAAAGATTGTCAGGGGCTAAAGGTAAAGAAGTAGAAGGGGAATTGCATAGCTATGTTCAATAAAATCCTTTAGCTTTCTGCAAGACACGTGACAACATTGAATGTACAGTAGCGTGTTTCCTTTGATGTCACAATAAAGGAAATGGCTAACTTGTGAATACTGTTTTTCAGTTCTGTTCTGGCTTCAGTAGCAGCTTTCAGCAGTGTTGGGTGTAACAAGTGCCATAGAGATCCATATGGCACAAATGAAAAGCCAGGGACTGACAAAAACCGAACCACACGTCTCTAAATCTAAGAGCTGTGACGGGGAAGTGAAACTGCAATTGATCATTTTTTCCAGCACTCTGAACAACTTCCTAGTAAGTTTGTGTAGCTGTTTGTCAGAAGTATAACAATCAATTAAGCTAACAACACGTATTGTTGCATGGAACAATTCATATTGTATGCGCTCATGAAAGATGTTGGTAATTGTACATACTAAAATGGGCTATAAAATAAATTATGTAACACATAATCTATTTGTAGACACAAAATCTGTTTTTAGACGCAAAATCAAAGTAGTCAAGGATTTAGACCAAATATAAAGTAATTTGTGCCTGATTCAGCAAGCAACACAAAGGAGTGAACGCACACACCTGTCCGCTGCGAAAATATGCGAATCAATACAAACGCACGGAGACAGCAGCACAAGATGCAGATGCCCAGCCCTATATAAAGCCGCCCATCTCCCTTTACTCACAGCCTGATCAGTATGCAAGTTAGCGTAAACATTGGTAACATCAAGAACCATCGACCACATTTGAATAATAGTGGTTGACCAGACCTCGCGCAGGTTCTTAGCAACTTCCTGTGTGCACGGAGTCTCATCATTGCGTCCATTGCCGCACTCGCTTAATTATGGATGCCCCTTAAACCGTGTCCCAACCCACAGGCACGCCTGCGTTTGCCTGACCACCCCTCGTCACCACTGACAAACGTCACTTCCTGTTTATCAATATCGGAAGGGGTCTGCATGCATGTTGCATGTAGTCTGCGTGCACTTACCTGAACGCACTGGCTAGCACAGCCCCCCCTCTTACATCACAGCAGCCCAGCACACGCTGCTGTGTGCTGGGATGTACTGGGAGACTGCTCGCGGCTGCTAAGAAGCAGCCACAACAGTCTCCTACAGTATGCCTGTGGGGGGAGCGATCAAGCTGACATCAGAGACCTGAGAAATTACTTAGTATTACCGTTGCTCTAGCACCCTGCAGCGCTACCTTATTGCTGTATACAATCATTAACTGGTGAGGTGTATCAAACCCTGCTATGTTCAATCTCTGCTCCGTCTTTACCAGTGTATCCAAGTGAGTATGGCTGTACAATACAAAACATCTAACCATTCATCTGATTAAGCAACTGGGCTGTCTGTAGTAACAAGACATTTCACTGTTGTGTACAAGACTCCATACCACTGCACCTGTACACAGTGCAGTGGCGTAACTACTGCCCCCGCAGCCCCCGCGGTGGCTTGGAGGCGCTGGGTAGCTTGGGGGCAGTAGTAGTAACTACGGAGGGGGCAGGGGGTGCGGTCGCCCCCCTGCACCCTCCATCTGCCGGGCACCCGCTGAGCAGGCGCCAGGCTCCTATTCAAACCCCAGGCGGCAGCCGGAGGACGGAGCTCCCTCCATCTTCCGGGTCTCGCAGGGCACTATGGGAGTGACGTCATGACGTCACTCCCATAGTGCCGAGGAGCGGACGCCGGGGACGGAGCTCAGGAGCGAGCTCCGTCTTCCGGGTCCCGCAGAGCACTATGGGAGTGACGTAATGACGTCACTCCCATAGTGCCGAGGAGCGGACGCCGGGGTATGGACGGGAGCAGCACTGCGGGGATAAAGGTAAGTGTTTATGTTTTTTCTTTTGTGTGTGTGTGTTTGTTTGGGTGCGTGCGGAGGGGGGAGCAACTACAGGGGGCTAACTACAGGCGGCTAACTACAGGGGGCTAACTACAGGTGGCTAACTACAGGTGGCTAACTACAGGGGGCTAACTACAGGTGGCTAACTACAGGGGGCTAACTACAGGCGGCTTACTACAGGGGGCTAACTACAGGCGGCTAACTACAGGAGGCTAACTACAGGTGGCTAACTACAGGGGGCTAACTACAGGGGGCTAACTACAGGCGGCTAACTACTAGAAGGGGCACTACAGGGGGCTAACTACTAGAAGGGGCACTACATGGGCCCTGCATAATGGGCACTACTACAGGGGGCCCTGCATAATGGGCACTACTACAGGGGGCATTGCATAAGGGGCACTACTACAGGGGGCATTGCATAATGGGCACTACTACAGGGGGCACTACTTTAATGGGCACTACTACAGGGGGCCCTGCATAATGGGCACTACTACAGGGGGCCCTGCATAATGGGCACTACTACAGGGGGCATTGCATAAGGTGCACTACTACTGGGCATTGCATAATGGGCACTACTACAGGGGCATTGCATAATGGGCACTACTACAGGGGACATTGCATAATGGGCACTACTACAGGGGACATTGCATAAGGGGCACTACTACAGGGGGCATTGCATAATGGGCACTACTACAGGGGACATTGCATAATGGGCACTACTACAGGGGGCATTGCATAAGGGGCACTACTACAGGGGGCATTGCATAAGGGGCACTACTACAGGGTACATTGCATAATGGGCACTACTACAGGGGACATTGCAAAAGGGGCACTACTACAGGGGGCATTGCATAAGGGGCACTACTACAGGGGGCATTGCATAATGGGCACTACTACAGGGGACATTGCAAAAGGGGCACTACTACAGGGGGCATTGCATAAGGGGCACTACTACAGGGGGCATTGCATAAGGGGAACTAGTATAGGGGGCATTGCATTTTGGGGCACAACTACAGGGGGCACTGTATAAGGGGCACTAATTTGATACACAGTTTACAGGTTATAAACTATGGCCCTGATTCAGAGCCAGACGCTCTGACCAGAGCGCTCGCTCTGAATCAGGGCCCACCTCCATTAATATGGAGCGTCCTCCTGGATGCTCGTATAGCTGTGGGTCACCACCCACAGCATATACGAGCGTGCAGGATGATGGTCGCGATGGTCTTGACCATCACGACCATCGAAACTGCAAGCAAAAGCCTGCGGTTGAGTTTTTCAACCGCAAGGCCAGGAGTGATTTTGGCTCTAACAGAGCCAAAATCACTCCCACTGACATCACTAGTGATATCAGTGGGGCCGGCTTCAGACGGTAGGCGTTCCCTTGGGAACGCCTCCGTCTGGCAGGCACTCCCCCGGCACGCCCACCAAAGGGGGCGTGCTGTCAGTCAACATCGACAGCACGTCCCCTTTGATGAGACACTCCGAGCGAAGGAAAGTCCTTCGCTTGTCGCGTCTCGCGCATGCGCACGATGGAGCTCCCTCCGTCATGCGCATGCGCAGTGCAGACCATCAACCCACTTGCGAGCGGACAGCCGCTCGCGAGTGGGTCTGAATGAGGGCCTATGTTCCCAATAATCTGGTTCTATACGGACATAAAAACTGTGCAACCTGTCTTGAGCTGAGGTGACGGACTGGCAGGAGCAGAAAGGAGGGTTGGTGAAGTAGATCTATCAGGGTGGGATGTAATGGGCATTACTGTTTGGCATAATGTGTATTTGGCATTACTGTGTGCACAATGTGCTATTAGGGGCATTACTGTGTGGCATAATGTGTAAGGGGCATTACTGTGTGGCATAATGTGTTGTATGTGGCATTACAGTGTGGCATAATGTGAAATAGGGGCATTACAGCATGGCATAAATTTGTTATAAGCGCTTTACTGTATGTCATTATGTGTTATATGTGTCATTATTGTGTGGGATGTGTAAGGGGCATTGCTGTGTGGCATAATGTGTTGTAAGGGGCATTCCGGTGTGGCACACTGTTTTATAAGTGGCATTACTTAGTATGTCATAATGTGTAAGGCACGTTGCTGTATCATGTAACCACACACCTTAAACGTAGTCTTTGGGTGTGTTTGATCTTTGGGTGGGGGGGGGCGCCTGAAACTTTTTTGGCATGGGGAAGCAAAATTTATAATTACGCCACTGACACAGTGGCATCACTAGGGGGATGTGGGGGTTTAGACGACACCAGGTGTCACCCTTCGAGGGGGTGTCACCAAAATGCCGACTCCTCCTCAGTGACAGGGAGCCTACAAACTTAACAATGCAACGCCCGGCTCCTGGTCACTGAGGAGGAGACGCAAGTGTTCCAATTTTTCATTTTGCAAAGTTAGGAGGTTTCCATCACTTCATCTAGATTCAGAGATAGTATGCAGCATTATTTTTAGGAAATGCATTATTTATATGTTTGATACTAAGCAATTGACACAGACAGGCAGTAGAAGCCTGAACATTTATTATATGTGACCTATATGTGTGACTTCAGAAGCATAGTAAGAATTAGCAGCAGAAAAGTAAAAGTGTATTATTGTATCTCAATTTTATTCATACACTTTTGGTGTCTGCATCTCAGACAAGGCAAAGCAGTTTAATGTGTCATTATAAAATCATACACTGCTACATTAGCATTTTCAGCTGCAATCAAAAGACATCATATGTAAGCAAATCAATTAATCCATTCAATCCTTGCCGCACTGTGACAATCAGATAATCTGATATTTTTAAAGACTTTACACAGTATAAGTGGGAATTTATCTGATAGAGTTTCCAATTGTACGTTGCCGTATTGCCATTGAAGCTAGAAGTGGTATTTAAGGCTTATGTAAAGTCCAGTTAATTTGATACATTAAATTCTAGCTCAGTTAAGGATTACAGCCATGGGTTGGCTGTATAAAATGTAGGTGCATATCATGTAGAACATCAAAATATGGTCTATTCCACATGCCCAGGTGTGATTCGATACTGGAATATAGGTTAACAGTAAATATACAGTATATATATATATATACAGTATATATATATATATATACAGTATATATATATATATATATATATATATTATACATGCTTGTAACGAGAAAGCTATGGCCTTTTTTTGATCCGGGAGTTAGTTTCGCTCTCCTACCTAAACCCTAAGGCAGCGATGGGCAGCAGGCAGTGCTGGTGGTACACTATGGTGCCATGCAACCTCCTGAGCAATTTCCCGCATTTGGTATTTTCTCTAGGAACTGTAATGTGTTGGTGAGTGCAGTGCCTTCACACAGTCTATGCAATAGGTTAGTACATGGTTGGAAGGTGATCTCCTCTCTACAGCATGATTAGTCAACCATAGATTAATCCATAGTTTGGGCTGTGTGATCATTTAATGCCTATACTCTGATCTCAATAGGTGGTCTAATGCTTCTCTACAAGGGTGATGTGTGCCCCCTTTATGGGTCAAAGTGCCACTTTGAGGTCTCGTTCATTGACATTCCCTGGAGTATCTAAAAGACACATAAAATAGAGAAAAAAATAACCTTACAAATTAGATCAAAATGTTAATTTTAGGGGTATATATACTAAAGTGCGTGTTTTTAGAAGTGGTGTTGTTGCCCATAGCAACCTATCAGATCCTAACTATTATCTTCTAGAAGGTGCTAGATAAATATGTAGAATCTGATTGGTTGCTATGTGTAACAACTCTACTTCTAAAATCCCTCACTTTATTAAATATACCCCTTAGTGCAGAGTGGTTTAAACATTCACAAGGTAACAAATCTAATTTGGAGGTCATAGTAGAATTGCCGCAGAGTTCACAAATAAGAACAACGGTGGAGGTAGGTATTCTTATATCTGATCATCTCAGGCATGACGTATATGAGATAAACTGCATGTTTTATGTCATATATAGTGCATTGATGATATGCATAACAATTTTAAAAAAAATCCCATTATATCAGTTAAACAGATTTCAAATACTCAATTGCAGCAGCTTTATTACAAATAAACATTGAAAACATGACAATGTGCAAATATATACAAAACATAGAATTACAGAAAATTTACTTATTTGGCTTCCCGTGTGTTCAATCAAAGAGACTAAGGGGTCTATTTACTATGCAGTGTTAGGAGATAGGGTGAAAAGTGATAAGAAAGTGATAAGGTGTCAGCCAATCAGCTCCCAATTGTCATTTTTCAAACACCTGTGAGATGGCAGTTGGGAGCTGATTGGCTGGCACCTTATCACTTTCTTATCACTTTTCACTCTGTCTCCTAACACTGCTTAGTAAATAGACCCCTGATACATACAGAATATCCATAACATTATTAACTCTTTTTCTGAAATACATCTACAGTACACACAGAGCAATGTGAAGAACAAGGAATAAACATGCAAATGTGTTTGATGGTAATACAAATAGAGTCAGGAAGAATGAAGCTGAGATGTTGCTGCACACTAAGATTTGCCAGATTCAGGGCTGTTTTCCCATCATTCCATTCAGCACTGAATGTCCTTTTTCTCTTGGGCACTTCTCATGAGAATCTGGTGTTTCCTCACAATTAAAGTGCAGGGATTATCATGTGGTAAAGCACCAGAGAAGATTTTTCTTTCAAGTGAGGACATAATTGTGTCTTCTCTGCATTGTCACATGATTGCTAAGAAAACACAATTACTATCTGAAAGGTAATGGAAGTATTATGCTCTCAACTTAAAATATTTGCTGGTGGAAAAAAATCCTGAATGGAATTCCTGAAAGGTAACGTCTGAAAGCAAAATCTTGAAACCACCGCCTGTAGACTTAGAACAATTTGCTTGTATTGGATTTTGGATGGGTGCAAATCCATTATGAAGTACAACTAAACTTAAAAATTCATTTTTATAGGTTATTCTAGTTTACTGTGTAGTCTTTCATCTTCATGGGTCTGAAAAAAAATAATTCAGGAGTTGCTGAATGCTTGCTGTCATATAATTGTGAAAGTCTATCCCTCAGCTAAACTACAAAGTTTTTTTTATAAAATTGCAAGTGTGCAAACACACAGAGCTTGTATTGAGAAGATCAACTACATGGGGTGCATCCAGTACATTTGGTGCACACCCACAAACTGGTGCTTGGAAACTCTCAATTTGCACCTACGTTTGTAGGATTGTAGGTCCTAAAATGTGCAGAAAAACAGCTACTTCAAAGCTCTGCTTTGCACTACTTTAGTTCAGATTTACAACACTTTAGGAGTCCTGCTGTACACCACTTTAGTAGTTCTGCTTTATTTCACTTTAGGAGTCTTGCCTTACAGTACTTTAGGAGTACTGTCTTACACTACCTTTGGAGTCCTACCTAAGTTAATAATCGGGGTCCGGACGGACACTTATAATTAACATTCTTACTCGTGGCGGGTGCTGGAGACAGCTGATCCGAAAATCAGCTGTCTCCCCAAATGTTTTCACTGCTACTTTTATAGCAGTTAAACTTAGCGCTGCTGAGTCTGACTGGGCAGTGCTTTTGCGCATGCGTGAACTAGAGTTCATGCAGGCGCACAAAGCCCCAGGGTTCGATGGAAGGAGCCGGACAGGGGCCTTTTCAACCTGGAACTCCTTCTCATAGGGAAGTAGCAGGTGTGCGGTAGAAAACGTCCATCTGAAGATGGCGAATGCTCCCGCAGTCAGAAGAAGATAGGGAACTTCCAGCTCATGATCAGTTGTAACTGTAACTGTGACTGTGAGCAACTGCTGAGCATTTCATTTACTTTATTTATTTTAGAAACTGTACAGCCTGCAGGCAATTATATCTATGTATGATACGCAGATCCTGAGTACGCCTGGATATAATGAATGAGGGAAGCCATGTATAAAAGTCCACCTCATTGGTTCAGTGGTTAAAATCAAGAACATTTTTAATACAAAATGCAAGATGTTCTTTATAGAGCATTTTATTAACATGAACAATATATAAATATATTGATATATATTTATATATATATTTATATATATTTGTGCTGGCCCAATAAAGAACGCAGGCTTTAAGTGCAACTATTCAATTTCTAGTGCCCACGCAGATAAGGCACAAGCGTCCAACCATCACCACTGTAATTGTACAACTCTCAAAACAATTTAACAAGGAAACCATTACTTCATAACACTGAAGGTTAAGTGACCCACTTAGATTTCCCAAGTGAAGTGTCAGCACTCAGGCCTGAACAATCTCATTTGGTTTGTAGAGCTGAGACAGAGACTACAGCAATAATAATTTTACACTGTTGACACACATATTCAGAGTCAGACAGCTACTTTGCTCACTGATGCAACCAAAACAGACAGTAGCTTTTTATAATGTGCTTTTTTCTTGGAAACTCAATGTTTATATAATGCAAATGACTGTTATTAACATTCAGACTCTTTTGTTTTTCTTTTCACACATTACCTAATCAATGTGAAGTACTCTGTAAAATGTATATTTCTTCTTAGAAGTAATTTTGACCTAGTCAAGTGTTGCCCCTAAACATATAATCCAATCCTGTGATTCAATTACCTGTATTATGTGTTTTTTTCAGGTTAATTTATAGACGAGTGATTGTGGAGTAGCCCTGTTTATTGTCATACTGTGTTATCTCTTTAATGGCTCTATTTATTATCATTATTTTTACTAAAATAAAGTGAAACAGGGTGTTTTCACACCCTTTTCACATTATTTTAGTGTCACCTAAAGTTACTACAGGGCAATTGGAGTAGAATTCGTAAAATTCTACTCCAACCCTTAAGTATCACTTATTTTTAGTAATCAGATCGCATTTCCCATAATTGTAATGGGAAATGCGATCAGTGTGCAAGTTACTAAAAATAAATTGTAAAAAAAATATCTGGGGAGGCCCTGTGATAATAACGCCACCTGGAGGTGGCGTTATCCAGGGTCTCCCCTGGTATCCGTACTCCTGCTCCGCTCTAACGGGCTGAGCAGAGCCCGAAGCCGGCACTAGTGATCAGCTGTGTGGTCTAAACAGACCACACGCTGATACACTGCAAAAAAAAAATAGTAAAAAACAAAATTAACTTACCTGAGTCCAGGGACCGGAGTTTGGGGTTCTGGTGATGTCTTCCCTCTGGTCAGCTGGTCTCCCATACTGCACTGCGGCCCTGGTCATCAGGTGCCCAGGTCCCAGTTCAGTATGGGATGTCAGCTGACCAGAGCCATGGAAGACATCACCGGAGCCCGGATCATGCAGGTAAGTGTAATTAAGGGAGGGGGGGGTCCGCGATCGTGGTGGGAGGGGCTTAGCACCGGGGGTGGGGCTTAGCGTCGGGGTGGTAGCAGCGGCGGCAGGTCAGTGCATGCGTGGGCACTTGTCACTGTATTTTTTGCGAAAAAGAGGTAAGGCTGCCGAGGGGATTCGCAGGGACAGAGCTTTATCGCAAGCTCTGTCCCTTCAAGGGATTTTTAGTAAATCCCTGTGATATTGCCTGAATTCACATTGCGAGTTCAGTCGGTAATATCACACTACAATCTGCATTCCCAATGCGGATTGTAGTAAATAGAGCCCATAGGGCGGGATGTATTAAAGGGGATAATGAGGTAAAACCCCCAAAAATGCAGTTTTCGGGGATTTTACCGCATTCCCCGATGCATTCTGGTGCTTCGCATCCCTCGGTAACGCCACCTTCAGGTGGCATTATTCACACATGCGCAGAAAGACTTCTGGGTGTTCAACCAGCCAGTTGCTGTGTTATTGGATGCAGCTTCACCAGTCCCAGCAGTGTGAATTACCTAGCCATCCTGAGTAACCTGAGGGTTACGCAGATGACCGGCAGCAGACGTCTATTTACACAAGACAGCTCCTGCGGCATCAGCGTGTTATCACACAGCCGCTGCTTACAAAGATGCAGCAACTGTGTGATGTGTGTCCGTCTCTGAATCAGACTCTGTGTTGTGATACTGCCTCGCAAGGTGTATTCTGTGTGGTATGTTTTGTCTGTATATTTGGTTCTTGTAAGCAGGTATGGAGAGAATAGTGTACAGATGTGAAAAATAAGGATGTAAGGATTGAAATAATTTATTTTGTTGAGATTCCTGCTTCTAGGTCATACTTGCCTACCCTCCCGATTTGGTCGGGAGCCTCCCGAAAATCGGGTGCCGCACCCGACCTCCCGAGAAGGCAGGCAAGTCTCCCGGCAGCTGCCGACCCTTCCTACCCCCCACCACAATTACAAGAAGCTCCCCGGCAGCAGGGGGGCCTGTGATGCGATTCACGCAGAATCGCGTAATTTTGGCCCCGCCCCCTGCTTCACACTGCCTGTAATATTGGCAGTGTGTAGCGGGGGCGGGGCCAAAATGACGCAATCGTGTGGCTCCGCCCCCTGCTCCGCCCGCCCAACTCTTGTAGTCTGGCCGCCCCCGCCCCCGTCTGCTGGCCACGCCCCCCACTCAAGCCGATCTGGCTGCTCCCTCCCGGAAGGGGCAGCCAGATAGTCGGCAAGCATGTTCTAGGTGCCTGCAAAATACATTAATATATGCTAGAGATGAGCGGGTTCAGATCTCAGAGATCCAAACCAACCCGAATTTCGGGGATCCAGTGCGATCCGAGCCAAGCTCGGATCTCCCTGCCTGCCCCGGATCCCTCACCCAAGGCAAAAGCTTGCGATCCCGCTGTCAGCTCGCGAGGTTTCGTATTGAGCGGGCTTAATGCTGATTGACTGAGAGGGGCCGTCTGTCACGTCTCTCAGCCAATCGGAATGGGTATGACGATTCCCGTCAGCAGCAACCCGACAGGAGTAGAGTTAGAAGCAGCGGAAGCCCAACAGCGCTGGAAATCCCGATCGTGGATAGGTA
Source organism: Taudactylus pleione (assembly GCA_031769625.1). Taxonomy (NCBI): domain Eukaryota; kingdom Metazoa; phylum Chordata; class Amphibia; order Anura; family Myobatrachidae; genus Taudactylus; species Taudactylus pleione. The sequence goes on from JAUIMM010001073.1 coordinate 1,731,604, forward strand.
AGTATGTACTAACCTAACCCCCCTAACCCTAACCCTCCTTAGGGGTGCCTAACCCTAACTTCCCCCCCATGTGCCTAACCCTAATCCCCCCTCTAAGTGCCTAACCCTAACCACCCCCCTTCCCCGCTGCCTAAACCTAAGTCCCCCGGGGGATGCCTAACCCTAAGTCCCCCCCCGGGGGTGCCTAACCCTAACCCTCCCTCCCCCTAGCCTAACCCTAACCCTTCTGGGGGGGTGCCTAACCCTAAGTCCCCACCGGGAGCCCTAAACCTAACCCCCCCCGCGGCTGTCCGCTCGCGGCGCCCGGCATCACTACGATCGTGATGCCGGGCACCGGTCTCCCGGCGTCGGGGAAAAGCGGGCGTCTACATCTAGACGCCCGGCATTTCACCCATGCCGGGATAAGACAGTCGGGAAGCCGGCTGCCGGTATTTAGGCAGTCGGCTTCCTGCTTGCTTCCCAGCCAATCAGCGTTAAGCCCATTTAATATGCACAGTTGCACACAGAGGAAGCAAAAGAAGATGGTGCCCGCCATCCCCCGCTGCCTGACACTGCCGGCACCCCCCACTGCCGACACCGCTGGCACACCCACTGACAGCATTCCCCGCTGCCGACACCACCGCTGCCAACACTGCCGGCACCCCTGCACTGCTGCCCCACGTGCTGAGGACACCGTCAGCGACCCCCACACTGCCGACACTCCCACACTGAGGACACCACCACCAACCCTGCACTGCCGACACTGTCAGCACACTTGCACTGAGGACACTGCTGGCACCCCCGCTCTGCTGACACTGCCGGCACCATGCATTGAGAACACCCCTGCACTGCCGACACAGTCAGCAAACCAGCACTGAGGACACTGCTGGCACCCCGGCTCTACAGACACAGCCAGCAAACATGCGCTAAAGACACCTCTGGCACTGCCGACACTGGAAATAAATGTTATTGAGGTTATTAATACTGCAGGAACAAAAAAGGCCCATTTTATGTGATTTTAGTTGTTTTTTTATTTTTTAAGAAAAAATCCAGATCCAAAACTCGAAAACAAAACATGGAGGTGAGGTTTTGGCAAAACCAATCCAAATCCAAAACCAGGGGAAATCCAGATCCAAAACCAAAACATAAACACGGGGGTTGGCGCACATCCCAGATATATGCCCATCACGGGCTAGTTAGAACAGAGCTCTAGAAAGGTTTTGGATAGTACAAGTTTAAGTTGTTGATATGCCTAGTTCTTAAAAAAATACCTATATGCTAATATTGACTTTAAGATTCTTTCTTTACCCATTTTATATATTTTATTGTGTTCATTAAAAAACAATTTATTTTAATTTAAAACTTCCCTTTTAGACATGAGTGTAACCTTATTCTATAGATATGTCCACATACATCTTACCTCCATGCCTTACAAGTTGCATTAAACATAACATGACTCAGTAGCGCCAAACATCATTTCGTGTGAGTTTTTTTTACTTCAAAATGCCCGTAATTCTAAATAGGATGCCCAAGTAGCTTGTGCTGATTAAAATGATATGCGGCATGCCTATATTCTGTGTGCGAGTGCGGGTGTATCTTCATGCGAAATGCTACGTCACAGTGTCAGTGGCTGTGACACTGTGACGTAGCATTTTGCATACATATACACCCCCAGTTGCACATAGAACATAGACATACTGCATATCATTTTAATCAGCAGAAGCTGCTTGTGCATCCTATTCACATTGGTTTGCGAATAAGACGCATTTGAAGGTAAAAAGGCGCACAAAATACGCAAGGAAGTAAGATGTATGTGGACACATCTGTATACAAATTTATAGAAGCTCAGGCCCAAATGTGGCTTTACAGCATATTCATCATCCCGTGCATGCTCAGAAAAGCAGAGGAAGGACCTCCAGAGGGGAAAGACACATATCACCGGTCCCCCTACCATATTTTGCCATGGGGTGGGGCTATTCGTGTTACACCCCTGCTCCCAGCAAAATAATATTATTTAATGTATAATAATAGCAAGCAGGGAGGTTCACCGGCAACAGGGTGTAACAGGCCAAAGAGGGTGGCACTTTAGTATTAGTGAGATGATCATGTGATGGTCACAATAATACACTTTTGTCAGGGGTATCAGTGCATACACTTTATTGCTGTGAATTATTCTGTGAAGACTTGTATAAACAACTGTGAAATATATCCCTATCTGTAGCAATGGTAGGATATACCTCATCTATGCCAAGGGCCTCATTTATCAGCGAGTTTTATCATTCACAACATATGATAATGTCGCTCCAGCCAATCAGCTCCCAACTGTCATCTGTTTGTAAAATGACAGTTGGGAGCTGATTGGCTGGAGCACCATTTATCATATGTAATGAGTTTTATAACTCATTGTGAATGATAAAACTTGTTGATGAATAAGGCCCTTAGAAACATAACCATAGTTAACACTTATTTATACAATAGACTTTGTGACCATGTTACGGCAAATGGGCTCTGTCAATGCCTTTTCATGGTCCATCCATCATGTTTCAAGATGCAATTGTACTGTCTGGAATTTAAATCTGTGCTGCTGCCCTTGTAGATTGGTGCTCTACTGACTTATGGCTTGGACAGCTCTTTGACTTTGCTCTGTGTCTCAGCTCAGTGTTAAGGCCCCCATACCCGGTACGATATAGCAGCTGATCCGACGGATTGGTATGATATCGCTGCTATATCGTACTGTGTATGGGCATGATATCGGCCAGTGCCTGCTCCCGTGGGTTCGTACATCGCATCTCCAGATATTACTGATTTTTACTTGATCTGGGGATGCTATGTACGATCCCATACAGCGCTATAGGGGTGGGAGTGGAGGGTGCTGGTATATCGGGTGGTCGGCCACCTGATCGCACCGTGTGTGGGGACTGCCCAATATGTTGGCCGTCAGATCGCAGGTCGCGTCGCAAGGTGCATATGGGCGGCTTAACTGTTCTCAAAGTTTTCTAGCTCCACTCTATGATTTCCTATATAAATCAGTCGCACGACGGGATGTATCAAGCATCGCGTTTTGAATGCGGTACATCCCGCCATTTACTGCATGCATAGCTGCGTTTATTAACGCTGTATGCAAGTAGATCTCCATTTCAAACCGCAAAGGACAGCTCTTCCGATAAGAGCTGTCCTTTGCGGTGTGAGGAATTCTGGGTTCATGATCCGGGAGTTCTTTTGCGCTTGGGTGGCCATCGATCAGCGCATGTGCGAGCAGTGGGTGAACTTGGGAGGGCTCCATTGGATCCCTCTCAAGGAATTATGCAAAAAGAAGTCCATAGGCTTACATTAGTCAATGCCATCTGTAGATGGTGTGGCCTATCGGGTACAAACACCACAAGGTTTGCATTCCTCAGCATGTGACATATGGGAAATGCAGTTTTCAGTTAGCGCATCCAGTCTCTAGTCACTTTATTCCTGCCTGACTAGTTGCTGCTCTTTACTTCTGAAGCCTGCCTTTTGTCATCCTCTGCCCATTCAATGTCACAGGCTTGTCCTCAGCTCTGCCTGTACCTAAACCTAAACATTGATTGTTTCACACAGTATACTGAACCTGGGTGTCATTGACCAGTGTTGAAGTTAGAGACTTTATATCGATCTGCCTCCCTTTCCACACACGGTACTCTGATTCTGACTTCAGAACATTACGGGATAATCAGGCCCAAAACATGGAGTCTGTAGGACAGAGTTTGCTTGTGCTTATCAAATAGAGATTAGGGAAACCTTTTGATTTTAATTTGCAGGATGCCTTAATAAATAATGATTCTGCTGCTGCACAGATCTTACAGTATGTCCACCAATGCCTTCAATGTTCAGCGGGGATCATCACCTGATCAGAGGTTTCCTACCAATGCTGCATTCATTTTCAAATATAAATAACTAAATCATTAATTAATAAAGAGGTAAAGGTCTTCTTTACAGTGGTGGATATCCCATTCTGTACACCACTTGCCATCTGTTTTATTACTGTCAGTCCGAAATTTCCCAGTAACTACATAATATCTGCACTGTAGCATAGGATATGCACTAGAGTGTGACTGGGTAGAATGTGCATGACTGGGCAGAATGAGGGAAGCCGGCTTAGTTTCTCAGGAGTCCGGGAGAGCCTCCCAAACTTTGTGAGTCTACCAGACATCCCTGAGGACTAAGTAAGTATTGACTAAGTCGCAAGTGCAAAATTCTTTCTTGAAAAAAAGGAGCTGGGCTTGCCGAGCTAGTATTAAATGTGAGATGTAGACAATTCAGTTACCATACCACATTCTCCTTTTTTGCACCTGCAGACAATAGAAGCAAATGGTATACGTATATGAAGCCGGTGGACGGAATCCCGACCACCGGCTTCCAGACTACTTAATCCCTGTGAGGGTTAAATGACAGGCATCTAAATCTAGATGCCTGTCATTTTACCAATGCCGGGAGACTGGCGCCCAGCATCAGATCGAAGGGATGCCGGGCGCCGAGCGCGGTCAGCCGCGTGGGGGAGGGGTAGGTTTAGGGCTCCCAGGGGTACTTAAGGTTAGGCACCCACCCGGCAGGTTAGGGTTAGGCTAAGGGGAGGAAGGGTTAGGGTTAGGCACCCCCGTGGGGTAGGTTAGGGTTAGGCACCCCCCCCCCGGGGGACTTAGGTTTAGGCAACAGGGAAGGGGGGTTAGGTTTAGGCACTTAGAGGGGGGATTAGGGTTAGGCACAGGAGGGGGGAGGTTAGGGTTAGGCACCCTAAAGGAGGGTTAGGGTTAGGGGGTAAAATTAGGTTAGTTTATACTTACCTGGGGACGATCGGGATTTCCTCCTCTGTCGGGCTGCTGCTGCCGGGATTTGAATCATACCGATTCCGAAGCAAATATGCCAGGGTTACAACAGGAAGTGTAGCATCAAATTGATAGCTCAAACATCTTTGAACAATTCAAACACATTATTGTACATGGCCTGTCAGTGTTAATAATAGCTAATAAAGTTGTAGGGAGAATGTAAAACATATAGGCGAAAACGGAAATGTATGTAACCCTCTCTCCCGTACCTTATAAAGAGACCCTAGGTTACCAGATACTATACGTAACAATATATGTGCCTCCACCTAGGCTTGGGTTATAGGGCTAGCCTTGGAATGCCCTGTTTGAGTTATATGGTGTAATATGATGAATTTAATGTGACATGTAATTCATGCAATACTGGAGCATTAACACTTTACTATAATGAATTGACCACCTGTTACTTTTCTCCACCGGCTTCCCTCGATGACGCTCCTCCAATTCCTAGAGGTAAGTATTGCACACTGCTTATAGTAGGTTAACACTTTGTATTTACGTGTCATAAATTCAGAGGAAAAACATATTGATACAAGATTCATTACATATACAACACCAATTTTACTTCCATATGCAAATGGAATACCTTTTACACTAATATAAACTATTATAAAGTTTAATACCTTTACACATAAAATGTTGCTCAGTATTTTAGTCTCTGCCTGTGAAGTTCATTAATGTAGCAGATAAAGGTCCCTAATATGTCCAGAACCACCTGAGCATAAATCCTATAAGAATTACATATGTTTATTACCTCCAAACCTTATCAACCTTGATTAGCTTACTTAACTTAACTACAAATAAAGACACAGACACCATAGCTTGGCTAAAAAAGGTCACAGCTGTTATTTATAATTGAATCAATCAACCTAACCAGGGTGGCAAAGAGACACTGCAGACTCAGTTCTAGCTTTTAACTTACTCCAAAATACTCAGGGGACGACTAACACGTTCCCCCTTCTAGACGCACTTAAGACGTGAGGGTCTCATTTCCCTCCTGGGCCAATCCGAGGCGCTTTGTGCAAAAACGCCCGGGTCCCCCCGTGTGGAGCAGGACAAATTTGCCATGTGCATCGAGGGCAAGTGCCCCCACAGTTATCTTACGCCCCATAAAGCCACTGAGCTGCAGCGTACTCCCGCCAAAGCCAGGCCCTAATAGAGACTGGCCCGCCACCCAAACAAAACTAACCAAGAAAAGAAAACAAATCCTGCACAAAAAGATTCATACCCAGACCATTCAAATGCACACCATCATGATGAAAGAAACGTACTAGATCACCCTCCAAAAAGCCATGACTCACGACCAAGCCACCTATAGACACGACATGCTTAGATATTGCCACGTTCAACTTCCTCCGAATTCTATCCAAAGCACCAAACTTTCTCACTCCTCTCCACGTCAAACGGGGCGACCACACAATCTGAACAGACGGCCATCACATGCGAATCGTATCCAAAATCTCATGCAAACTCACAATTAATCCCACACCTGTCAGCTGACCGACATCAATCCCACCAATGTGAAGAACCAACCAGTCGGGCATTCCCCATTTTGCCACAGAGGAAACAATCAGTGCCAAAACAGCTTCCACACGCAAACCTCTCACCCCAATCGAATGCATCGTCCGACCACCAAATGACAAACCACTACTCCGACCCGAGACATGCCTTTCCGCCCAAAAAATGTATCAGTGGCCTACTAGCCACACCTGCCTGCCTGCCTTCGCCAACACTGTAAAAGAAGAAACCCTTGCCATGAGAAACCACACCACACCTAACTCAAAACAACACAACTTAAGAACAACACATAGCAACTAACTAGCAGGGATGCAAAAAAGGGGGGAAACAGGAACCCGAGTGAAGAAGAAAAAACTAAAAAACCTACCTGTGAACCAAAGTGGGCCAGATCATGGCCAGGGCCGGATTAAGGGGGGGCGACAGGGGCGGTCGTCCCTGGGCCCCCACACACAGAGGGGCCCCCACTAGCAGCGGTGCGCTGTCTACACCCGCTGCTAGTGTCCCCGCCGCTTAGTGTAGTGTAGACCGCGCAGTGAGCGCGGCCACACTACACAGTTACAAACACACAGTCGTCTCCGGCAGCTGTGTGTTTGTTACAGCAGCCGATGAGAGTGACTCTCATTGGCTGCTGCATCAACGGAGGGAGCTGGCTGGAGCTCACTCATGAGCTCCGCCTTCTGGCTCCCCCAGCAGCATCATCTCTCCCATAGTGAAGGGGAAGAGCCGCCAATCGCGTCAGGAGTGGGGATTCAGGTAAGTGTGTCTTTTTTTATTTATTTTGTGTGCGTGTGTGTGTAAGGGGCACTGCATCGGAGGGTGGCCACTTCATGGGGGCACTGGGTGGTGCTACTAGGGTTAATGCATAGGGGGGGACTTTTACTGGGGGCACTGCATAGGGGGGACTATTACAGGGGTCACTGTATAGGAGCGAACTACTACTGGGGGCAATGCATAGGGGGGATTACCACTGGGGGCACTGCATAGCGGGATTGCTACTGGGGGCTCTGTATAGGAGGGGGCTACTACTGGGGGCACTGTATAGGAGGGAACTACTACTGGGGGCACTGTATAGGAGGGGACTACTACTGGGGGCACTGTATAGGAGGGAACTACTACTGGGGGCAATGCATAGGGGGGATTGCTACTGGGGGCACTGTATAGGAGGGGACTACTACTGGGGGCACTGTATATGCGGGGACTACTACTGGGGGCACTGTATAGGAGGGAACTACTACTAGGGGCACTGTATAGGAGGGAACTACTACTGGGGGCACTGCATAGGGGGGACTACTACTGGGGGCACTGCATAGGGGGATTACTACTGGGGGCACTGTATAGAAGGGGACTACTACTGGGAGCACTGTATAGGAGGGGACTACTACTGGGGCAATGCATAGGGGGGATTACCACTGGGGCACTGCATAGGGGGATTGCTACTGGGGGCACTGTATAGGAGGGTACTACTACTGGGGGCACTTTATAGGAGGGGACTACTACTGGATGCAATGCATAGGGGAGACTACTACTGGGGGCACTGTATAGGAGGGAACTACTACTGGGGGCAATGCATAGGGGGGATTGCTACTGGGGGCACTGTATAGGAGGGGACTACTACTGGGGGCACTGTATATGCGGGGACTACTACTGGGGGCACTGTATAGGAGGGAACTACTACTAGGGGCACTGTATAGGAGGGAACTACTACTGGGGGCACTGCATAGGGGGGACTACTACTGGGGGCACTGCATAGGGGGATTACTACTGGGGGCACTGTATAGAAGGGGACTACTACTGGGAGCACTGTATAGGAGGGGACTACTACTGGGGCAATGCATAGGGGGGATTACCACTGGGGCACTGCATAGGGGGATTGCTACTGGGGGCACTGTATAGGAGGGTACTACTACTGGGGGCACTTTATAGGAGGGGACTACTACTGGATGCAATGCATAGGGGAGACTACTACTGGGGGCGCTGCATAGGGCGGAATACTACTGGGGGCACTGTATAGGAGGGGACTACTACTCGGGGCACTGCATAAGGGGGACTACTACTGGGGGCTTAAGGGTTACTGCATGGGGGGACCACTACTGGGTCTGGGGGCACTATAGAAGGGGCAGTACTGGGGGCACTGTATAGGAGAACCACTACTGGGGGAATTATGTAAGGGGCACTACATAAGGGACATTGCTACAGGGGGCACTGCATAGGGTGGAATACTACAGTGGGCACTGCATAGGGGGGCCATTACTGGGGGCACTTCTACTGGGGACATTGCATAAGGGGCACTACTACAGTGGGCATTGCAAGAGAGGCCTTACTACTGGGGACATTAAGGTGAATAAAAAGGAAAAATAAATGTTCCTAGGGTGACGAGAAACTGTGGTATATAGGGGCCCTCACAAGTTTGTTGCCCAGGGGCCCCCACAGAACTTAATCCGGCCCTGATCATGGCTAACGGGAGGAAAAATTAAAAAATCCCTTCACACCCCCAATTGTTGAACGCTAGCCGTTCAACGATTGGCAGGTAAGCAACGTTTTCGGGTTATCGCAAGGTGCGCACCTACAACTTATCGCAGCGCACATATTTCTTATAACTCCCTGACTTCCAACTCCCCACCTTTTGAATGTCCAAAGGAGATGCCCCAGCAAGCGCTGCGCAAGTGGCTGCCCCTATTCCAAAATAATCGGTGCCGTAAGCTGAATGGTCTAAACCCAACTCTGTTAAACCTCGCTTAAAAACTGCAGTGAACTGAAACTTCGTGAGAGGCCTGGAATCCGCATGCACCAACCACTGAGACCCCCCAACTGGGTGTACAATCATATATTGAGATGCTACATGAACCGGGCATATATTACTATCTTGCTGCTGCGCAAGCGTAACCCATTTTCCCCTACCTGTCTGGTCTGTTATAGAGAAGCGAAGTTTGCAAAGCACCGCTGAATCTCTAAACAACAGCCCAGAGGACACAGATGTTCTATTCCCTGCCACTAATTCGCTAACCCTGAAAGCTCCAAAAAATGCAGAAGAAAAAGCCAAGAGCAGCCTCAAACATATCAGAAGCTACCTTCTCCATGATCCTAAGCAACACTGCCAAAAGCTGGGTGTCAACCGGCTGACGGGAATCGGCGCGAGCAGGAGCCTCCCTCGCCCAACCCTTCAGAGCCTTAACTAGAAGAAAAGATTTGGTTGGGTCGTGTAAACCTTTTAGGTCGCAAAAGAAGGAGACTCCCGCCAGCACGGACCCCCCGTAGGCCCTGGACCTTCCTTGCTGATACCTCTCCCAAACAAAGGAGGAAAGCAACTCCTTTGGAGACTTACCCACCGAATCTGGGCGCGCGCAGTGACCACTCCATTCCCACCATACAGCCGAGTACTTGCGGAGAGTTGATGGAGCGAGCGATTGCATCACCAAAGCCTCTAAGCCAGCCTGATGATCTGCCACATAAACGGGGGGCATATCATACCAACAGCAGAAGCAGACGGTGCAAGTGCCCGAAAACGCACAAATTGAAAACGAGACAACGCATCTGCGATCTCGTTAACAACACCTGGCACATGACGAGCTATAAATCGTATATTGGCCTCTAAACAGCGCAAAATTAAATGATGAAACAAATGCAAAACTAACGGAGAGGACGATCGCTGGTTGTTGATGGCGTGTTCCACTCCCATATTGTCGCACCAAAATATCACATGCCGGTTACTAAGTCGTGCTGACCAGAGTTCCACAGCAACAACTATTGGGAAAAGTTCCAAGAGCAACAAATTACTCGTTAAGCCTTTCTCGTGCCAAACTAAAGGTCAAGCAGCAGCGCACCATTCCCCATTGAAAAAGGCCCCAAAACCAGACGATCCAGCCGCATCAGTAAAAAGCTACCGGAGGAGCTGGCCAAATATGTTCACCATTGAATTGAACCAGAAACTTGGCCTAAACACGAAGATCATCCTTTATCTCTGCCGACAAACAAACATGATGATGCGGCCATCTCGACCCAGCAGTGGCCCTCTGCAATTTCCTACAGAAAACCCTGCCCATGGGAATTATACGACAAGCAAAATTAAGGGAACCTAGAAGTGACTGTACTCCGTGCAATCTAACTGTGTCTACTGCTAAGCACCCCGCAATTTGCTACAGCAATCTGCCCACTTTGTCACTCGGCAACCTACAACAACCCGCAACCGTGTCTATCTCAATTCCCAAGTATGACAGACAAGAAAAGGGACCCTCCATCTTATCATGCGCAATGGGAACCTCTAAAACACAAAAAATAGCCTGCGTGGAAAAGAGGAGGTTTGAACAGACGTCGCTCTCTCCTGGACCTATGAAGAGAAAGTCATCCAAATAGTGCGCCACGCCCGCTTGTCCCGTGCATGAATACACTAGTGTAGAAAAGAGCTGAATTTCTCAAAATAGGCACAGGAAACCGCACAACCCATAGGCAAACATTTGTCGACAAAGTAACCGGAATCCAGCTTGAATCCCATAAACTGCATAGCGTCTGGGTGTAACGGCAATAAACAGAAAACTGACTCAATGTCTAATTTTGCAAGCAGAGCGCCATGACCAAAAATGCGCACTAAACCAAACACCTTGTCGAAGCTTTGATATTCCACTCTACAAAAACTATCCGGAATGGCGTCGTTCACCAAACAACCAGCCGGATATGACAGGTGCTGGATCAAGCGAAACTTACCAGGCGCCTTCTTGGGCACTACACCAACCGGAGAGATACAAAGGTCCTGCAACGGAGGAACAGGGAAAGGACCCTCCATCCTCCCCAGCAGCACCTCTGCCCCTACCTTAGCCTGCAAAACTTCTGGGTAGTCCCTAGCCGAGCGCAAGTTACAGGGGGCCCTGACCCATTATTGGCAGAGGAAAACCGAACAAAAAACCTTTTAACAAAAACGAAGCGTCCTCCTTGTTAGGATATAAATCCAACCAGCGAGCCAGTGCAGCTAAACAAATTGGCGAATTAGCCTTAAGCAGCTCCTTTTGATCCCTCACCACGATCCTCGACGGCAATCCTTGGCCGGATGCTCTCCTCCACAGAGACGACAGTAGTGTCGAAAACGATAGACCAACCCCAGTGTACACCGGGAGTTGTTGAAAGCAAAACATTTGCCCCTCATAACTCCTGTCACCCCCGGTTTACCAGTAGGATATCCCCTGAGAGGAGGCATCACATCCAAGGGGGGCCGACGCTGCTGTGACACCTCTAGCCACACCTCCACATCTTTTGCTCCGAAAGGAATAATCATGCTACCGTCATGCTTTCTTCTAAATTGCACGTCATATTCATGCCATGCCAAGGCCCGCGAACGGACAAACATGTCCAGGACTAAAAAAATATATTTTTCTATGTTCACATGTTCATCCGCCCGCGTCTCCAAATAGCATGCCGCAAATATCAGCATGCCCTTCAACCAACTGGTGCAACTACAGAAAGCCTCTTAGCCAATACCCCCTGCCTTCTTAGCTTGACTAAAAGCCTTTTTCATATCGAGTGTAAAGAAGTCGACAAATTTACCTTTGCAAATTCTCCCCCTCACACTTTTGCACAAACCGCGAAGAACAGTAGTGTTTGCACAATGCACTGAATCAGCCCCTGCCGCTACTGTTACTTGCTCAGCACTAACGCCTTGTGTTGCCGTACCACCTAACTTCTTGGCTAAATGCCTAGCAACCATTCTGGCTATTTTACACGGGCGCGCAGGGGAACCAGAAGAATGAGAAAAAGAGGAAGAGTCAGAAATTGACGAACAAGACAAATCATGCTCACCAGCACCAGAAGGACCAGGAACAGCTTCCTCGACTTGATCATTCATCACGGCTGAAGGTTCACCTGCAGGGGAATTCCCTAAAATGGCCTCCGGGGTTAAGATGGCCGCCGGGCCCATCGTGCCAACCAGGATGCCGGGACCAACCGCTCCCCGGGACCTGCAACCTATTGCCCCCACGTTACCCACGGCGCTAACCACCGGCGGGTCCAATGCAGAGTACCCAGGTGGAGCATAAGCGGCAGCCGCCGTGTGGCTGTGCAGCACCTGCAAGGAGCGTCCATCGGACGCTCCCGCCGGAGCCGTGTGTAAAGGATTCTGGACAGGGGAGGCTGTCAAGGGCGAGACCTACGCTGGAGACGCAGGACCCGCAAGGAGCGCTGGGAAGGCCGCAGCAGCATGCCCGGATGGAGGAGAAGCCGCCGGGGCCGACGGATGTAAAGGAGGAGGTAACTGGGGAGGAGGACGCGGGGAGAGGACGGGGGGAAGGGGGGTGCGCGGCCGCACAGGGGGAGAGCTAAGTGGCCTGGCATAATCAGCCAGCTGCCGGGGTGGGGGAGCAGAGCAGAGTGACGGGGACGAGGCATGCTGAGCGGGGAATGTGAAGCAAACAAATGCTGTGTTTTAACTAACAGGACAGATACTTAGAGGGGTATTCAATATGAAACGTTAACTTCACTGTCGAAGTTAATGTTTCATATCAGAGTTTTTACCTGTGTTAAAGTATCAGGCGCGCGTCCGCTTATCCCCGTATAAAATTAACGAAAACGGGAACCACCGAAGTTGGATTTGCGTAAAGTTACGAATTTTTCCTTAAAAAAATTGTAAGACCCCCCTAAAGTTGTAAAAACATGGGGGATCACTATGGGTACCCCCGTTTTAGCCTTTAAATGAAAGTCGGGGATTTAAATAGCCGCAGCAGGTGTTTTTTCCCGACATTGAAGAAGTGATGCAGAAGAGCACAGGTTATTTTTTTCGTTTTTTTAAGTGGTCCCATCAAATTTGGGGTACATGAAAATGGGTACTAGCATATTTTTAAGTCCTTAAAGTAAGTTTTTAACAATTCTGGAATTGTGCACCTGCCGCTATAAATCTATTCTAGAAAACACCTGCCGCACACTTGCAGAATAGTCCTGAACCTATTTCCCTATTGTTAATAATTTTTTTGCCATTTTTTTTTTCACCTCAATTTTTAAATAAATTTTTTGGGGTGTCCCTATTTTTTTTTTTACTTTTTTTGACACAGTTCTTTTTTAAATGTCATTCCCAGGGGTGCAGGCTATTTTTTTTAAGCCTGCACCCCTAAACCCCAATTCTGCACTTTTTTTCGACAACTATTCAATGGTGAAAAGTTATCACCGTTTTTTATCAAAGACTTTTCAAAACTGCGATAAGTCTTTGAAATTGAATACGGTGTAAAACTAAAACCTGCGATAATGACGTCATAAGTGCGATATTAACGCAAAAACGATGTTATCGCTCTCATATTGAATACCCCTCTTAGCCTGATCCTGGTTCCAAGAATCCTGCAAAGAGGCTGATCCCAAGGAACACAGGCCCTGATTAAGACCCTGACGCAAGTGGCCGTTCGCTCGTCCGCCGTACGAGCGGAAAAATGTAAATTCAAGCGCTCGCTCGTATGTTCGCTCGCAGCTAATCTTCCGCCCCATATTCTCCCAACCCCTCCTCTAGCTAGCGAACGTTCGTCTGTCCGTCTCCTCTTTGGTTGCAGGGAACGCTCGCACAAGTCAATCCCGGAAGTGGCCCTGTCAGTTTTCGATTGCCTGCTATTTCATTCAGCAAACATACTTGAATCGATTAATGGCAATCACTATATTAATTAGCTTAATTGTTATTCACATGTTTGCAATCTGTTTTTTTTTTCAATGTCAATAAACTTTATTATTGTTAGTGTGTGTCACTGCTTCCGCAGAATACGTACGGTTGGACCAAGGGGATGGTTTTTCAAAAATAAAAGTTTGTTTGAATGCTACTATTGATTTGCGTTTTTTTTTTAGGCCGATTTTGTAACTTTTTTAAAATATTTAAATTAGCTTACGCATGTCACTGCATCAAGCCTATCATAACTCACATTATATTTGTGAGGGTGTAGGTCACATGACTCATACATTAACCAATAGAATGGTTTCTGTTAATTTCCATAGTACATTATCCAATCAAATTTTTCTAGGACCTTTATTAAAACTGTTTTGTGTAAAAAAAATCATTGCCATCATGAGAGCCTCTGCTTTTTCTAGGCGTGAGCTCCTGGTCCTCACAGATGTGATGGACCGGAGAATCACGGAGCATCCGCCCCCCATCACCAACCTCCGCAAGCGTTTGGCCTACGCGGAGGTGCGCCGCCGCCTGCGTTCCTTCGGCTATCGCCGAAATATAGGCCAACTGGAACGCAGGTGGTCGGATCTGCGCCGCAGATCCCCACGCCTGTTGGCCAATTTGCGTGAGCAGATCCGTGAAAGTAAGTGTTTGTTTTTTTGGTATTTTAAATGTAAGCATACCTGCATGTGCATGTTTCCCGTCTAGCCCTGTTTTTTTATTTTGGACATACCTGCATGTGCATGTTTAACGTATAGCCCTGTTTCTTTATTTTGGACATACCTGCATGTGCATGTTTACCGTATAGCCCTGTTTTTTTTATTTTGGACGTACCTGCATGTGCATGTTTCCCGTCTAGCCCTGTTTTTTTATTTTGGACATACCTGCATGTGCATGTTTCCCGTCTAGCCCTGTTTTTTTATTTTGGACATACCTGCATGTGCATGTTTCCCGTATAGCCCTGTTTTTTTATTTTGGACATACCTGCATGTGCATGCTTCCCGTATAGCCCTGTTTTTTTATTTTGGACATACCTGCATGTGCATGTTTAATGTATAGCCCTGTTTCTTTATTTTGGACATACCTGCATGTGCATGTTTACCGTATAGCCTTGTTTTTTTATAATTTATTTTTGGTGTGTACATTTATTTCCGGGAAAAAGGAAATATGTAACAATTTAAATTTATCAACATAATTTAGGGTCTGAGCGCAGACTCCGACGCCAAGGACGTCGGGCTCGTCCCCTATCCCCCACTCCCACCCAAACATCCTCTGCCCACTCTTCCCCAAATTCCCCTCCACCCCAGACCTGGCAGACCATGAGGCCCCTCCCTCTCCTCACATTCCCATCCCTCCAACTTCACCCTCCCCTCCAACCCCCCCTCTCTTTTCCTCACCCTCCCCTCCAGCCAGGGCATGCAAGGGTAACCACTGTCTCCTGTGAAAATATAAAAAATAACATCAGGACCATTGGGTACCAAGCTTTGCATTGTTTTCAACAGAAGGTGTCAACTTACCCAGAAGCCACGCCTCACCAGCTTGTAGGTTGTTTAATTTGTGCCAAAGCCCTGATTGCCGGATGACGAAGGAATCATGTGCACTGCCTGGGAATTTGGCATTCAGGGACAGGATCTGGAGGGAGGCATCACATACCACCATTACATTCAGTGAATGAAAGTGCTTTCGGTTCCTACATTTTGCCTCCAGACTTGCTGGAGGCTGAAGTGGTATGTGAGTACCATCCACAACCCCTATGATGTGTGGGAAGGCAGCAATTTGGTAAAAATTAGCCTTCACCACACTAAGGGAACCCATATCCAATGGCATTTTAATAAAATGATGGAGGTGTTTAAAAAGTGCATCCATCACTGCCCTCAGGATCCTTGAAAAGGAGGATTGGGAAATTCCTGCCACTATTCCCATGGTGGTTTGAAAGGATCCTGAGGCACAAAAATGTAACACCGACATTAATTGCGCAAGTGGTGGTATTGCTGTAGGACTGTCAATTTCCCGTTCAAGATCACTCTCTATTAATGAGAGAGTGTCTATGATGATTTGTGGCGGAAGACGGTAGCGCCTTAACACCTCATCATCTGGCATTCCAAAAAGGGTGACACGTGTTCTATATATCTGGGGCCTTGCACGCCTACGAGGCCTATGCCTGGGACAAAGTTGAGGTTGGTCGGGTTCTGGAACCATGGCCAATATAATACGACCAACATCAACCTGAAATGGTAAGCCAAGTAGTTATTGTTTTAGACAAATGTGTGAAGAAAAATATACTTATCTTTTCAAAGCAAACCAAAGATGCTTACAGGCCTGGGACGTGTCATGTGCAAAACAAATTACATTTCCAAAGTAAAAAATATTTTTTAGATTAATTTAATAAACTATGAATGATAAAAAATATAGTTTGCGAAAAAATAGAGAAGGGAGCACACATTAGTCTGCTAAATAGTACGCTACTTTTACAGTTAAATAAGGACACATTAGTTTGCTAAATAGTACGCTACTTTTACAGTTAAATAAGGACACATTAGTTTGCTAAATAGTGCGCTACTTTTACAGTTAAATATGGACACATTAGTTCGCTAAATAGTACGCTACTTTTACAGTTAAATAAGGACACATTAGTTCACTAAATAGTACGCTACTTTTACAGTTAAAGAAGGACACATTAGTTTGCTAAATAGTATGCTACTTTTACAGTTAAATAAGGACACATTAGTTCACTAAATAGTACGCTACATTTAGTGGTAATACATGATTTTACACTGAAAAAAAAAACCATTACTTAGCAAAACATATGCTAAGACCAACACATCGAAATTTGGAAATTCTTAAAACCAAAAACACTTACCAAAAACAGACAAATATCCCAAAGTTCTAAAACGTCACTGGGTCACTGCCAAAATAACTGTAAAAAAAAAAAAATATTGGAAACTATTTACTATTAATTTGTTAGGTGGATTTTTTAAATACTTACTCAAAAATTCAAACCAAAAAATAGTAAAAAAAAAAACAATGCTAACATAACAAAAAAAAAATGAACAAAACCAAAAAATAACAAATAACAACTACTCCTTCGAAACAACCACCAAGTACCAACAAACCAATACACCGCAAAACCTCCAACAATCCAAAAATGCCATCTCGAATGGAGTCACACCAAGCCATAAATAGTCTTTATTTTCCCGCACAAATTAAGGACGGACAATAGGAGCGCACAATCAATGATGCGGCCGACTAATGCTGATGCATGTATAAAAACGTCACTGAAATCCCAAATCGGTCTGCTGTAGTTGAGTCCAAAATGACTACAGAGCAGCAAGGTACTGGCTAAGAGGCGCCAGGTAAGTATTTGTATTTTTTGTAGA
Organism: Taudactylus pleione; assembly: GCA_031769625.1. Lineage (NCBI taxonomy): Eukaryota > Metazoa > Chordata > Amphibia > Anura > Myobatrachidae > Taudactylus > Taudactylus pleione. The sequence continues at coordinate 1,748,943 of JAUIMM010001073.1, forward strand.
AAATGATTGATTAACAATATTTGGGAAAACATCTTACATTAAAATAATTATTTTCTTTTTAAAAAAAGGTGTTGAGGATGACATGGAAGAGGCTGCTGGGCCTAGTAGGCCCACAAAAAAAAAAAGGCAGCCACAATTCACAAGGAAGGAGATGGAGGTTTTGGTCCAAATGTGCAATGACACCCTGCCACAGGCAGCAAGGAATATGGGTGCAAGCCAGAGATGGAAAATGTGGGACGACATAGCCAGTGCTGTCAATGGGGTGAGTGAGTTGGAACGTTCAACTTGGGAGGTCAAACGCCGGTACGTAAAAACTACATTTGACTAAAAAGTGTTTACAGGTCAAAATACTGCAGTAATAATGCCAACTTTTTAAACTACAGATGGAGCGACTTCAAATATCGCCTGAAACAAAAACTTGCTGATAGGGCTAGGCATGCAAGGGTGACAGGTGGGGGTCCCACCCCTGTGTCACTTGAGCTCACAGATTTGGAGAAGCTGGCACAGGGGTGTGTGCAGGATGAGGAGGTGTTTGGCGTGTCGAACATGGATACCGACATGCCAGACTTTGCGGCTCCTCATGTTGACCCAGGTAAATGTTGTAATGTTAGCAACTCTGAAATGTGTTTTGGAAAATTTCTAGATTCTAATTTTACTCTTTTCTCTTTTTTCTCACAGACACAGGCGGATGAGTCTGCTCCAGAGGTGAGCTTTGGCCGCAGAATTTCTTCTGGATCTGCAGGGGAGGAACAGTAGATCCGGCTGGGGACCCTGTGGAAGACAGTCCAGGGCCTTCCCCCTCGCAGGCAGTGGCCCTCCTCAGTGATCTCAATATTAATACGGATCAGCAGACCGAGATTCTGCTGAGGATGGACGCCAGTCTGCTACGGGTGGCGGACGCCCTGGAGGAAAATGCTGCGGCCAACGTGCAAATTGCCAATGCCCTGGAGCAGCTCTTTTGCCAGCACATGTTGGAGCTGGCCTCCCTTCCTGCCGGAACATCAGGACCCTCCACCTCTGGCACAACAGCCATCACTCCAAATGTGCCTAGCCCTATGCCTAGTCCAGAGGCCCCAACATCTGCCTCTGGACAGGCCAGGCAAAAGACCTCCCGGACCCATTCCGGCTCACTCCAACCCCCGGACAAACGGCCTAAAAGGCGATGACAGCACTGGCTAATTTCCCCACAATCCATCTCTGTGTTTGCCCCATATTTCTTAATGGCAAAAACCTCCCTCTCCTTTCTTGTGAATTGTTTTTAATTTTTTTATTTGTTTGTGTATGAAATGCCACTTATTTTATGTGTTCGGCAAAACAAACAATTTATGTTGATTTACGTTGTTTTAATTTTTTTTCTGAAAAAATAAATAAATAAATAAATAAAACAAATTCTGTTTAAAATCTGCTCAATTCTATTGTTGATTTATTACAAAACTGGTTAAAAGGTAATCCCTCCATCAAAATTACAAACAATACAATGGAAATAGAAACTTTTTTTATTTTTCAAAAAATCAAGGGTTAAAAAAAAAATGAATTTTACAAAACACTTGACGATTGGTTTCTTTGGCCAAAAAATATTAGCACAAAAAAAACATGCATACAATATTGTTTAACTACAAAAAAAACACTTACAAATATTTCAAAATACAAAAAAAAAAAATGTTTGCTAATTGATTGTATTAGGCCGAAATTAGCAGCTGAGTAGTTCACCTGCGTTCGGTTTTTAGCTACTAAAAATGGTCTATTTGTGAAAAACCTTACAAGCAGTTTAACAATTAAAAGATGATTGTTTCTGTGGCCTCAATTGATAAATCGACACTCGATGAGCCCAGGGAAGGACGAAGAGACCATCGTCATTGCGGTAGACTATACCAGACCACAAGCTGAGCAAGCAGTCTTACTGAAAATTGGATCACACAGTGACGTATCACTTTTTCCGTTCACATTGGCCGCTCGCATCAGATAATTTATGTACGCCCAAAAAATGCCTCGACACGCCTGCGTTTTTCCATCTCCACTCCCGTCACCGCCCCAAAACGGACAGTTCTGGCAATCACATTTGACATGTCACTTCCTGTTCGCTGTTCGACGACCAACTGAAAAAATGATTGCAATCAGCCATACGCACATGCGCACTGTTACACCGACGCATGTGTGGTTGTACAACATCGGATGACTACAAGCGAACGGCCGCTTACGAGCGGCTCTGAATGAGGGCCACAGTCTCCTATATAGGCTGCTATAACCACTCCCCCAAACTATATTACTGGCCCTTTGAAGCAGCTGACCACATTCACACTGAAAGCAACTTACCCAGCGACAAGGCTGCCATTTGAAAACAGTCAGTTAGTAAAAAAACAGTAATCTTAACTCTCCTCAATCCTATTCATATTTCGTCAACCAGTATCACTTGGCAGCGCAAAAGGAAGTTCAAAGTCCAGTAAAGTTCAACACAGTCTTCCTTAGTAATACTGCTGCAAATGTATATCCATATACAGTGACAAATTTAGAAGAATTACATATAAGCCAGTGCTATATATACAGCTAAATTATGCTGTCTTTCTTTCTTATATAAGCTGGCTGAGAGCCAAAAGTGATTCTTCTCAAACTACCTTTTCCTCCCCAGAATCCTTTATAAATGATAATGTAAGACCAATAATTAGCTTCTGTATCCATACAACGACTGCATTAGTCTTATAGTCTTATCCTTTCCTTTCCCTGTTAGTCTGAAACTCAGTGTCCGCAGTATGGGTGTCAGCTTCTATACTCTTTATATTTCTATCTGATTTCAGAGCAATTAGTGGACTACTGTGCCTACTTAATGCTGCTTGCTGGACAGTGTACTTTTCTTTATCTACTCACTCGCTCCATCCTTCGCTGCGACTCAGCTGACCATGAAGGGTGGGCTAGAGCTACGGTTGCCTGTAACTGCAACTCTGTTACACTGTTCAGCTGATGTACAGGGAGACCGAATGCAGGCCACGCCCACTGCCTCTGTAGCTGCCTGTACGGCTCTCTGCCTTCAACTGCCAGTCAGACGACTCTCCGCTTCTTCAGCCTTCTGATACGGCAGCCTGCTTACGACCAGCATCCGGATCTTCCGGAATGGCCACCGCCCTTTTTCACTGTCGCACTTCCACAGATACAAAGCTCAGCGGGTCCTGCAGTGACTTTTTCCAGCTCACGGTAAGAGCCCTCACTGGCTTCAGTGCTAGAGGCTCTCTGGCGCCGCCACCAACCGTCGCTAATAGCCAAGCGGTACCAGAGAGACTGTCCGACCTGAGCGCTCAAGGGGGAACTGCAGACTGACTTAACTACCACCTCTGTTCCTATATATTCCCACTCTACAGCCGTGCGACCAGTCCCTAACTGCCAACAGCACAAACCCTTCTCTCCTTCCCCTGCATTACTAATAGACTACCTAGCTGCTCATGCCGTTTCTGGCACTTTCCTAGGTAGTCTCATGCCACTGCTACTGGCTCTACCTTGAGGACCCAATATGCTTACAGTGTTAATATACTCAATACATATAATGCACTCCATTACATAGATTTTATCTTATGCAGTTATATATTCTTATATATTCGATATATATTTCCTACCTATATTACAGTGACAATCCTTTCTGAATAAATAACATCTAAACACAAGAGTTTATCCATATATACCTGGAAGTATACACCAAACATTCAGAGATGTCCACATACACTTCCCTAAATATTAGCCATATATAAAATATGGCTACATGTATAAAAGTTTTCTTATTCTAAATATCTTTATTTATAAAGGTAGTAAACAGACAAAAAGCCTTCTCAAAGAAAAAACAAAACATAAAAAAACAATAACAGAAAAAGGTATGAGACAAAAATAAATTGCCCTTGACACAAAAGTGAAATTATAAAGGCAACAGAGTATATCACTAACAGTAGCAAAACAAACAATTATGAAAATCAGAATAAAATCTATCAAACTACCAATTTTGTGTATAAATCTCAAAAGTAGTAAGGAAGATGGGGGGACAAAGTAAGGGGGTTGAGGATACCAGGTAACAGCTAATCAGAAAAAAATGTATGCATCAATGAAGAAACACAGCCCAAGAAGCCAACTACATATGTAGTTCAAGGCTGAGGCTCAACTCAGGCCCAACAGAGGACGGTTATAATATGAATACCAAGGAGTTTTGTGAAATTTGGATATCTTGTCATGAAGAAGGGCAGCAAAGTATTCCATTGAAGCAGTGCACCAAACCCTATTTTCCAAAGCTTTAAAGAAGGGTGCAGCAGACTGTTTCCAATGTAAAGCTATGAGTAATTTAGCAGCATTGATGATGTGTCCACGGAATTTGTTAGACGGCTTTGGAACCCCAGGAATAGGTGTACATAACAATACATACAGGTGGTCTCTAGGAGGCACCGAATTGATCAAAGCTCCCACCAAAGACAGAACTTCACTCCAGTGTGTGGATATTAATGGGAAATCCCACCATATATGGAAGAAAGTGCCTTTGTCCTCACACTGATGCCAACAAAAGTCCGATGATAGCGGGCGTATAGTGTGCAGTTTCTCAGGAACCATATACCAGTGGGTGTAAAGTTTATAAGAGTTTCCTTTAAGGTTAGTATTAATAGATATAGCAACAAAGAGGAATTACGCACTGAATATTACACATAGATATTCAAGAAATATATTCATAGAAAACCAACACAAACAGAGATCAGTAGGTTGAGAATTCCTAATATTTAAAGAGTTGGTGGTGCACCCCAGGAGTAATAAACACTGACATCTAGTAACAATTAAGACATCCACTAACACTTAAGACGCTGCCCTGCTAGTAGCAGGGCAGCGTCTTAAGCTAGGCGGCTTGTTATTGCCGGGGTAAAGATGCCCCCAGGTCCAGGCTGCCGTCTAGCTTAAGACGCTGCCCGCTAGTAGTGGGGCTGCGTCTTACGATAGACCGCAGCATCTTAATCTAGACTGCTTGTTATTGCCAGGGAGAAGATTGTTACTGTCGATCTATACTTTGTCTATCTAAAATACATGTCGAACTAATGTGGCCGACCATTTAATGGTCGAACAAGACACGTCTGATCTAATGATCTACACCCCTTATTTAGATTTATCTCAGCTTTTGTAGTGACTCCTTAAATTATATAATATAGTATCACCTTGATATTGATCAATTGATCTGTCAATAATTAAATTCCCATATAGCAGAATCATTCAATATATATTCTCTCAATGGATAATAGCAGACAAAGGGCCGTATTCAATTCGGAGCAAAAATTCAGTTTTCGCTTGCTTTTTGCGAAAATTTTGCCTGTTTTTTTTTCTATGTATTCAATTCCATTCCGTTTTCTCCAATACACTGAAATAGGCGATACTCTTTCTACACAGAATAAAAGGTGAAGAAAAGTGTAAAATCTATATGTTGGGATGCAGATGTTGGGAAGCCACTCAAAACCATCATCATTTACCCCGTACTGCATCTGCTGTTATGCAACTTGAGCCCAGTGGTCGCGTAATGAGAGTACAGCACAGTGTTCTAGTGCTGTGAAAAAAAGTAAAGGATGCTTCCGCTGCAGACCGGGAAGCAGCAGGACACGCTGTTGTTTATAACATTTCAGCGTGGCCCACACAGGCTACGGTCCGTGAGAGAGCATAGAAAGGGGAAAAATGTCCCTGACCACTGACGAGTGTCAGCGGTGGATGTGTGGTGCAGTAAGAGCTGTCTGACGCCGGTGGGAGATCAGCCGTGTACAGTCGATCTTTCCTCCTTCCTGTATTGGACCCACGTTTCGCCTGTCGTTTTCTCAGCAGGGAACCTAGGCCCCTTGTATATAGACGCCTCACTAGATTGAGTGACAGCTAGCCGTTTGTGGGTGGTGACGGGTTGGTCGATGGAAACGGAGGATTGGTATTGCGAACGCAGGCGTGTCTGTGTGTCTTAAGCTTCAGAGGCGTGCATAATTTCAGAGGCGTGCATAATTAAGACAGAGCATCTTAGTACACGTCACATGGTTGAATTACACACTGAAGCACTCGCAGTGCTTGCAGTAGGGTATGGCCAGCCACAAGAGGTGCGTATGGGTCCGATGGTACTCGATGTCTCCAATGGTTGTATACACTTCCTGGAGATGACGTGTATTACTAAGCGAAAGTGGGCTTCTTAAGACAGGCTGGCGGGTGTCTAAATACACACAACGACTGCACGCCAAGACATAGTGGGCGTGCTAATGTCTTGCAGTGCGATCATGGGATTTGCATACTTTGGCAGCTGATGGCTGCGTGCGAACGCATCTAGCGAGTGGGTCTGAATCGGGTCCACTGTGCTGTACTTTCATTACGCAACCACTGGGCTCAAGTTGCATAACAGCTAATGCAGTACGGGGTTAATGATGATGTGAATTTACATTTAACTTATTATAGTATACACAGTGGAATAAGAAACAATTGGAATACATATGATATAATGTACTGTTTAAAAAGTTGTGTACTGTATAAAAACAATAACCTCTAAGGGGCATATTCAATTGGGTGCGAGAATAGCAAAAACCCACACCTGCAAGGTTTTTCCAGCAGGTCCGGGTTTTTTGCTATTCAATTAGGTGCATTTTATTTTGTTTTTTACACGCCGGGAGGTTTTTTTTCACGCACCTCCAGAGCAAATGTGATTTTTCCTAAAATCGGTAATTTTAGGCAAAATCTCCGGAACTTGCTCTGGCACCCCGGCGGTACACCCCCTGAGGACTAATTAAGCAATTGGAAGTTACCAATTAGCTTAATTAGTTCTTAATTACTTACCTTTCTGAATCGGTGTCTTCTTCATCCAGCGTCGGAAGCTGGGTCTTCTGCAGCAGGGTGAGTATGTCAGTGTGTGTGAGTGTTCGTTACTGTTTGTGTGTATGAGTGTGTGTGTGTAACCCCCATTTAGTGCTCCCAGCGCCCGGAATGGGCGCTGGGAGAACTAAGTCTCCCAGCAGCCCTTGCCCCTCCCAGTAGCCCCCTCTCCAGTGGGAAGATAGAGGGTAGGCCACCGGGAGCAAACGGAGACCACCGGAGACCCCAGCGCAGGTAAGTGATGAATTCTTCTTTTTTGTTGTTTTTCTTACGCGGCGTGGGATTTTCAGAGCTGAAAACTCCTTGACCACTTTTTTTTAATTGGATACCACGGGTATCGGAGCATGCATACCCACGGTATTCCAAAATTCAGCGTGAGGGGCGTGAGGTTTTTTACCACGATAAACCTCGCGCCCAATTGTATATGCCCCTAAATCTGCTATTATCCAAGTTTGAGAGAATATATATGTCAAAGCACCTATGAATTAATGATTCTGCTATACGGGAATTGAATTATTGACAGATCAATTGATCAATACAAGGTGATACTATATTATATAATATAAGGTGTCACTACAAAAGCCCAGATAAATCTAAATAAGGACTGATCAATATATTGATATATTGTATGGACCAGCTGTCATCCATATTAACTTGAGAGGTGCCCAGGATAATTGACCAGCAGATTATTAGTAGGATCCAGTTGCATGATGAATCTAAGTACATATTAGATCTAGTATGCTGCCTACAAGGGATACCAATAATATGGATGTGTTAATAGAATTTCCAATGTGCAGAGCTATCGATATAAATCTTTAAAATTGTCATTAGGATTACATATCTATTATCCATAAATTTCTGATACTGGAGCTTGAGGTGTAGCTTGTCCAACAGGAAACCTACAATTAACCATGTTTCAATTGGATATCTGATATTTGGTGACAAGCATATCCATAAATTAGTATTAATAGATGTCTTAGCTACCTGCTGACAGATATCTGACCATTCCTCATCATCTAAACTCCTCCCAGATCAATTCAAAAGTTTCCTTGTTCTCAGTAGACAGATCTGCTAGCACAGAATACAAGATAGAGATTGCTCTTCTATTGCCCGGATCATAAGTACATAATCTCTCAAAGAAGTTAAGTTGTCTAAGTATACAGAAAAAATGTTATTGGAAGATTACATTAATACACAAATCACCCCCTGGGTTGGCTGTGCGATCCCGGTGCAGTTCAGCTTCCAAGTCCCAACACAGATACAGTGTGTTATACAGTGTGGGTTGGATACACCAATAGTGCACTTACTGTGACAGCAGTGTCAGCAGTGCGGGGTTCTGGCGGTATCCTCAATGTGAAAATGCCAGCGGTGTACTCAATGCAGAAATGCTGTCAGTGTTGGCAGTGTGGCGGTGTTGGCAGAGTGGGGACCCTGGCAGTGTTCTGAGTGCATAGCGCCAGCAGTGTCGGCAGAGCGGGGGTGCCAGTGGTGTCCTCAGTGCAGGAGTGCTGACAGTGCCGGCTGTGCAGGGATGCCCTCGGTGTGGGAGTGGCAGCAGTGCGGGGTTGCTGACAGAGTCCTCAATACGTGGGGCAGTAGTGTGTGGATGCTGGCAATGTCCTTAGTGCAGGGTGCCGGTGGTGTCGGCAAAGCAGGGGTTCCAGCGGTGTCCTCCGTGCATGTGTGCTGACAGTGTCGGCAGTGCAGGGTGCCAGTGGTGTCCTCAATGTGGGAGTGTCAGCAGTGTCAGCAGTGTGGGGTTGCTCACGGTGTCCTCAGTACATGGGGCAGAAGTGCAGGGGTGCCGGCAGTGTCCTCAGTGCAGGTGCCGTCAGTGTCCTCAGTGTTCATGTGCTGATGGTGTCAGCAGTGCATGGCTGCTGGTGGTGTTCTCAATGCAGGATGCCAGCAGTGTCGGCAGCGGGGGGGGGGTGTTGGCAGCGGGGGATGCAGCCAGGTGGGTCGGCAGCAGGGGGTGCCGGTGGAATCAGGTAGTGGGGGATGGGTGGACAGCATCTTCTCCTTCCTGTGCCCATATTCAATGGGCTTAATGCTGATTGGCTGAGAGCCGTGACAGACAGCTCTCTCAGCCAATCAGAGTTAAGCCCGCTCAATACAAAACCTCGTGACCCGACAGTGGGATCGCAAGGTTTTACCTCGGGAGATGGATCCGGGGCAGGCAGGGAGATCCAAGCTTGGCTCGGATCGCCCCGGATCCCCGAAATTCGGGTGGGTTTGGTTCTCTGAGAACCTGACCCGCTCATCTATATATATATAGATATATATATATATATATATTTATATAATATAAATTATATGTATATATAATATACATATCATTGTTTTTCTATAGCTCCACCTCAGCAGCTCCACCCACAGTTCCTGAACCTATTTTTCCAGAAAAATAGCCCTGCCTAAACTTAACCCAAAACCTTCCCATAACCATAATAATCACCTTCGGGATCGCAGCTGTCGGGATTCTGGAGCCGGGATTCTGACTGCTGTCAGGATTCTGACTGCCGGGATTGTGGGCCGACTACATCCCCCAATGTCCATTGGATCAATCTATAAGCTTCTCGGTGGTTTTCAATTTAAAGTGGCAATTTTTGCACATTTGCTGCTTGAAATTTAATTGTTGCTTGAGCTAAATTTTAGCTCCCAGAAATGTTTTACAAATTCTGAAACTTCCATGATTTTTTCTTGCAGCAATAACTTCACGCCTAAAAGGAATCTGTGTTGATTTGCTGTAATGTATATCTATTTTTTTTAAAACAATTACTTGAAACTCAATTTTTTTTAATTATATGGCTCTTAAAGACCTTATTAACATTAAGCTCATACCCTCCAAACAAACCAGTTTCTGAATGAACTAGGAACTATAAAATATTATGAAGCAGTATCATACTTGCCGACCTCGAATCTTCTGCCTCTGAGGGTTTTTCCAGGAGGCAAGCTAAAGGTGATCATTGAGAGGGGGAAAGGCAAATCTCATTTGACCCTGCCACCTACAACGCAATTTCGTGAATTGTGGTAACGCGTCCCCTGTCCCACTCATTTCACTAGGAAGTGGTCGGGATGCGGAAGAGTTCCCGTGGAAAATCAGGAGACTCCCAGATGATCCGGGAGGGTGGGCAAGTATGAGCAATACATATATATATTTATGTTTTTGTATCTGACAACTTTGAAATATAATTTATTACAAAAAGTGGACAAATTTATATATTTTTTATTTTTAAGCATAATGTTCAAAGTACTACATTATTGTTTTTAAATAAAACAAATATTTTATGTGTTAGTAATCATAAAAGGAGAGTTACATGTTGAGCAGAGATAAGCGAAATCACAGTGAAATAATGGCACAAAAATGATAGTAGGCAATCCACACTGAACATCTGCGGCCAAATTCTGCCAGTGAAATATGCAAAAATTTGCAGCCAAATTTGGAACAAGGTGAATGTTTTAAGGGACCATTCAAACCTCTAACATTTAGTTAATACCTTATATACGGTAATTATAATACCATTAAAGTATTTGACAGTAACAGTTTGCAATCTGTAGGAAATTGCACCTAGTCTTGACACAGATGAGTGTACTAATGTACATACATGACATTAATGTATAATCAGCTTGTGCCTTACATAATTCTGCAGACGACAGTTACATTTCCATAAGCTTTCTGCAGGCAGGGAATCCACATATACAAAAAACACTTCTGCTCAATGTATTCTGCAGTAAATTAAACAGCCTGTGGTGCTGATATGGTGTTTATGGGCTGCATTTAAAATATAAGCATAACTCCATTAGAAAAACTGACAAGTGCAGGGGGATTCAGTAAATGTTGCACCGTAGCTCCTAGCACTTTTCTTTCATTTGGAGCTATGTTTACTCTGAGCCACTGAATAAACATCTAGACACAGATGAACTGCAAGGCCTGGCAAGCAGCTACACAAGATTCTGCTTAATAATTTATATGCAAGCCTTAACTCACATACAGTGCACTTAAGAGCAGATTTAAATTAAAATTAAATATACAAGATATATATTTTTTTAAAAATGTATTAAATGAGGCATTTAGGGGGTCATTTAGCGGTGGATGCCCATGCTCTAGGTTAGGGGCATACATACAAGAGACACTGGAAGGCGGTCGTCTGCGGGTACCAGCCCTGAAGAAGGCAGACTGACCTCCTCCATTGCTCCTGGTTCTGCCTTACGTGCCCCAGAGTTGGAATAATCAGGGAGCCCGAGGGCAGGTGCTGCGGTCCTGCCTCTCCCACTCTCCCAGGGCCCCCACCCTGGAGTACAGTCACTAGGGACGGATCTCCAGCAAGAAAATGGCATCAATATATATAGGGCCAAGCAGAAGCTACAGTGCATGGCCCCTCCCTCCTTTGTTGGTGTCTCCCCCATCACACAGGCGGGACCTGCAGCCTCTGCAGTTGTTATGGGAGCAGCAAATAGCAAGACCATGATTCGCAACAGGTAGTGTTTGCGTGATTCTGGTGTTAGTAGTTAATTGTAGGAGGAGTGTGTGTCTGGGTGCTGCTGCTGGGTTGTTGGCTGAGTGCTGCTAGGGTGTTAGTACTGAATGCGGGGGGGTCTGGGTGCTGCAGGGGTGTTGGCACTGAATGCGGTGGGGGGAGGTTTTCTGGTGCTGCTGTGGTGTTCACAATGACTGCAGTTTTGGAGAGTATGTCTGGGTGCTGCTGGGTTGTTGGCAGTGAATGCAGGGGGGAGGGTGTGTGTCTGGATGCTGCTGGGGTGTTAGTAGTGAATGAGGTGATAGGGAGAGTGTGTCTGGGTGCTGAAGTAGGGTTGGCCGTGAATGCAGTGTAGAGAGTGTGTGTCTGAGTGCTGCTAGGGTGTTAGTAGTGAATGTGGGAGTGGAGGGCAGGAATGTAACTAGGGTAGTGCGACCAGTACCATGGCACAGGGCACGGCAGAGCAGGGGGCACTGTTTGGGCCTGTCAATTTTCCTGTGTATTATCATTCTCACTTGTAGCTTCCTCTTCTTTTATCCGCAGCATCTCCTGGTCTCCCCTATCTCTTCCCTGGCCCTTCCCCATGAGGCCATGGCCCTTTTTCAGGTGCAGAATCTTATGTCCCCATTTCAAAATTGGGGGGGTGCCAATGATCTCTCTGGCACAGGGCACCAAAAAGTCTTGTTATGGCTCTGGTAGAGGGTCTGTCTCTGGGTGCTTCTACGATGTTTGTAGTGAATGTATGGTGGCAGTGTGTGTGTCTGGGTGCTGCTGAGGTATTAATAGTGAATGAGGGGATAGGGAAAGTGTGTCTGGGTGTTGAAGTAGGGTTGGCAGTGAATGCAGAGTAGAGAGTGTGTCTGGGTGCTGTTAGGGTGGTAGTAGTGAAGGCGGGAGGGGAGGGCCTGTGTCTGGGTGCTTCTAGGGTGTTTGCAGTGAATGTAGGGTGGCAGCATGTGTGTCTGGGTGCTGCTGGGGTGTTGACAGTGAATGCAGGAGGCATGGTGTGTGTCTGGATGCTGCTAGTGTTTTAGTAGTGATTGTGAGGGATATGGAGAGTGTGTCTGGGTACTGCTGTAGTGTTGGCAGTGAATGCAGGGTAAGGAGCGTGTGTCTGAGTTCTGCTAGGCTGCTACTGGTGAATGCAGGTGGGGGAGGGTGTGTGTCTGGGTGCTGCCAGTGAATGCAGTGGGAGGAGAGTGCTTGTGGGTGCTACTGGGCTGTTGGAAGTGAATTTGGAGGGGGAGCTGTGTCTGGGGCCTGCTGGGGTGTTAGAAGTGAATACAGGGGGAGGACAGTGTGTGACAGGATGCTGCTGGGGTGTTGGTAGTAATTGTGGTTCATGGGGAGTGTGTGGGAGCGTTGCTGGAACTGGGGTGTTGGTAGTGAATGAGAGCAGTGGGGAGGGAGCATCAACAGCTATATTGCCTCCGGGCTCCTAGTATGAACTTCCGCCCCTGCTCTAGTTAGTGTTGTTGATAATCAGCATCATCATTACATTGCAACAGGCCTCAAGCCCCCACATGAGATACTGAAAGGCCTAACTGCTGATGTTTGTTCATCCTGCTCCACCAATCCAGGCGTGCCATTAGAAATGGAGGGCACTGACTAAGTGTGTGTGAGGTGTGACCATGGTGTGGCTGCATGGGCACTTTGCAAATGCCATGCCCACTCTGCCCCCTAGTAAGGAGATGTAAATCATGCAGAATGCAGTTACAGACAGATTATAACAGCTCGGTGGCCTACCTCCCACCAGCAGCTCCTACGTTTTGCTTTGCGAGTGGGGGCTGTAAATGTGCAAATGCTCTATTCGCACATGCGTGCAAAATTAGAAGAAAAACAACAACTTCTCATCACACCAAGGAAAGTGTTTGTTTAGAAGACCTATTGGACCATCGCAGTTCAGCTGCTAGGCTCACCTAATTGTCCTTGCTTTTGCCAACTGTGTTTCTCCTTCGATGATCTCTGTGGGCTTCTTGGTGACAGCAGCTGTAGCCATAACTGTAGATGTATGCTGTGTTGCTTTAATTTGACTGGCGGAAGTTGCATCACTGCCATCCACTTGTTATTCATGAAGTGTCTCTGCAGCCATTGAAATTCACTCTTCTGTAGCTATACAGAGTCCTGTGGTGATTTACACACAGACCACTCTAAATGGTGTCAGAAGTCTGGTTGTGAAAACACAAGATATCTGACACATAGAGCTGCTGGTTTTGACGATGCCAATGTGGATGCATGGCTCAAGTTCAAGAAGTAATGGCATGTACAGTATACAGTTGGGCTCAACGATAAATCAAAAAATGTACAAATGCATATACCTTGCTCAACCTAGCTGGTGCTGTCTATTTGGAGGGGGAAGATCAAGAGGATCCAGACATACTAATAAAAAAAAGTTTGATGAAATATGATTACCAGTGAAAAATGTTATAATGGATAGACATGTTTTTAACACTGCGGTGCAGATTCCCTCTGAGAGTATCCAGTCATATGCTGCCAGACGAAAACTACTGGCAAAGAAATGTGATTAAGGTGCATTAGCAAGGGAGCTCATCAGGGACATGATTGTGACCAGTGGCGGCTCCAGTGGGGTTGCAGCGCAGTCCAAAATTCAAATAGGGGAGTCACACCAACTGTCATTTCAAACGCTGCCAAACATAGGCCTGTATTCAATTTGAGGTGAAAAGCCGGAATCAGCGAAAAAGTTTTGCCGATGACGTCATTTCACCAGGTGGAAAAGTATGGCCGTATTCAATTTGAATAACTTTCTGTCTAGGCGGAAAGTCAATGCAATGTAATAGGCGGAAAAGTATTGCAGTATATAAACAATGGGTCATATGAGAAAGAATCTATTGATTTGAAATGCGTTGGATGCAGAAGAAGGGGCCACACATGGGCAGGAGGCAAGGCAACTGGACCCAGACACCACAACACCCCCGTCATCTGATGTCATCAGTTCCTTCCGCGGCGAAAGCATTACAGCTTCCTTGCAAGACATCGCCCTGCAGAGGAAAAAAGCTATCCTAGCCCAGTATAGGGTAAGTTAGGGACAGCACTTCCACAACACCGGATCATACCGACAATTGGCCCCCCAACTAGTCCCTAAGAGTCTATTACCATTGTGGTCATATGACCCATTGTTTTTAATTCTCTGGCTTTTCACTCTTTCTATTCTCATCCCCAGCCTTAACCATTCCCCATCCTTATTTCTACCTTTTGTTACTTCAATTCTTTTTACTTGACTTCCCTTCCCCCAACCGCATTTAAGAAAAAAAAAAAAAAAACTATATATATATTTTTTTTTTAAATATTTTTTTTTAAAACCCTTTTTTCGTGGTTTTAGTCTAGCACTCTGGGCCTCATTCAGACCCGCTTGCAAGCGCTGAGCGCTCGCAAGCGGTTCGATGTTGAGGCCCTGCACACTCCGCGTGCGCAAGCCCCGGAGCGTGAGATCACTGGGTCTTGCAGCAGATGAGACCCTACCACAAGGGTCTCGTCGCAAGCCCAGATGGTCGCGATGGTCACCCACAGCTTAACGAGAGGCCAGGAGGTCGGCTCTTTACAGAGAAGCGGCCGCCCTCATTCAGAGCGAGCACTCACATTTTGCTAGCGGCTCTGAATGAGGTCCTCAGTCCACAGCTGCAAGGCTGTAGTGCTGTTTAATTAAACATTTTTTACTGAGCTGTGGCATACAAATTTCAAGAGCAGCATGCTATCTTTATTTTTGCCGTTTATCAAGAGGCTGCTGCTTCATTCGGGTGCTCTCCCAAGTGCCCCCCAAAAATGTATTCAATCAATCTTTTTTTTGTGTGTGTGCCAGGGGTGCTGCCTGTGTCATTTATCAAGAGGCTGCTGCCTCGTTCGGGGTGCTCTCCCTGCCAGGTGGCAAAAAAATTAATTAATCAATCAATGTGTTTTTTTTTTCTGTGTGTGTGTGCGTGTTACCCATGGCATCACAAACGCCTCTGCTGAGATTTGCATAAACATTTTCAAAGGTGAAAATAGAGGATATGGTTTAAAAAATGGAATAAAGCAGCTAAAACTTTGTTCTCTGATTATAGTGTCCCTACTCCCTACCCATGGCCCCTCTACCTGACTTTCAGTGAGTCAGACGGGCAACTCCATGCAACCGTATTCCAGAGTGCAGCTGCTTCTCCAGAAGTCAGAAGATGTGTAGGGGGTGTGGTGATGATATGGACTAAAATGGAGCTCACATCCACTAAAGTGGACAATGAATCTCCAATCTAACAGGTAGCGCAGCTGTCATTTATACACAACACAGGATGGGATAACAATATAGGTTTGGGTGATGGTATAATCTGGGGTGATGTATACATCATCTTCTTCACACAATATTAATTAGTCCCCACTGAAATCCACCATTACAGGTGCCTCTAATTTTTGCACGTAATTGACGGTAAAGGTCTTTCTCGTACAATTTGTATTTCATTTTGATGGACATCATCTTTTCAACATTTGGGGAAGTAGTCTCAGGCCGATCACTGACAAGGTTCCCGGCTGTGCTGAAAACTCTTTCTGAGTACACACTGGAAGGTGGGCAGCTCAAGGAAAGCAAAGGCAGTTTTTTTGTGTAAGGGCCTCCAAGGGGTACATTTATTTACTAAAGTTTCTAAATATGAAGTGTTCATGTTGCCCATAGCAACCAATCAGATCCTATCATTTTCTATAATGCAATAGAGAAATGATAACTACAATCTGATTGGTTGCTATGGGCTACATGAACACTTTTCATTTTTAGAAACTTTAGTAAAACTAAAATTACCCCCAAATTGCCTCTTTTTCCTGCCAGTAGTTATTTACATGTGTCTCTTTCTCTTCAGATCTGTGTCCATTGGAAAGAAAAAACAATGACTTCATCCCTTCTGGGATGAAAATCCACTCCCGGCAAGCAGGCATGGCGCTCAAGAATTCCCAAGAAAAACACAACGTAAGACTTAAACCTTAAATCTGAAATGTTGCATTTAATGCCCTATTCTACTTCTTCATATATATGATATGGTTAAGTGGACAGTGGGAACAACAGCAGTTTGAAGGCCACTAACTATGTTTTTTTTAATGTCCCTGTACAGGTTGGGAAATGTCTTTATAGAAGGTCTGCAAAGGATTATTTAAGTCAATTGTTTTTGGAAAGATCTCTTCCTGGTCCCCTTCTGGGATGAAAATCCACTCCTAGCCACAGAAGCAGGTGCAGGATTCTCAAGAAAGACACAAAGTAAGGCCTTAAATCAGGGGTTAGCCAACCTCAGTCCTCAAGAGCTACTAACAGTTCACGTTTTCCAGACCACCTAGCTGGTGCACAGGTGTATTCATTACTCACCAACACATTTCAATATTTATTACACAGTGATTCTGTGAGGAGACCTGGAAACATGCACTATTGGTAGCTCTCGAGGACCAGGGGTGGATACCCCTGTGTTAAATCATAGATCTTATGCTTGTCCACATATCTATGCTGGTTAAGTGGCATTTTGAGGCCACTAACTATGTTCTTTTAATGTCCCTGTACAGGTTGGTAAATGCTTTTTCATGTGGAAAGCACTACTAGAAGTCTTCCCTGTCCCCTTCTGGGATGAGAAAATCCACTCCCAGCAGAAGCAGGCAAGGCGCTCAAGGATTCATCTGGGGCAAGGACTGATGTGTATGTGTCAAATATTTTTTTGTAAATGCCTCCTCCCATCCCCTTCTCTCTCATAAATTTTCTTCAGAATCAAAAAATTTAATTCAATTTACTACCAATCAACCCTTCCTGTCCCTGCCCTGTCTTCAACTACATACATACATACTCCAACTCCCTCAAGCCTCTCTTGAATAATAAAAACATTTGTTTCCTGATGTGCCATGTTGGAAGTTGAACTGCCACATTTTTGCCGCCCACTGCTGCCTCATAGCTTAGTCATATTGTGAAGTGGTTCCGGCGCTTCCTGTGATCTAATGAAAATCTTTTCTTTTTGGTATTTTTCTCCAAAAAATATATGAAAAAGAAAAAGAAAATATATAGTGTAAAACCATAACAATGTTTTATAAATCGTGAAAGGTTGATATAAACTCACCCTTTAGAAGTTGTTGACATTGGACCCAAATTTCACCTTGGTCCTGCGGTGGTTGCAGAATGCAACTTTGGCCTTTAAGGTGAGGTCTTTAATTCCTCCCACACATAGTGTTGTAAATGGGGAAATAAATACAACAAGTCTCCATGGTACAGATCAATTTACCCAATCCAAGATTTTACACAATATGCGGTGTACTCACCTTGAATGTGATATATTATACGCCTTGGACATTAATTTTCTCATCCCGATGTCCGTCGGTATATTACTATGGGTCCTTATACCCAGTCCAAAAATAATTGTGGATATAGACTAATTTCTTTTATAAAACAGTAATTTATTTCTTAATCTGTATATGATAAAAAGGTCTTAGCGGTATGTAGTTAATTTCACCAGACCTCAAAAAACATACAATTTCTGTTTAAATGAATTTAAAATATATAACAAAGCAAAAATCAAAAAATAAAGAAATAAAGCAAAAATAATTCCAGCCTGAGGAAGCAGACGTAGGATCTGAGAAACATGTTGCTAGGTATTCATTATTAGAATCCTCCACTCAATCATTTCTCCTTTTTCTACTTTTAAGATTTGGAATTATCTTTGCTTTATTTTTTATTTTTTTTTGCATTTTTATATATTTAAATTAATTTAAACAGAAATTGTGTCTACCTCTGTGACTGAGTCTCATTCTTTTCGAGTGCAGCCATCGGGAACCTGCATCTAGGTTACCTGTGTTTTCAGTGTAACTTTCTGGAGGGCACCGATTTATTGTCTATCACATTTGTTTGTATATTGAGGAGTGCCGATTCCCAGGACTGTTATATAATATATATATATATATATATATATATATATATATCCGGCACTCGCAGTACTTATGTCCACAGCGCCTGGTGCCTTCACAGAAAATAAAACAATGTGTTACGGGCCCATCATGCCAAGGATCCTCTTACTCCCCAAAGATTCCTGACCTCTCTTGGTCCATCGTTGATGCAGATCACTTTAATTGGATTGAGTAACCTTGTGTTAGTGGATTCATATTCTGGTTGGTTTCAGATAGATTATCTTCCCAAACTGACAAGTGCCACCAGGGCTGGATTAAGGCTTGTGAGGGCCCCAGGGCAACTAAATTGTGGGGGCTCCTTCAAGCCAAACGGAGCCTAACAAACCCCCCTCCACCCTCCTCCAATCCACCCAGAGCCTCCATCCCTGTCCCTGATTACTCACCTTCCGATTTCGGCAGAGATGTTCCCTAGTCTTCTCATCCGCGTCACTGGCGTTATTTGTCACGTGACGCCAATGATGGAACTCAAGAGCTGCTCTGCGCTGTATGCAGCAGCACTGTTTGTGCTGCTACATGCATTAGAACTCAGAGCCGCGGAAGCTGAGCTCCCATGCGGGAACAGGTGCCCTTGTGCGGAGGCCCATCTGTGTATGGGAGCCCTGGAGCGATGGCCCTCGTCGCCCCCACCCCCTTAATCCGGCCCTGAGTGCCACAATCATCAACAAAATGAAAATAGAAATAATGTCATTAATGCACAAAAAACTATATATGGATTTGCAATTTGGTGCGTATACACAGTACAGAAATACACCTTATGTAAACAAAACAGATGTCTAACCCTAAATGAGCCTCCTAATGTTTCTTTTCTCTCCTCACTAAATACTCTTATATGCAATTATACAGTGTAATAGTCATATGATTCATAATTCTATATTTGCCACCATTCCCATTTACAAAAATTGGAAATCTTACTTCCTCATCGCTGATCCATCAATGCACTTTTTTATCAGTGGTAAAAAAAAAATAGCTGGCCTACTAAAATTGGAACGGTGTAAGGTATGTAGTCTCTTTCATTTACCTGGCCAAGATGTGATGCCCTTCAGTGGAAGCTGGTTCCAATGAGCTGATGCATGACTGAATGGTTATTTATTTACCAATGGTAGTGGCATCTGTGGAAGAGTATCTTTGGTCACAAAAGTGAGTTTGTGGATCATACACCTGTCTGGGCAGAACTGTACATGGATGAGAGCAGCAAATCATGGAATTGGAAAGTTTTGCACAGGATGATCAGCAGACTTGGTTGTCACTTACCACTGCAGACTAAGCACAAACATACATAAACAGTACATAAGATCGGGAGAAAGGAGAATCAATTTTGTCAGATGTAATAGTTTAATGAGCTGCCAGAGGTGGAGATAGCCATGTGTTCAGGTAAAAAAGATCTACAAGAAAAAGGTAGACAATGTGTAGATAGACAACAGATGTTAGACAGGCAATAGGTCGATAGGGTCAAACGGTTGACACACAAAAGGTCGCCGTGGATGAAGGTCAACAGGATCAAAGGGTCGACACATGTTTTTTTCCCTAACCTTCACCTCTTCGTGCCTAACCATAACCCTCCCTCCTCGTGCAAAACCTAACCGTCGGGGTATGTGCCTAAACCTAACTGTCCCTCTTAGAGCCTAACTCTTATCCTCAGGTAAGTGCCTAACCCTAAAAAAACTCTAACCTTAAAATTTGATCATTTTTGTGTAAACTTTTCCACACTGTTGACTTATTGTACCTGTCGACATTCATCCATGTCGACCGTTTATGTGTCGAACTTTTGTCCATGTCAACCTATTGCCTGTGTAACTGGTGTCTACCCACAAACTGTCGACCTGTAAATCTATTGTTTGGAACCTGGGGCCCGATTCAGAGCCGCTCGCCAGTGCTGTGCACTCGCAAGCGGCCCGATGTTAATGATCTGTGCATGCGCCAGTCACTACGGGGCTTGCAAATAGACGATGGTGATTGACAGCTGGCCCCGTTTTGTGGGCAGGTGGGGGGGGTGGCTGCACAAACGGAGGCATTTCCTTAGGAACGCCTGGCGTTTGTAGGCGGACTAACTGACATCTGTTAGTAGGGCGGACTAACTGACTAATGATGTTAGTAGTGGACTTCCTGCTCTATTAGAGCAGGAAGTCCACTTGGCTTTGCGGCAGCTAGACCCTACCCCAGGGTCTCGTCGCAAGGCTGATGGTCGCGATTATCACGACGGTCTCCTGGCCACCTACACAAACTGTGGGTAGTCTCCCACAGCTTTGTGAGCAGCCAGAGAAAAAAAAAACATACGCCCACATTCCCTGTGAGCGACCGCCAGCAGCGAGCGGCTCTGAATCAGGGCCCTGATTTCCATATATAACAGAATTCTAAATAAACGTTACAACCCTGTTGTTTAGTTTTCCTTTATATTAAGTACATCATTGTATTTGCTGGTGTCTATAAAGGCGTCTACTTTTCAGTCCTCCTGTTTCAGTTACATAAACAGACTTTTTTTCTGTCTTATTTATTTTCCATTTTGTTTACAGATATTGCCTAATGTTTTCTTAGCTGCTGTCTATTCAACATATTTAAAGCTATTTGAGAGTGGATGATAAATCAGCCCTTTGTTAAATGTCAGTCTCCATACCAGACGTTCGTACATTAGGTTTTAACTGCATGTCAGCGTTGTTTGCAACATACTGTAGATTTTAGTATAGGACTTGCAAACATGAGGACCTCTGACATTGGGCTGCAAACTTAAATCTTTTGATCAAAACGTGAAATACCTCCATAAGTCACACTCTCCCTTTGCTAGATACAGATACTGTTTGCAATAGTAAGGAATCGGATATGGGCTGACAACTGAATTTTTTCTTTGTAACCATCGTGGATGTGGCATTATCAGGTACTTTCAATGGTATATTTTCTTAATCTAGCAGTGGCATAGCCATGATGGGTGCAGGGTGTACTGTGTACATATTCATGAGTGGACCGTACCTCACCCTCTGCACCCATTGCATTTACTTACCTGGAGGCTGCTGCTGGCGTTTTAATGGCGATTTCTTCAGCATTATGGTGCTGGCACACTGCCAAAGTCTTCAACGCATGTGCCAGCGCTACTTCATCCAGGGGCTCCCTTCCTGTGCTAAAATACGTCTGTGCACTAACGTCCTATATTAAACAATGAGGCCCTTAATATGCATATTACTTTTTAACTTTCAACAACACAAATACAACAAAGACCAATATATCACATACCTGCCAACATTGCCAATAAAACAATTCTGGACCAATTAGGCAACATTCTTCCCAGGCAGATCCCATCCCATCAAGCCACACCCATTTTGCATTAAACCACACCCAGTTAAATTGAGCCCCCGATTCTGACTATTGGCAGATATTCTATCCCCAGCATTGATATAAAAGATAGTATTTATAAATCTAATCTTAACCTCTTCATACACTAATGTAAGACTTTAACACCATGAAGCTTATTTACCATTGCCAATGTTTCATTGTCCTCCTGTAAGCTTTCCCTGCAATGATCAGACTATGACAGACTGTAATAGAAGAATGTTCTTCTACATTTAGTCATTTTTCTTTTTATCTTAAATAAGTCAATGATTTTAGTTGTACTTTATTATTGTTCTCTTTTTTTTTTGTCTAAAATGCCAGAAACACTTTCCATGTGGATGGTGCCTTAGTCATATGCTGTAAATCACAGCCAAGTGTAATGTAAAGTGGGTAAGATTCTTCTCAAAGCATTCCAGTAATAATAAATTACCCAATTAATACAAAATATTCTTCCATGAAGAAAAGCCTCTGTGAGTTTATGAAGATTTTATGCTTTGCGGCTACAACAAATAACCCCCTGGATCTCTTGAAAATAATTCAAAAGACTTCTTCTACAGTCTCTAACAAGTACGCTTAGTTCAGTTCTCACACTCATATTATCCGCATAGCAGTTTGTCCTAAAACTCAGAAAATGAGACTATTGTATTGTTTTATAGCAGCATGAAGTCCCTGTGCCTTGGTGAACATCCCTTTCTTCTTATTTCCCAGATACATTTCCAATTCTAATGCATCTGAACAAGGCTCCTTGAATGAGCTACAAATCTCTTTGCATGGTTAAAGTTGATTAGTGGGACAGCAAATGACAATTAGCAAGTATCAGTAGCCTGCAAGGCATTGCATCCTGGGGGCCTGTATGATTCGAATAGATGTTATCATGAATGACTATATATATGACTTTACAAGTCTGTTTGAGCGCCATTTACTTTGCATATATATATATATATATATATATATATATATAGTGTGTGTGTGTGTGTGTGTGTGTGTGTGTGTGTGTGTGTGTGTGTGTGTGTGTGTGTGTGTGTGTGTGTAAACTTTTAGAGACAAGCGCTCAGGTATAGTCCTAAATATACTAACTATGATTAGTGAATATAAACACCCAGAATAAATAAAAACACATTCCTCAAAGGAAAAAAAAAATATCTATATAAATATATATATGTATATATATATATATATATATATATATATATATATATATACATATATAATTTTAATTATAATAACAAAGTTTCCTGTGGCAAATGCTGAAAATAAATAATGCGCAGAGTTGAAGGTATTTAGTTTATTTATTTACAGTCAGTGCTGTAAAGCTGATGATGAGAGGGCACAATCTCAGGTATACTTTTTTAACAGACACTTTTAGATTTAATTTATCATATCTTACATCATATAGGGTTTTATTATTTATTATATTGTGGTTTTAATTGATATAAAAAAGTAAATTTATATATATATATATATATATATATATCACTGCAATAAGTGTGTGCCCCTATAGAGAATGTTTTTCCTGAGCACACAGTGGTTCAGTGGTTTCGGGCCCTGATACTGGGGAACGTGGCCAAGCAAGTGGGAGTAAAAACTGGAAAGCCAAAGTTACATGTGGATGTGGCCATATAATGGGAGTGTGGCTGAGTCTCTTTGGTAGGCCAAAGTGCCCCACCACCCTCTTGAGGTTCCTGGTCATAGGTTGTGGATTTTGTATGGCGACCCATGCTGTTCGAACTCCTTCATTAATGGTAACCAGCCCAGGCTATGAGTGATGGATTTGTTTTTCTTGGCCTTTTATGTCTTTCTTTCCTTTTTTTTTTTAATTATACATTAAAATGTAAGTCATAATTATGAGTTTAGGATGATGACTGGCCTCACAACGCACTTTGATCATATTTTCATGCTGAGTAACATGTACTTTATGTTAAGATACATACAATGCAGAATATATATTATTAATCTCATATTTTAGACACAAATAATATATGCGCCTCTACAAGGATCCCATAATGCTTTGCAGGACAATGAAATTACTGAGACTAGACATGAGAAGTTCAGTGTTAGGGCGTGATGTACTAACCGTGCGGTGTACATCCCGCCAGTTACCGCACCGATACTAATCGCATATGTATTAACTTGCGATAAGAGCTGCCCTTTGCGAAGCTGCTGCCACCAGATGAGGGGGTCTCAACGGGTCTCCCCCCTCCTAACCCTGGGAGCTTCCTACTGGTGACCTCTGCAGGAAGTTCCGGGCTCCTCCTTCTCCTTCCTGTACCCAGAAGAAGAAAAAGAGGAGAAGGAAGCGGAGGACCCAGGAGGAGCACGCAGGAGGCAGAGGTGAGGGTGGCTAGCAGTGAGAGGTGCTGGGTGACTGCAGCACGGTGAGGCGGCTGCGAAGCCGCAAGGAGTGGGATGCAGTAAGAAGCCCTTAGGCTTCTACAATGTAATGCCAGAAAATCCTGGGGTTACCCTCTGCATCGAAAATTGGGCGGCCGGGGCTTAGTAAATATGAAAATGCAGTAAATACCCAGAAAACAGGGTGTTTACCGCATTTTTCCTTTAGTACATCCCGGCCTTTGACTGAGATCACTATGGATATATTAAGATTGAACTCTGAGGCCGGGATGTACTAAAGGAAAAATGTGGTAAAAACCCAGTTTTCAGGGTTTTTACTGCATTTCCATATGTAATAAGTCCCGGCAGCACTTTTATCTGTGCAGAGGGTAACGCCAGAATAACCTGGTGTTACCCTATAGAAGCCTATGGGCTTCTTACCGCACCCCGCTCCTGACGCTTCGCCGGCGCCCCGCTGCCTCGCCTTCACCCATCGCTGGCCCCCACTCACATGCTCTCCATGGTCGCCGACCCGCGATCCTTCTGGGTCCTCCGCCTCCTCCTAATCTTCCGGGTGCAGGGAGGAGGAGGAAGAGCCCGGGGCTTCCTGCACAGGTGACCAGCAGGAAGCTCCCGGGGTTCGGAAGGGGTGGGGTCCCATGGACCGTCACACGGGCATTGGCTGCTTCACGGGAGGGCAGCTCTTATCGCAAGAGCTGTCCTTTGCGATACTAATCGCATATGTTAGTACATATGCGATTAGTAAGGTTGCGGTGACTGGCAGAATGGTCACTGCAACCTTAGTACATCCCGGCCTGAGTAAGACAGATAGGTACATGGAAGATTCCTGAGGTCGAGACAAACTGTGCGTTGTGGCAGAGCATAACCACTACAAGGAAAGGAAAGTGCTTACACCAAGAACTAATCGGAGCAGGAGAAAGATGCTGAGCGCGTGGGTGTACTCTAATGCTGGGTACAGACTAGGGGTGTGCACCGGCCACTTTTCGTGTTTTGTGTTTTGGTTTTGGATCTGGATCTTTCTTCGTGTTTTGGATCTGGATTGGTTTTGCCAAAACCACCCTTCCGTGTTTTGGGTTCTGGGTTTTGTGTTTTGGATCTGTATTTTTTTGAAAAAAAGCATAAAAACAGCTAAAATCACAGAATTTGTGTGTTTTTCTGCTCCTATGCTATTATTAACCTCAATAACCTTAATTTCCACTCATTTCCAGTCTATTCTGAACACCTCACACCTCACAATAGTGTTTTTATGTCCAAAAGGTTGCACCGAGGTAGCTGGATGACTATGCTAAGAGATACGAGTGGGCGGCACAACCACGTGGTCCATCTAGGAGTGGCACTGCAGTGGCAGACAGGATGGCAGTTTGAAAAACTAGGCCCCAAACTATACATAAGTCAAAGAAAAAAAAGAGGTGCAAGATGGAATTGTCCTTGGGCCCTCCCACCCACCCTTATGTTGTATAAACAGGACATGCACACTTTAACAAACCAAACATTTCAGCGCCAGGGTCTGCCACACGACTGTGGCTGAAATGATTGGTTCGTTTGGGCCCCCACAAAACAAGCTGGCAATTAATCTGTTCCTGCACAAACTAGCTCTACGGAGGCAAGATGTCGTCCTCATCCTCCTCATCCACCGATTCCTCACCCTCTTCAGTGTTGTGTACATCCTCATCCTCACAGAGTATTAATTCGTCCCTGCTGGAATCCACAACCACAGGTCCCTCTGTACGTTCTGGAGGCTGGTCTCCCTGGAAGAGTTGATAATTCATTTTATGAACATCATCTTCTCCACATTTTGTGGAAGCAACCTCCTACGCCTTTCGCTGACAAGGTTCCCGGCTGCACTAAACACTCTTTCGGAGTACACACTGGAGGGGGGGCAACTCAGGTAAAATAGAGCCAGTTTGTACAGGGACCTCCAAATTGCTTCTTTTTCCTGCCAGTACAGGTACGGACTGTCTGACATGCCTACTTGGATGCTGTCACCGATGTAATCCTTTAACAGACAGACGCACGCTTGTCGCTGCTGCTTTGAGGATGCAAGTGCGGCTACAGCCCACACAATTCACAAAGACAGAAAAAAGAAGAAGAATATTTTTATTGTTTGTGTAGCACACTTTGAGGGTGTCACCACCCTTTAACAGACAGACGCACGCTTGTCGCTGCTGCTTTGAGGATGCAAGTGCGGCTACATCGCACACAAGTCACAAACACATTAAAAAAATAGTTTTTTATTTTTTGGAGCACTTTGAGAGTTACACCACCCTTTAACAGACAGACGCACGCTTGTCGCTGCTGCTTTGAGGATGCAAGTGCGGCTACAGCCCACACAATTCACAAAGACAGAAAAAAAAGAACAATATTTTTATTGTTTGTGTAGCACACTTTGAGGGTGTCACAACCCTTTAACAGACAGACGCACGCTTGTCGCTTCTGCTTTGAGGTCAGTATCATATGCAGTAACAGTAGACTTGTCAGAAATTGTTGGCACGTCCTTCAGTCCGGACCAGATGTCCAAACCAGCCCTTGACTTATGACACAGGCGCACGCTTGGCGCTGCTACTATGTTGATGCACGTGCGGCTACATCGCACACAAGTCACAAACACATTAAAAAAATAGTTTTCTATTTTTTGGAGCACTTTGAGGGTTACACCACCCTTTAACAGACAGACGCACGCTTGTCGCTGCTGCTTTGAGGATGCAAGTGCGGCTACAGCCCACACAATTCACAAAGACAGAAAAAAGAAGAATATTTTTATTGTTTGTGTAGCACACTTTGAGGGTGTCACCACCCTTTAACAGACAGACGCACGCTTGTCGCTGCTGCTTTGAGGATGCAAGTGCGGCTACAGCCCACACAATTCACAAAGACAGAAAAAAGAAGAATATTTTTATTGTTTGTGTAGCACACTTTGAGGGTGTCACCACCCTTTAACAGACAGACGCACGCTTGTCGCTGCTGCTTTGAGGATGCAAGTGCGGCTACATCGCACACAAGTCACAAACACATTAAAAAAATTGTTTTTTATTTTTTGGAGCACTTTGAGAGTTACACCACCCTTTAACAGACAGACGCACGCTTGTCGCTGCTGCATTGAGGACAGTATCATACGCAGTGACAGTAGACTTGTCAGAAATTGTTGGCACATCCTTCAGTCTGGACCAGATGTCCAAACCAGCCCTTGACTTATGACACAGGCGCACGCTTGGCGCTGCTACTATGTTGATGCATATGCGGCTACATCGCACACAAGTCACAAACACATTAAAAAAATAGTTTTTTATTTTTTGGAGCACTTTTAGGGTTACACCACCCTTTAACAGACAGACGCACGCTTGTCGCTGCTGCTTTGAGGATGCAAGTGCGGCTACAGCCCACACAATTCACAAAGACAGAAAAAAGAAGAATATTTTTATTGTTTGTGTAGCACACTTTGAGGGTGTCACCACCCTTTAACAGACAGACGCACGCTTGTCGCTGCTGCTTTGAGAATGCAAGTGCGGCTACAGCCCACACACTTCACAAAGACAGAAAAAAGAAGAATATTTTTATTGTTTGTGTAGCACACTTTGAGGGTGTCACCACCCTTTAACAGACAGACGCACGCTTGTCGCTGCTGCTTTGAGGATGCAAGTGCGGCCACAGTGCACACAAGTCACAAACAGAAAATATATATTTTTTTTGGTTTGGAGTGTACTTTGGGGGTTACAGCACCCTTTAACGGTCAAGCCAGCCGGCCCTTTACTTATGACACAGGCGCACGCTTGGCACTACTTTGTTGATGCACGTGTGGCTACTGCGCACACAATTCACAAACACAGAAAATAATTTTTTTTTTGGTTTGGACTGGAGTGTACTTTGGGGGTTACAGCACCCTTTAACGGTCAAGCCAGCTGGCCCTTTACTTATGACACAGGCGCATGCTTGGCACTACTTTGTTGAGGCACGTGCGGCTTCTGCGCACACAATTCACAAACACAGAAAATTATTTTTTTCTTGGTTTGGACTGGAGTGTACTTTGGGGGTTACAGCACCCTTTAATGGTCAAGCCAGCCGGCCCTTTACTTATGACACAGGCGCACGCTTGGCACTACTTTGTTGATGCACATGCGGCTACTGCGCACACAACTCACAAACACAGAAAATATATATTTTTTTGGTTTGGACTGGAGTGTACTTTGGGGGTTACAGCACCCTTTAACGGTCAAGCCAGCCGGCCCTTTACTTATGACACAGGCGCACGCTTGGCACTACTTTGTTGATGCACGTGCGGCTACTGCGCACACAATTCACAAACAGAAAATATATATTTTTTTGGTTTGGACTAGGGATGTGCAGGCTCGGATAGGTTCGAGTTTGCACGTTGAGTTCGGATTTTTCCCTCCAAAAAAACGGAACTCAGGAAGAGGCTAAACGTCATCTTACATGGACGAACATCATCATTCCAGGACAAAAGTCCAGGAATGATGATGTTCGTCCATGTAAGATTACGTTTAGCCTCTTTCTTAGTTCCGTTTTTTTGGAGGGAAAAATCCGAACTCAACGTGCAAACTCGAACCTATCCGAGCCTGCACATCCCTAGTTTGGACTGGAGTGTACTTTGGGGGTTACAGCACCCTTTAATGGTCAAGCCATCCGGCCCTTTACTTATGACACAGGCGCACGCTTGGCACTACTTTGTTGATGCACGTGCGGCTACAGTGCACACAATTCACAAACACAGAAAATAATTTTTTTTTTGGTTTGGACTGGAGTGTACTTTGGGGGTTACAGCACCATTTAACGGTCAAGCCAGCCGGCCCTTTACTTATGACACAGGCGCACGCTTGGCACTACTTTGTTGATGCACGTGCGGCTACTGCGCACACGATTCACAAACACACCCCCTCTTACATCACAGCAGCCCAGCCAGTGGCGTAACTAGGGCAGGGCGAGCGGATGCGTGCCCTTGGCGCCGTTGGACCGGCGGCGTGGGGGGGTGCCGCCGGCCACGGTACCGGCCCGCCCGCCCTAGTTAGAAAGTGTAGCGCCGACCGCAATGAGTGCGGTCAGCGCTACACATTTATACAGGACCGGCGCTAGGCTTCCAGCGCCGGTCCTGTGCTTCACACCTGAGCCCGTTTCCTCCCCCTGAGCGCTTGCCCAATAGCGCTAGGAGGTGGCTCAGGCTGTGCATAACACACACATCGCCGCCAGTGCTTGCGGTGATGCGTGTGTTAAACAGCAGCCAATGAGAGTCAGATAGACTCTCATTGACTGCTGCAGCAACCACTGCAAGAGCCGGACTTCCGTCCGGCTCCTGCAGTGGGTAATGGGACAGACGTCATGACGTCTGTCCCATTATGCTGAGCGCGCCAGCCCGGGCGGGAGCGGCGTCGTGAGCAGGACCAGGAGCAGGAGCAGAGATTCAGGTAAGTATATTTTTATGTATATATATATATATTTTTTTTAACCTATCTGCACAACGGGGGAGGGGGGGTGGCTACTACTGGGGGGACCTCTACTGAGGGAGGGGTGGCTACTACTGGGGGCGCCATTGGGAGGACCTCTACTGGGGGGGCTACTCTACTGGGGACTACTACTTGGGGGGGAACTACCACTGGGGGCATTATAAAAGGGGCCTACTACTAGAGACACTGCACTCGGGGGACCAGTACTGGGGGCAATAATAGGAAGGGCCACTACAGGGGGAACTGGATAGGGGGGATCACTACAGGGTGCCTGCATAAGGGGACCACTACTGGGAAAACTGCATGGGGGGGCTACTGCTGGGGGCACTATATAAAGGGCACTGCATAGGGGGGAACTACTACTGGGGACACCATATAAAGGGCACTGCATAAGGGGATACCGCTACTGGGCGCACTGCATTGTGGGGACTGCTACTGGGGGCACTGCATAAGGGGGAACACTACGTGGGGCACTGCATTTGGGGGGGCCGCTACTGGGGGTGCTGAGTAAGGGGAACTAATTGGGGGCTGTATAAGGGGGACCACTACTGGGGATACTGTATAAGGGGCACTACTATGGGCCTGCATAAGAGGGACCACAACTGCATACTGGTGGTACTGTATAAGGGATACTCCTGGGGTTAAGGTGCATATGGATAGGAATGTTCAATGTGAAAATAAAGGGGTGTGTCATGTTGACACGCCCCATTTTTAAGTGACCATGCCCATCTCAGGGTGTTAGGGGGTGGCTCCCTTTTCTAATTTGCCCTGGGCTCCAAATACCCTAGTTACGCCACTGAGCCCAGCACACCCTGCTGGGCTGCACAGGGAGACTGCTCACAGTTGCTAAGCAGCAGCCACAGCCGCAGCAGTTTCCTATGCCTGTGGTGGGAGCGATCACACTGATCGCGCCCCCCACTGGCTATGCGCCTGGCTGAGGGGCTTACAGCACCCACCTTCCCAGCGCTACAGAATTTTTTTTTTTGCCCTAAGGGGGCTTGGCCATGCCTCCCGCAGCTAGGCCATGCCCCATTCCCGGGACCCGGCATGGCAGTTGGCGCGCCTGGCCACGAGTGTCAGAGGGCTGGTTTTAATATACAGATGTGTCCACATACACCTTTCCTAAAATCGAGCTGTATGGCCAAATGAGCAAATTATCTACGCCTTGTGATTTTTATTAAAAGTGTGCTACTTTAATCTGATACTTTATATGAATACTTTTGCAGGAAAATAAATTTGTGGCTCTATCTAATTGCTACTCATCGTGTTGCATCTTAGCCGTGACGGCATCTCTTGCCAGATGATGCAAAAAAGGTAAAGTGTATGAGGACACATCTGGATGTGTAATTTTTATGTGTGAATCTTTGTATTACTCTGCTCGGAGTATATATACATATATATACATATATACACTAATGCTGGGTACACACTGGCTGATATATGGGCCGATCAATTGATCGGACAATATATCGTGCCCCCGTCTGCCAGTGTACAGACGATATGTCTGTGAACAACATTGTTCACAGACATATCGCATTGGCTGTGTTGCACAGCTAATGAACAGACATATCTGCAGACATATCTGTCCATCGGCAAGTGTGTACAGGCGATCAGCGGGTACTGCTTACCCGGGTCCGGCACAGCTCCCCATCCACAGCAGCCCAGCACACGCTGCTGTGTGCTGCGCTGCACTGGGAGACTGTCCGAGACTGCTAAAGCAGCAGCCCGAGCAGTCTCCTATGCCAAAGGGGGGAAGCAATTACGCTGATCGCACCCCCCATTGGCTGTGCACCGGGCTGAGGGGCACACAGTGCCCCCTCCCCAGCGCTGCAAATGTTTTTTGTTTTTTTTTAAGGTGGCGCGGCCATGCCTTCCACGAATAGGCCACGCCCCCTGCACGTCCCCGACCGCCGGGATCCGCTGCAGCATACAGACGATGGTCATTCAGTGTGTATGAACGACCATCATCTGCAGATATATCTGCAGATCACTTGATCTGCAGATATATCTGTCAAGTGTGTACCCACCTTAACAGTCCAGATTGTGAGGATATCCATGCTTGAGCACAGATGGATAAATCAAACTGACTGAGGTACTAATTAAGTCATCTATGCGTAAGTATTGATATCCTAAAGCTTGGACTGCTAGGGAGCCTTGAGGACTAAGTTTGGGAAACATTGATCTAAACTATTTTGGACATCAACCCCCAGCTTTTAGCTTGCTATACTGTTAATGGGACTTTTTTTTGGAAACTTCATGCAATTAACTTTCAATATACATATTATTTACATATGTATTGAAAGTACCTGTTTACCCTTTTCTGCCTTTTGTTTTGTTTGTTTTGTAAGAAGCCACTGAGAAACTCAATAGCCTCTGCACAATATCTAGTGTTTTAGACTGTCCAAAATGTTTTGTTGGATGACAATTGCCTTTATGCAAATGAATTACAGATTCCCCCTCTCTCTGTTTGGGACAATTTTCTTAATGTTTTGCAAGGCTTAATCTGTTAGTCTAAATGTTTAGAACCATTAACAGCTAAAGTCACAGTGTCCATATCTCAAACTGTTAACAGTAAACAAGAAGTTTGTGGAATGGAATCTACACAATGGCTTAAGCCATGGACCATTTTGTAATCAGATGCTGAAAATGTGTACTTGCCAATATAGATCCCCCACCCCCAATTACACAGATTTACAGTTTAAATGACAGGCCTCTTTCCCACCAGTGTGTTTTCATACATAGCAAGTATATTTGCTTTTACTAAGTGACACAAGTATTTGATTATACAGGTGTTAAAGACAAATACACTATGATTATAACTAGGGGTGAGCGCGTTCGGATTTCTGAAATCCGAACCCCCCCGAGCCCCCCCGATCCGAGGCCGATCCGAGTCAGGCGCGACTTTTCCCGTATGACTCGGATCTGAAATCGAGGCAAAACGTCATCATCCCGCCTTCCGGGTCTCGCGGGTTTTGGATCCTATATAAGGTACCCGCGTCGGCGCCATTTTCTCACTCGGCTGTGGACAGTGAAAAGGGAGGGTGGGAGTTAGGGCTGGCTGGGCTGTGTAGTGTAGTGTAGTGCAGAGTAGTGTTGTGCTGTGCTGTGCTGCGCTGTGCTGCTGTTGTCCACTACTCAAAGTCCATAGGGGCTGGCTGTGTTGTGCTGTGCTGCTGTTGTTAATAGGGGCTGTGTCCACTCCAAAGTCCTGTGCAGTGTCCCAGTCCTAAAAGGGTGCTGTAGTGTTGTCCAGGGGGTGCTCTGTCCATCAGGGGTGCTCCCCCCAAGTGCTAAAAAATTTATATTTTTTCTGTGTTTGTGAATTGTGTGCGCAGTAGCCGCATGTGCATCAACAAAGTAGTGCCAAGCGTGCGCCTGTGTCATAAGTAAAGGGCCGTCTGGCTTGACCGTTAAAGGGTGCTGTAACCCCCAAAGTACACTCCAGTCCAAACCCCCCCAAAAAATATTTTCTGTGTTTGTGAATTGTGTGCGCAGTAGCTGCACGTGCATCAACAAAGTAGTGCCAAGCGTGTGCCTGTGTCATAAGTAAAGGGCCAGCTGGCTTGACCGTTAAAGGGTGCTGTAACCCCCAAAGTACACTCCAGTCCAAACCAAAAAAAAATAAATTTTCTGTGTTTGTGAATTGTGTGAGCAGTAGCCGCACGTGCATCAACAAAGTAGTGCCAAGCGTGCGCCTGTGTCATAAGTAAAGGGCCAGCTGGCTTGACCGTTAAAGGGTGCTGTAACCCCCAAAGTACTCTCCAAACCAAATAACAAAATATTTTTTCTGTGTTTGTGAATTGTGTGCGCAGTAGCTGCACGTGCATCAACAAAGTAGTGCCAAGCGTACGCCTGTGTCATAAGTAAAGGGCCGGCTGGCTTGACCGTTAAAGGGTGCTGTAACCCCCAAAGTACACTCCAGTCCAAACCAAAAAAATATATATTTTCTGTGTTTGTGAATTGTGTGCACAGTAGCCGCACGTGCATCAACAAAGTAGTGCCAAGCGTGCGCCTGTGTCATAAGTAAAGGGCCAGCTGGCTTGACCGTTAAAGGGTGCTGTAACCCCCAAAGTACACTCCAGTCCAAACCCAAAAAAAAAATATTTTCTGTGTTTGTGAATTGTGTGAGCAGTAGCCGCACGTGCATCAACAAAGTAGTGCCAAGCGTGCGCCTGTGTCATAAGTAAAGGGCCGGCTGGCTTGACCGTTAAGGGTGCTGTAACCCCCAAAGTACTCTCCAAACCAAATAACAAAATATTTTTTCTGTGTTTGTGAATTGTGTGCGCAGTAGCTGCACGTGCATCAACAAAGTAGTGCCAAGCGTGCGCCTGTGTCATAAGTAAAGGGCCGGCTGGCTTGACCGTTAAAGGGTGCTGTAACCCCCAAAGTACACTCCAGTCCAAACCAAAAAAATATATATTTTCTGTGTTTGTGAATTGTGTGCGCAGTAGCCGCATGTGCATCAACAAAGTAGTGCCAAGCGTGCGCCTGTGTCATAAGTAAAGGGCCAGCTGGCTTGACCGTTAAAGGGTGCTGTAACCCCCAAAGTACACTCCAGTCCAAACCAAAAAAATATATATTTTCTGTGTTTGTGAATTGTGTGCGCAGTAGCCGCACGTGCATCAACAAAGTAGTGCCAAGCGTGCGCCTGTGTCATAAGTAAAGGGCCGGCTGGCTTGACCGTTAATGGGTGCTGTAACCCCCAAAGTACACTCTAAACCAAATAACAAAATATTTTTTGTGTTTGTGAATTGTGTGCGCAGTAGCTGCACGTGCATCAACAAAGTAGTGCCAAGCGTGCGCCTGTGTCATAAGTAAAGGGCCGGCTGGCTTGACCGTTAAAGGGTGCTGTAACCCCCAAAGTACACTCCAGTCCAAACCAAAAAAAAAATATTTTCTGTGTTTGTGAATTGTGTGCGCAGTAGCCGCACGTGCATCAACAAAGTAGTGCCAAGCGTGCGCCTGTGTCATAAGTAAAGGGCCGGCTGGCTTGACCGTTAAAGGGTGCTGTAACCCCCAAAGTACACTCCAGTCCAAACCAAAAAAAAAATTATTTTCTGTGTTTGTGAATTGTGGGCACTGTGTCTGCACGTGCATCAACAAAGGAGCAGCGCCAAGCGTGCGCCTGTGTCCCATAAGTAAAGAGCCGGCTGGCTCATTTCTTAAAGGGTGGTGTAACCCACAAAGTGCACTACTCTCCAGCAGAAATAAAAAAATATTTTCTGTGTTTGTGTGCGCTTTAGCCGCACGTATATATCAATATAACATAAATGGAGGACCAAACTTTCTCCGATAAAAATAAAATAGGGAAAGATCAAGAACCACTTCCTCCTAGTGCTGTTGCTACTGCTGGGAGTTGATCATCATCCCAGAGAGGAAGTAGGAACATCACTACTTTTACTAAACAATTGACCCTCCAACAGTCCCTAGCGATGAGGATGAAGTTCGACAGCAGTCATCCTGAAGCAAAACGTATAACTGAGGCCTTGACTGCTATGTTGGTGTTAGACGTGGGTCCGGTATCCGCCATTAGTGCAGTGGGATTTAGACAATTGATGGAGGTAGTGTGTCCCCGGTTCCAAATCCCGTCTAGATTCCACCTGCATCCTCAAAGCAGCAGCGACAAGCGTGCGTCTGTCTGTTAAAGGGTGGTGTAACCCTCAAAGTGTGCTACACAAACAATAAAAATATTCTTCTTTTTTTTTCTGTCTTTGTGAAATGTGTGGGCTGTAGCCGCACCTGCATCCTTAAAGCAGCAGCGACAAGCGTGCGTCTGTCTGTTAAAGGGTGGTGACACCCTCAAAGTGCGCTCCACAAACAATAAAAATATTCTTCTTTTTTTTTCTGTCTTTGTGAATTGTGTGGGCTGTAGCCGCACTTGCATCCTCAAAGCAGCAGCGACAAGCGTGCGTCTGTCTGTTATAGGGTGGTGTAACCCTCAAAGTGCTCCAAAAAATAAAAAATATTTTTTTTATGTGTTTGTGACTTGTGTGCGATGTAGCCGCATGTGCAGCAACACAGTAGCAGTGCCAAGCGTGCGCCTGTGTCATAAGTCAAGGGCCGGTTTGGACATCTGGTCCGGACTGAAGGACGTGCCAACAATTTCTGACAAGTCTACTGTCACTGCATATGATACTGTCCTCAAAGCAGCAGCGACAAGCGTGCGTCTGTCTGTTAAAGGGTGGTGTAACCCTCAAAGTGCGCTCCACAAACAATTAAAAAATTCTTATTTTTTTTTCTGTCTTTGTGAAATGTGTGGGCTGTAGCCGCACCTGCATCCTTAAAGCAGCAGCGACAAGCGTGCATCTGTCTGTTAAAGGATTACATCGGTGACAGCATCCAAGTAGGCATGTCAGACAGTCCTTACCTGTACTGGCAGGCAAAAGAAGCAATTTGGAGGTCCCTGTACAAACTGGCTCTATTTTACCTGAGTTGCCCCCCCTCCAGTGTGTACTCCGAAAGAGTGTTTAGTGCAGCCGGGAACCTTGTCAGCAAAAGGCGTAGGAGGTTGCTTCCACAAAATGTGGAGAAGATGATGTTCATAAAATGAATTATCAACTCTTCCAGGGAGACCAGCCTCCAGAACGTACAGAGGGACCTGTGGTTGTGGATTCCAGCGGGGACGAATTAATATTCCGAGGATGAGGATGTACACAACACTGAAGAGGGTGAGGAATCGGAGGATGAGGACGACATCTTGCCTACGTAGAGCCAGTTTGTGCAGGGACAGATTAATTGCCAGCTTGTTTTGTGGGGGCCCAAACGAACCAATCATTTCAGCCACAGTCGTGTGGCAGACCTTGGTGCTGAAATGTTTGGTTTGTTAAAGTGTGCATGTCCTGTTTATACAACATAAGGGTGGGTGGGAGGACAATTCCATCTTGCACCTCTTTTTTTTCTTTGTATTATGTACTGTTTGGGGCCTAGTTTTTCAAACTGCCATCCTGTCTGCCACTGCAGTGTCACTCCTAGATGGGTCACGTGTTTGTGCCGCCCACTTGTGTCGCTTAGCATAGTCATCCAGCTACCTCGGTGCAACCTTTTGGACATAAAAACACTATTGTGAGGTGTGAGGTGTTCAGAATAGACTGGAAATGAGTGGAAATTAAGGTTATTGAGGTTAATAATAGCATAGGAGCAGAAAAACACACAAATTCTGTGATTTTAGCTGTTTTTATGCTTTTTAAAAAAAAAATACAGATCCAAAACACAAAACCCAGAACCCAAAACACGGAAGGGTGGTTTTGGCAAAACCAATCCAGATCCAAAACACGAAGAGAGATACTGATCCAAAACCAAAACACAAAACACGAAAAGTGGCCGGTGCACACCCCTAATTATAACATATACATTAAGGGACAATGGTTAATAGTTAGATTTACGGACTGTTCAACAATATGGCAGAAATGTTGGCTTTTATATTTGTAATTTATTACCTTTCTGTAACAAAATGTGAACACTGATTACTTACAAAAAGTTGACAGTCCTCAAACAGAAACATTTATAGGAAAACAAGCTCTTTTGTTTGATAAAGTTATCATACGTAAGCTAATGTATGGTTTTCATTATACATATTTCAAGCATTCTTTTAACAATTAGCATGTTTAAATCTAAATATTTTATTTGAAAGTAAAAAAATATTGGCAATTTTTTATCATTAGATTATAAAACTAAAGAGAACATTAATAAAAAAGTATATATAAATAAATAAATGTTTTGTATTATATATTATATTCATGAGTCTTGTCAGCAAACAATAATTTATGTTTAAACATTTAAAACTTAAATTCACAAGGGGTTATTAATCATAGATGCTATCTATTGATACTTTAAGGGTTTTAAAGGAACATTGATTTTTAAGTAATTGTATGTGTAAACTTGTTCGAGTTTTACTAGAGATAACTGAAGTTGTTGCAGTTTGTTTCAAGAGTCATGGCAAAGTGTATAAAATAAACTGTGAACTGTACTGTTTTACAGACAGAAAATTGTAGGTAAAGATCATTCTAGTTAGGGAAATTGAGAAATCACATTAACTGAGACTACAAATTTATAATGGTGGATATTCACTCGTAGACTCGTAAAGCTAAGCTAAATGAAATTCCCAGCATTTATATAATATTTATATAAAATTTATATATGTTTATGGCTGTTGTACTGCTATCTGATTTGCTGTCTGTTGGCAGCAGTGATTTATGCAATGAACAATTCAAGACAAAACTAAAAAATCACACTCAATGTGTGTTGCAGTGTTTAAATAATTTTTTATAGGTTTGAATTTAGGGCAAACACCAATGCAATTTCTGTAAATGTTCATGATAACACATGGTTAGAATTTATTCTGAGCTGATACTGGTTATTTATAAAGATACATGGGAATAGCCATTCAGCTTTTACTGTACTGTACTGTGGTCTCATTCACATACCTGCTCCAACCCCTGGCCCAGCCCCCTCAACACGTGGAGTAGTATGCATCCGAGTCGCCAGGCTAAAAGGCACGCAACACGAAAAAGATGTGCATGCATGATAAACAAGAGCAGGAAAAAAAGCCCCAACTTGTTTTTATGTCCAACTCTCAGTGAAGTCCAAAAATCTGAGAACTAACATTTGCACTGAAATTAGATTTTTTTCACATTAAGCTGCCTATTCTGTTCTGCACCGTTTACTTGTACAAACTAAAATCTATTTCAGTATTGCTGGAGTATTAATAATGACAATAAATGTGTAAAAATGAAATCTAAGGTATATTTTCTGTGATTCATATACACCTATTCAATACTTTATTCTTGTGCTCTGTGTTTCCCATCTTTCTCATCACTGACAGTGATGAAGTGATATGGCAACCACAGGACTATACAGATCAGCAGACTGTGTCAAACCAGTTCATACAAATCTCATTGCATCCAGGCATAGATGTCTCCAAGTCAATAGACTATTAGGAACTTAAATACGTCAATTAACACAAGAGCACCTCTATCAGATGGTACCAGTGAGAGTGATATACACAATAGCAGTCAAGACTACTAAAGCCCTCTATATAAACTAGAAAAATAATACCATTTGCAATTAGTCCATGGAATTAATGATGACCATTCCAACACGTACTTAGCCAGTACTCCACACAAATTGCTACACCCATTATCACATTCCTTGCTATTACCCCACCCAATATAATTACACCAAAGTAATCCCCTTGCCTACAAGCTTTACCATAATTGGATATTCTTTCTAAACATTCATCTATTTCCACAGCAAATAAGATGGCCTTCCTTTTACTCTTTCAGTTGGGGAAATTCAGTATTCATTACTCCCTACAACATATTTAGTTAATTAAGTGTATTAGTAGATAACGCTAATGTTTTGAAAAAGCCATAATGCAATTAGTTAGTCACAACTAACCTTTTTATTCCATATATCTACTGGTGATAGGTAACGTGATAAACTTCAATGGCCGCGTTAGGCGGCCCTCTAACCTACAAATTGCCGCACATTACTCTTTTTCTCAGTAATAAGTTAGAACCATGCATTTAATCAAAGAAAGAGACACATATCTGTAATAAACTACCAGCAGGCAACACAAGTGTTACTAGCTATAACAAATGTATCTAACATTAAAGCAGGAAGGGGCTGAGGGCTGCAGGTGAAGGCTTGAAGGGTTACCATGAGGCCCTTGGGCCACCTGTTGCTCATCAGTGCCATACACAATGGCATTTCAGTTATACTTTGTACATTGACAGACCTTTGAATGCCATTAATACAATTTATTTTTTTTAATTTAGCAGCATATGCTGCACCTTTAGCAGAAATTGAAATTATGGCATTAGAGTTACATACAATGAAATAAAAATTTGTTTACCCAATTAACAGTACATTTCTAGTGAATGGCTATTCTGCC
This sequence comes from Taudactylus pleione, assembly GCA_031769625.1. NCBI lineage: Eukaryota > Metazoa > Chordata > Amphibia > Anura > Myobatrachidae > Taudactylus > Taudactylus pleione. The sequence continues at coordinate 1,788,179 of JAUIMM010001073.1, forward strand.
TTTAAATGTGGATTTCTCCGGTACCTGTAAATAATTGCTGTTTTTGTCTCATTGTCGGATAAAATTATATGTATGCCTTTGCGCTTGTACAGGTGTATTTAAGTCAAATATAATTTCAGACATATTATACACCTGATGACACTGATTCGAAATAAATATATAAAATATAATATGGTACCATGTTCTCTTTTAATATACTGTAGAACAAACAGTAAACGCTTATATTCATAAATTAGTATAAAAATCATCACTAATCATCTATGCAACATGGCAATGTAATTTGACATTTCAAAAGATTAATATTTATTTTTAAGCAATAGTACCAGTGATAGTAAATGATTAACACTACACATTACAGTACATAACATTATTTAAGAAAATGTAACATAAATGGTGTTATAAAAAATTATTTTACAGATTAATATATTACCCTACTGATTATATGTCCATCTGTTATTATGTATTATACTGGTAACAGTATTATGTTAATATTCATTTTGATGTGTTTTTAGTTTTTTTTGCTTATCAGTTCAATTCACAATTCAAATTTTAGGTTAAATAAATTGGACATATTAATGGTCATTTTCCATCAGGTTTATAGTGATCAAAAATTGATCTTCCCTGAGATATTAAATGAAGGCCCATTGACATAGAATTTGGAATTTTAAACAACTTGCCAATCACCATCCAGTTGAACAAATCATAATACAGTATATTCTAGAGCGACAGTAATATTGCTCAGTTTTACACATTTATTATCATTATTAACACTCCGGCAATACTGAAATAGATTTTAGTTTGTACAAGTAAACGGTGCAGAACAGAATAGGCAGCTTAATGTAAAAAAAAGTAATTTTACTTCTTGAAAAATGATTTCAGCGCAAGAGTTATTTCTCACATTTGTACATCATTTATATGCAGATAGATATTGAAATATAAATTGAGAAAATATATAATTCCATATGGTGCATATTTGTTCCATGCTGGTAAATTGCCACATTATAATAGCACAATAAACAACAGATAAAACATCCTTAAGCTACAGCACCCTTTCCGTCAAAAGATAATAGCTTCTGTTCATGGACACTGCAATTTGAATGTGCTTCAATTAATTTTTGCTAATGTTCTCTGGCTCCTTTAAAAGAAACTTAAATGAGTTTTTCTTTCTGGCATTAGAGTTACATACAATGAAATAAAAATTTGTTTACCCAATTAACAGTACATTTCTAGTGAATGGCTATTCTGCCTTTAAATGTGGATTTCTCCGGTACCTGTAAATAATTGCTGTTTTTGTCTCATTGTCTGACCTGTCATGAAGTATAATTATAACACTCAAATAGACTGATTTTTTTTCCATTTTTTAAATGCTTGTTCCATTTCACCACCTATCAAGAGATTAAAAATTGAATATATAAATTATCTTTTTTCTTGCTGTCAATATATCCTCGTAAAATGTTTTACATTTGAACAAAAGAGGTTCTCTCTCTAAATAGAGGGCAGAACTCCTGTCTATAAAATTCAAATTGAAATGAGCATATTGTAGAATGTCACTTGCAAGATTCTTAGAAATATTGAAAAATGCTTTAATATTGCTTAGAGATTTCCTTTTAAAATGATTGTTTTTCAAATACATTATTTTTACATTGGGAGTTGGATATTATTAGTAAAAATATTATCTGAAAGTATGGTACAATTCCTAATCCTTTAAATATAACATGTATCTCTAAATTTAGGTGTTAAAGTTAGCACAATTTTTATAAGATGGAAAACAATGATAGGGGGTGTGGAAATTAGTTGATGGCAGGGTCTATGAGCTCACAGGGACAAAACAAACAAATTAGTAGATAATAGGGTAAAATAGTCAATAATAGAGACAACAAGCTGGTGTGTGGTGAAACCAGCTACTAGCCCCATGTATTCAAAAAGACAACCCACCGCAATTAGATCATCATTTATACGTGACTAGGAAGCACATAGTAAAAGCAAATTGTTGCTGAATGCAATGACAATCATATATCTACATGTTTTCTTATACAATAAGTATAGACGTTATCAATACAATATACAATTAATTCTTGAAGTAAATCTATGACTTGCCTGCTACATGAGAACTCTGCGGAGATCATTTACTACAGTTGCATTAGTGCACAATTTGCACTGAACCAGAACAGGAGACAGTAATTAACTTTTATACGTCTAGCACAAGTTTTTTATTTTTTACTGTGGTTTAGTGTAACCTTTGCACGCAATTGTATAAATAATGTCCGCACAGTTCCCATGTAGCTGGCATGTGACAGATTTATTTACAAGGTATTGTCATGTCTAAATGACCCTGGGACCTTTGTTACATTTGAAACTTCCCACACTTGGACTTGTACAAGCACCAGCATAACCAGATATTAATAATCAGAGGTGTAGCAAGGTTATAATGCACCCTCGGCTGGCATAGCCCCAATGCACAGTTGACATCATGACATCATGCAGAGGTTCCAGAAAGCTGAGCCTCCAGTGTGATGGCTCTCCTGAAGATCTTCAGGGTGCTGTTTTAGGCATTTTGCAAGCCAAATATATGTGCCACACAAGACAACAATGGTGTCACCCCCTCGGTCTTGTGCTCTGGGCAAAGGCACATCTCATACACCTCTAGTTACTGCCCTGTAATTAATCATTTATTTTATTTATTAGCAGCATCACCAGCATGTTCCATTGCACGTTACAATTAGAAGAAAAACCTTAAAAGGACGAGACTGAGTAAAAACAGACAGACTAAAAGGTAGGAGGGCCCTGGTCGCAAGCTTAGAATTTTAATAATTAAGGATTACTATGCTGTGCAGTCATGTCCTCACAGATTACTTTCAATTTAGAAAGCATGTTATAATTTCCAACAGGTTGTGCTGTTGCTGTCCTAGTCACACATAGAGAAAATACTAGAGATTAATTAAATATCTGGGAAATGTTGATATTTTTGAGTCTTCTAGTAGAATTGGAAGTTTTGCAGAAGTCAAGTTGGCAATACAGCCTTAATCTTATCATTCTGCACTGGATTTGTAGATTTGCATTTCATAGAATAAATAGATCCTGGAACAATGATCAACTAATTCTGACGTGTGATTGGGGCTTGACTGGGAGCACTTTATGCCGCATAGCAAAATGTGTCATATTTCATGGTCAAATGTAGTACAAGGTGAATATTTTGAGGAACAGTTTTTTATATTTTGCTGATCTCTAACAGAAACTAAAACATCCTGAGCATACTACCTAATGCAGCATATGGCGGTAAGAGTGGGTATAAAATCAAAACATAAGAGGAAACGAAAAATGTTAGACGTGAGATAAGATGAACATTACACAAAGAAGGTTATTTACTAACTGTGCAAATCTCAACTAAAACCGTGACAACCAATCAGCAATTAGCTTTCATCTGTTCAGTGCAAGTTAGGCAATTAAGTCAGATGTCTGATAGGTTGCTATGGTTTCTTTAAGCAATGTTTGTAAATAACTTTCAAAGGCTACCACATGGGACAGATTATTCCACAAAACAAGATACAAAAAACCCCCACAAAACATCAAAGGACAATTTGCTGATGTCGATGTGTTTAAAATGCAAGAAAATAAAAAGATTGTTGTCACATTTTCTAGATCAGTGACCAGGACTACTGTCCTTCTGTCCAAAACTAGAATTCAAACTTTCAGCATTTTATTTGAATTCGATGCAGCTGGCACAAGGCAGTAAAAGGCTGCAGGAAATGATGACTAAAGAAATAAATAACTAAAAAAAATCATTCCTGGAGCAAATAGTAAGCATGATATATAGGCCTTTTAATACACTATTAAATTAAAAATCTCAAACAAAACAGATAAGTTGTCCTGGTGTCAACAAATAAGTTCTCAAGGCATTCTCCATAATTGGTAAAAAAAACATTATTCTCCAAATTCAGAATCATGGAAACTAAAATAGAGTCCTGTATGGCTCCCAGACACAGCACTATTTATAAATCAATGTAAAACCTAATAACAAAGCTCAAAGACATCCCAGTAATTCTCACCTTACTCCTGTATTCTGGCCATTCTGAGTATGCTGCACGTGATCATTACATTTTAAAGTTTTGTAGCATTTGCATAAATCTCCTACAAATCAGTAGATTTAATAGACTTCATTCCTTTAATGTTGACCTTCACTTCGCAGCACAGCCCCAAGACTAACATTCTTCTCTATAACATGCACGGGTAGGCAAGCACCTCTTTAATATTTCAGCTTTCACAATCCCTTTACTACAGTGTATTTTTCCTCGGGAGAATTTCACACCTGTAACGTGTTTGGGGAGATGCGGCTGAGTTCTAGATTTCTGAGAGAATTACATTTATCACACACATTCCATTCTATAGACTTTTTATTTCTCCAAGCTGTCCACTCTTATGCCGGAAAATTAACTTCCTATTTGTAATTTAAGGTAAATTTCATATTTATTTTTCCATACATGGTTAGTTGTACGTATAGGCAATGCAATGCGAGCATCAATGCTATCTGTCTGGCTGTAGTCAAGTTACAGTTCAACTATAAACACCTAAAGTTTGTCCACACAGATGGATATTTTAAGTGTTTGCATCTGTATCCTTAGGTTAGTGCAACTTCCCCAGACCCAAGCTTCTACTGTACTTCTTCCTCATCAACTACAGTCTATTCTACACTGGAATACAAATACAATGGTGCGCTTCGAATTAACCCGAAAAACCTGTGTCAAGCAGCAGCTCACAAAGTGGGTTCTGCTACCCACTAAAGAAATATAGCAAAGGACAAACAGATTGGAGTGCTCAACCTTAAACAGTCGAGGAGTCCAAGAGTTTTATTATGTATCAATTGAAAAACTTATAACTGCACCTATACTGCATCAATTGCACTAAATTACAGACTGTAAGAATATACCATTGTGCAAAAAAAATTACACCAATATAATAAATATTAGCATGCAATATTCAATTTGTAATCCAGTCCATTAATATGACATTATTGTCTTAAAGCACAGTTTATGGATGCGAAAACTGTAATATTTTAGTCCATGCAGACTTTATGAAAATAAGTCCAAATAGAATTCCACTATTTGGATGCACTATATAGTTGGTAATGAAGTTTAGATGTTGTAGCTTAATAGCTGTCTAAAGGTATCCAAATAGTCCACAAGATAAATATAGATATTAGGTGCTTACAGGAGATACTTTTGTATCATATCTTACCACATATTGCCGATATTAGATGTAGGAGAGGAAAAAGCCGAACTGTAGTCCAGTGTAGAATATGAACCCACTGATGAATTAGACAACCAGTATACCAGGCTATTCCATATGCCGTATGTGGCTGTGGCTCCGGAGAAATGGAAGCACCTCGTGGGAGAAAGGTGGATTATCAATATCCCGACTGCTGCATTTGCAGCTTTCCCATTTGCAATAGTGTTCTGGCCAACCCCTCTCACAGTGCGGGCAGAAAACCTGCTAGTAACACCAGTTTGCAGGCTTGTGGTGGGAATGTGAAGTCCTAGTAGGCAGCGGTAGGGACCGGAGTGCCGGCAGCTGGAGTAACCAAACACAGATGCAAAGTATGGTGCTGCAGCAAGATCCTTGACTCGTTTCTCCAGGTGAAACAACTCCTGATTTCTTCAGAAGGTAAGGTGCATTCCAGGAACCAGGAAGCTGTTATATAGTGAGTTTCCTTCATTCAATTAAGGTAATATACTCACACTTATGGCTAATCTTAATTCTACTGCACATAAATATAGTGAATATTAGTAAGCACCTCACTTAACTTGCTTATATATTGATACACTGAAAGTATTAATGTAAAACAGTAATAACAATAAATAAACGGGTGGTTTCCAGCACCCCGGCATGCGGGATGCTGACGGTCAATATACTGGCACCAGAATTCCAACAGCCGGCTTCCCGAAGGTAAGTATCTGAGGTTAGGGGCAGGGTTAGGTTCATGATTAGGGGCTAGGCACTAAATGGGGAGGATTAGGTTTAGGGTGTGGGGATGGGGATGTTAGGTTTAGGCACTAGGATGGGTAAGGTTCAGGCACCGTGGTTGGGAGGGGTAGGGGTAAGGGTTAACGTTAGGGTACTTACCTAATGGTGTCAAGATTCTGACTGTCGGGACACTGCTGTCGGTATTCTGACCGGCTGCAACACAGCACTCCTTGGTGCTAGATGTGGGTTATAAATCAATATGAACCAATAGGGTACTCAATTTATTAAAAATGAGACCAAATTTGTCATCAAATAATCACATTTATTATAAAAAAAAACAGGCATCCACATAGGATATTACCAATAAACCATAAACATGGTCCAGAATACATCAATAAAATAAAATAAACATATATGATGGGATCTTTCAGTTCATACCATATTGGGCCCGTGGTGTGTGTAAACTGATGTTATGGAGCCGTCATCCGGATTCCACAATACATCACAAAGCGTTTTAGCCCTTTGAAGAATAGTAGTTGCAGAGTCCCAGGTTAGAATGTCATGGCAGCCGCACAATGTATTTTGGTCTGATGTCCTTCCTCAAGCGCAGATGCCATGATGCATTTCAAGATCAATATATATGAAATGGCCCCTTCAGCGCAGACCTGGTCCTCTGCGCATTGGTATATAGATGACTTATTTTTTGCTTTGAAAGCGCTTTTTCTGAAGCTTCACATTTCGTTGAGCACCTTAATCACAATCAGTTTAATCTCACTTTTACTAGCACAGTACACCATCAAGTAATTAATTTTCTTGATATTAACTTAGAGTTATTGATAATAAAATTATAACTTACACCTATCAAAAAGAAGTTGACTGTAATAATTATTTGGGTTACACCAGCAATCATCAAAAAGCTGGAGAAATAATATTCCATGGGGATAGATGTGTAGATTTAGACAGAACTGTACTAGTATTAATACATTTCATGAACAGGCCATGGCGATGATAGAGATTTTTAAGGATAAAGCATACCCAGGTAAATTATTGAATACAGCCCTTCAGGAGACGTTAGCACTTGGTTTAATTTAATTTACCACATTCCCTGAATAATAAGAATGAGATTAAAAGTAGGAACACTAGTAGATTTGACGGCTCCAGTGTTTTGTTACTAAACAAAACAGTGCAGCACACAAAGTTAGGAATATTATAAATATTCAGAAGAATGAATTGAAGGATACTCACACGATTGTATTTAAGAAGATCGATACCTACAGAGTAATCTTGTGAGGAACCATTTCAGATATAAGTAGAAAACGAAATAGATTTTTCCATCGAACTTGTTTAATTCTAAACCCTGTGGCTGCTTTAAATGCAACCATAAGAGGCGTCACTAGAGTTGGTGTGGTAACTCATGGTGCCCCCCCCCCCCATTGACCTCCTCCTGTATCACTCCGTATGGAATCCTTAGTAATGTTTTCCCACTTTTTAATGAACTTCTCCCAGGTCACATTTTGTAGAAAATTTGCAATCCCTCACTGCGAGTACCGCAATGTGGCATTTTTAAATCTCGCATTTCTTAGGTATACACATTAATGCAAAACATGCGAGTTTCATGCCAAAAAGGCATTTTCAGACTCACACTTAACTGAATTCCCCTGAGGTTAAAAAAATATATATATATTTATTGACTTAAGCTGGGTACATACTGGATGATATGGCGTTCGATCCGGCATATTGGACCAACATATAATTCACTGCAGCGCATTTTGGGCAGTGTCTATGCCCGATATGCGTGCACCCGTCAGCAATATCTTCTGGTCAGCCCTGACCAGCAAATATCGCTAGCTATGCCATGCTGCCGAATGCAGCATGGCATTCCGCATCTCTCTCCTGCATCGGCAAGTGTGTATACACTTGCCAATGCTCTGTCACCATCGTGAGCGATGTCGGGCTGGGCACATCATCTAGGATGTACCCAGCTTTAGTCAAATATATAACTTTTGTCAAATATATTTTTTTTGGGGAAATAATACTGGATTAATATTGAAATTAACCATTTGTTTGTTACAAACAAATGGTAATTTTAATACAATCCACATTTACTTAAAAAAAAATATTCCATTTAATGACAGTGTAGTATATATGGTAAACTGTAAATACTATTACTAACTTTCAATACACACTTAACACTAGAAGGCAGCTGAAACGGCTTATAGCTGAGCCAGCCAGGGTCCGGGATTGACAGAACACTGAGGAGAGCACTGGGTGTGCACTTGAATGCAGGTTCTCCCTTTTGGCAGCGTTCAGTCTCCTCCCACTTCTCACTCCCAGAATGACAAGCGATGACATCATGCGGCGTGACGTCACTGCGGCTGGTGTCCTGAGAGGCTACAGGAGTGTGTACAGACCCCTTGCGTGCAGGGCCAGTGGGCTTGATTGTAAGTGAGTCTGTCCAGCTCATGAAGTCGGCGCGGGTGCAGCCGAGGCGCTTGGTGCCAGGGAATGGGGGTGTGGATGCGGACATGTCTGTAAGTGGATGGGATGCTGGTGTGAGTGCGGCTCCTTTTGGTGCCAACCCCTTGAAGGGTGGAGCCCGGGTGCAGGCCACTCCCCCCTAGTGACGCCACTGATAATAGGTGTACCACGTGTAAGTATGACTGCCATCGACAGAACAATATTTCTTCAACTATTACCGGACAACTGTTCTCCATCAAATCAATCCTAAATTGTGAAATAAAATATGTGATTAATGTTCTATCTTGTCCTTCTAAGAAACAGTACGTAGGGTGAACTATTAGAAAGTTTAACAATCGATTTTTAGAACATTGCAGGATTATTATTAATAGTATGTTGAAACATAGTATTCCTTGTCATTTTGCACAGGTACATCCTGGACTACTCTCAGCATTTATAATAGAGCATATTCCATACACACAAACAGGGGTCGACCGATATTGCAGATTATGCGCTAGAGGGGCATACTGGATATATACACTCCATACTTTATATCCAGATGGCCTCAAGGAAAATTAGATTTTATATTTTACATTTTACTATTATTCTTTCTGCCCTGTCATTCCGTTCATCTTTTCATTCTGTTTTATTTTTTCCATTTATTTTCTCATTTATTTCTTTGTTTATATTATTTTTTGTATCTTTTTTTATATATGTTATTGGGTCGACATTAATCTCATTTTAATAGTTTTTGTGAACATATGAAAAAACAATATTACATTTTCTTATTTAATTATTTTTCACATGTGATTATGTGAATTTGCAATTCAATAACTTATTTGCCATCAACCTATTTCTTTTAATTTATGCAGTTACTCCCTGTATTATGGTGTCATCGGGTTCTAGTTACCATTTATTTACATGTGACTATTTGAATGTATTGGTGTTTAACCACCATTCAGATTCAAATAATTTTTTACCCAAGTTTATTATACATTTGGTTTTTATACCAATGTTCATCAGCTCTGTTTTAGTGTACTGTTTCTTTATTGATATTACTGTTTTAGATTAATACTTTGAGTGTATAAGTACATCAGCAAGTTAAGTGAGGTGCTTACTAATCTGCGCTATATTTATGTGCAGTAGAGTTAAGATTAGCCATAGATGTGAGTATATTACCTTAATTGAATAAAGAAAACTCACTATATAACAGCTTCCTGGCTCCTGGAGTGCACCTTACCTTCTGAAGAAATCGGGAGTTGTTTCACCTGGAGAAACGCGTCAAGGATCTTGCTGCAGCACCATATTTTGCATCTGTGTTTATTTACTCCAGCTGTCGACACTTCGGTCTCTACCGCTGCCTGCAGCGACTTCACATTCCCACTGCAAGCCTGCAAACTGGTGTTACTAGCAGGTTTTCAACAAGATTTCTGACCACACTGTGAGAGGGGTTGGCCAGAGCACTATTGCTAATAGGAAGGCTGCAAATGCAGCAGTCGGGATATTGATAATCCACCTTTCTCCCAGGAGGTGCTTCCATCCTCCAGAGCCACAGCCACATTCGGCATATGGAATAGCCTGGTAGTCTAATTCATCAGTGGATTTATATTCTACACTGGACTACAGTTCGGCTTTTTCCTCTCCCACATCTAATATGGGCAATATGCGGAAAGGGATGATACAAAAGTATTGGGATGGGTATGCAATGCCGGCTGTCGGGATGGCTCCTTCCAGAATACCAACAGCGGCATCCTGATGGTTGGTATCCCGGCAGGGGACAGGTAAGTATACTTACCCTCCCCCCTTCTCCTCCCTTATTGTAACCTAACCCCACACTCTAACCCTCCCCATTAGTGCCTAAACGTAACCCACCCCCCTTAGTGCCTAACCCTAACCTCAACAGTGGTGCCTAACCATAACCAACACACCTAGGGGTGCCTAACACAAACCTCCCCCCAAAACCAAACCCCTCTACGGTCCCTAAAACTACCCCCCCCGTGGATACCTCTAAGGCGGCCCCGGACTTACCTCATTTGGCTTGGGGCATCCTTCGGCGTTCAGGCATCGGGATAAAGATGGGCATCAGTATTTTGATGCCTATCTTAAGTCCCTTGTCGGGATTCCCCTGTCGGTATTGAGACCGGCGGCATTGCGGCCGCCGGTCTCATAACTACATCCCAAAATTATCTCCTGTAAGCACTTAATATCTATATTTATCTGTCTGTAATTTAGTGCAATTGGTGCAGCATAGGTGCAGTTATTATATGTTTTTTTAATTGATACATAATAAAACTTTTTGATTCATCAACTGTTTGTCTTTTGCTACTCTACACTGTTCTTTTATTTATAACTTAGACACGATTGCTCCCTGGCTTTTTTTTTTTATGTCAGACTCAGCTTATCCTTATTGTTATTTTCTCCTTTCTGGTGGACACTGGGCCTGATTCAGAGATGGACAGTATTGCACAGCCGCATGGAAGTGACTGTGTAATACTGTCCAACTAATGTTCTAATGAAGCAGGAGGTGTCTGTCAGCATCTGCGATCCGAGTGCTGTGTCTGAAGACGCAGCATTGGATCATCATCATGACCATTGGTTGCTATGGTTGCAGTGATTTCCCATCCGAGTAAAGGTGCATACACACGGTCAGATTCGTCAAATGTGTCAGATGTACAATTGAACGATCTGAACGATCTGATGAAAAATTTGACCAACGATTTGAACTACGAACGATTTTTGGCTGCATTAAAACTAACCCGTAACCCAGGTTACGGGTTAGAGAAATATACTGAATTAATAAGAATGTATATATGGATGTATATTTCATATATTTACACTTGAGGGAATTTAACTAGTTAAAATTGGTAAAAGTATGATGCATATCTTTGTAAACATGTATGTGTTGCTACAAATATGTAAAAGAAAAACAAATATGTAAACCATATATATGATTGAATTCATGTATAATAGGTATATGTGATTCATGTATTTATATATGGGTTGATGTGGTACTTTTTTCTGTGGTGAGGATGTGCTCCAGTGTGTGGGATGTACATGCACTGTGGAGGAAGGGGGTGGAGTGATACCGCTGGGAGTAAGTTGGTTCCTGTCAGAGAAAGAGAGTGCAGTTTTCAGGAGATAGAGAACAGCTCTCAGCACAGCTGACAGGGTCTGCAGATCTCTCCCTACAGTGTCACCCCCTGTGTCCCGAGCAGTTTCGGGCGCAGGGGGTGGAGTCAGAGAGGGAGCAGGGAAGCTGGTGGGAGAAGTGGTACTCACCCTGCCCTCCCCAGAGAGGCTGCCCAGAGAGGCGATTGTGGTGGCCAGCGGCTGTGTGGGAGCGGAGGTGGGAACTGACGGTGACAAGAGGTGCCCGCTGACATTGAAGGTGGAGTTGCGGCACATCTTCACTGCTAAGAGGCAGCGTTCCAGGAAAGGGGGCGCACCTGCAGTTTAGGAGACGAGCAGGCAGCAGTTGAGGTCAGCAGCAGCTGAGATGAGTCAGTCAGCTGAGGGGGCTCAGCTGTAATAGGAGACAAAGCAGCACCTGGGGGGCCGGAATATTCAGCTGCCCGGGAGGAGACAGCTGCATTTAGCAAAATCAAGGGTCTGTCAGCTGAGCAGAGCCCGGATAGCAGAAGTCCCTGCTACTATAGGAGGTGGTGAGCACCCACATAGCACCAATGGCAGACATAGGAGATATATCATTCACCTACTGTATATATTCTCACTATAGCTGTCAGCTAGATAGGAGAACAGGCAGTGAGTGATTGGAACACAATATTATACTCAGCACTTCCAAGAAATATTCAGCATGAGAGGAGAGCTGGGGTAGCATATTTGGAGTATTAATTGTGCCAGAGGATTACATATATTGAAATATATCCTCCCCTCACTGAGGTATCATCTATATAACAACTTTATGTGAGGTAATTCAGTGACAGGCCTTCAGGTATTCTGTCATTGGGAAAACTGCTAATTCCAGGCGTTAAAGCAATTCAACTTTAAACTTTGCAGCAGGTCCAACTAGAAATACTGCCAATTACAGGATATACACTTTTGTTGGGATAAATAAGTATATTACTACAGTTGTAGATAGAGTATACAGGATGTCAGAGCCACAGGTCAGCGCATAAGGTTACTCTATGGCTATTTCCTCTGCTGCCTTTATGAAACATCATTAATACTCTGATCCAACTACTTTACTGTATGAGACTATTCACACACGTGGACATGGATAACTGTACAGGTATATGACTGTGATATTTCCAAGGATGTCGGATTTGCTGTAAGATTCTATATTCCTGCATAGTTTCTATTTATGGATCAATATATCTTTATATACAATATTCTGATGTGGTATAAATGTATTGTTCAGTTAAAATGTATGAATATATAAACATGTATAACTGTGTATTTCAAAGTTAAGGTATATAGCAAACATTTGTTATTGCCTAGGTATTACTTATTCATAAACACCAACAAAAACTACCGCACCGGTTGATCTCGATATACCCCTTCTGGTAAGTATGTGTATTAAATTAGTATAAGGGGTGTGCTACCTTCTGCCATTAAACAGAGTTATATTAAAAGGAAAAAGAAGAAAGGCAGTTTAATGGTGCACTTCTCAAGAGAAGAATATAATTTAAAAATTAACCTTTATTAGGTTAAAAATTATACCTAACAAAGGTTAATTTTTAAATTATATTCTTCTCTTGAGAAGTGCACCATTAAACTGCCTTTCTTCTTTTCCTTTTAATATTACTTATTCATAAAGATATATGAATTATAATCTAAGTGTGCTACTTAGCTGGAGGAGTACCAAGAGTTATTGGTGAACGCCAAACCTAAGAGGGACAGGATTTGAACTGGACTACTATAGTAATTTATTTACTGGGTTATCTACTCCAAATTAGTTAATTCCTATTAACATTTGGGTTTTCCCAAGTAGGCCCACACTAACCACTAATACTTGGGTGGAGGCACTGAGGAAAGGTTGTACACAACTTAGAGGAATGTTAAGAATGGGTACATTAGATAACAAGGGTGTTAGTAACCTGGTGACCCTAGAGAGGGTAAAAGGAGGTTTACAAATGGAATCATCCAAACCTGACTGCAAACACATCAGATGTCAGATATCGTTTTCTGACCATCGGGAGCGCGCATCGTTTATCGTTCAGACATGTCAAATATGTCACATTTTCCTTCAGATATGAACGATTGAAATCGTTATCATTCAGATCTGAAGAAAAATCTGACCGTGTGTATGCACCATAAGCTGAAGCTTACTTAGAATGGGCAACGTACTTGCTCAGCCAGGGTCAGACGCAGACACATTGGAAGACGCAGACCCTGGCCCTAACACTCCCAGAAAATGTGGGCATCATGCCCCGTTTCCAGAACTGCAAGCAAACCATGCCCCCTGCTCCGGCCCCAAACAGCTGCAGCATGTCAATCATGCTGCAATTTTGGGGCACATTGGGTGAGGATGCAGGACACGTTCTGCACATGTGCAGACACCCAACAATCAAAGTTGTACGCAAACCATTGGGTTTGTGTTGTTGGCCTGATTCAGAGATGTTGGCCTGATTCAGAGATGTACGCAAACCATCAGGTTTGCGTACATCTCTGAATCAGGCCAACAACTCGCTGAATCAGAAATCCATACTGTAATTTATTAGTAAAAGATCAGGAAAAACACATTCAAGCAAACAAACTTGCACACTTTTTTTTGGCCCCAACTATTGTACGAAACTGTTTGTTGCTTTGTGTGTCCTTTTGTATTTGCTGTCTAATTAAATTTTTGAGACGTAAGTGCTGTTTTGATGAACTGTATTTTTTTAATTCATATCGATTGGTGCAAAGTGAGTCTTTTTCTAATTGCTTTAAGTCTCATCTGTAGTAGCAATTAGTTTATACATATGAAGTTATAATTAGAAACAGCAATGAGTTTCAAGTAAAGCAATATGGATTGTTGTTCCTCTGATTAGTATACTGTATAAAAAACAGATATTCAGGGCCGGTGCAAGGTTTCTTGGCACCCTAGGCATTTCTTCAGCCTTACGCCCACCCCCCTGCCCTCGATAGCTACACAAGCCCTTATACAGAGCCCGAGTAGTGCCCCCAGTAGTGCCGGCAGTAGTGGTCCCCCCTATGCAGTGCCCCCAGTAGTTGTCCCTCCAATATAGTGCCCCTTATACAGTGCCCTCAGTAGTGGCCCCCCTATGGAGTGCCCCCAGTAGTCCCCCACCTATGCAGTGCCCTTTATATAGTGCCCCCAGTAGTAAGCCTCCCTTTGCAGTGCCCCCAGTAGTGGTCCCCCCGATGCAGTGCTCCTAGTAGTAGTCTCCCCCCCAGCAGTGCCCCCATTAGTAATCCCCCCAGCAGCAGCCCTCCCCCAGCAGTGCCTCTAAAAGTAGTCCCTCAGCAGTGTCCCCGGCAGTAATCCCTCCCTCTGCAGTGCTCCCAGTAGTGGTCGCACCAGTGCAGTGCTCCCAGTAGCAGTCCCCCCCAGCAGTGACTCTAGTAGTAGCCCCCCCAGCAGTAATCCCCCCATGTAGTGCCCCCAGTAGCAATCCCCCCCAGCAGTACCCCTAGTAGTAATCCCCCTCTATGGAGTGTCCCCCAGTAGTGGTCCTACCAGTTTGCAGTGCCCTAGTAGTACCCCCAACAGTGCCCCTAGTAGTACCCCCAGCAGTGCCCCTAGTAGTAATCCCCCTCTATGCAGTGTCCCCCAGTAGTGGCCCCACCAGCAGCACCCCAGTAGTCCCCCCCAGCAGTGCCCTTAGTAGTAGTCCCCCCCAGCAGTGCCCTTAGTAGTAGTAGCCCCCCAGCAGTGCCCTTAGTAGTAGTAGCTGCCCCCCTGCAGTGCCCTTAGTAGTAGTAGCCCCCCCAGCAGTGCCCTTAGTAGTAGTAGCCACCCCCCAGCAGTGCCCTTAGTAGTAGCCCCCCAGCAGTGCCCTTAGTAGTAGTAGCCCCCCCAGCAGTGCCCTTAGTACTAGTCCTCCCAGCAGTGCCCTTAGTAGTAGTAGCCCCCCCAGCAGTGCCCATAGTAGTAGTCCCCCCCAGCAGTGCCCTTAGGAGTAGTCTCCCCCCAGCAGTGCCCCTTAGTAGTAGTCCACCCCCAGTAGTGCCCTTAGTAGTAGTTCCCCCCAGCAGTGCCCTTAGTAATAGTCCTCCCCAGCAGTGCCCTTGATAGTAGCCCCCCCCCAGCAGTGCCCCCCCGGTCAGACACACAAGCACGCAGAAAAAAAAACTCCACTTACCTTAATCCACGCTCCAGCATCTGCTCTTCCGTCCGGCGTCCTCCCTGGCCGGCCACGCTCTGCATGATGGGAAAGACGTCATGGCGTCTCTCCCATCACTTACTGTGGGAGCTGCTGCGGGAGCTGGATGCCCGGCTCCCACAGTGGGCACAGCCAGTGGCGGGCTGGGCCGGTGGGCAGGGTGCCATCTGCCCCCCGGGCCGGTACAATTCAGGACCATCAATGCATTTTTTTTTTTTACTGACTATAGCAGCACAGCGCCACCTAGTGGCCGCTGTCAGTACTGCAAGTGATCGGGAGCACATGCAGCAGCCGTAGCAGCAGGAACACCTTCAGCCCTGGGGAGGACAAAGGTGCGGCGGCGACGCACAGTGCAAAGCCGCTTGCTGAAGTGCATCTAACTGCTACCAGTCCCTGGTAGCCCTCTCCCTGCGCCGAATACTAGCATCTTGGCTGTGGCACCTCTCATGACGTCACATAGGTGCTGACCCCACTCGGAGCTCAGCTCCGTGTAAGCTGTTCGGGGCCGTCTGCTGACTGATGTCACCTCCTGCGGGCTGTTGGCTGTTGCTTAACACTGAGCCTCAGGCAGTGCTTCTCTAAACTCCAAAAGGTAAGCAAGCACCGACAGAAATATTTTTGAAAGCAGTTATATATACATATATATATTTGAGTGAATACTGTGGTCTGTATAATATATATATATATGTATATCTGTGTATATATTTGTGTATAAATAAATAAAAAAAATGTGGAGGGAGAGAGAGAGAGAAATCCACAATCTGTGGGCATTCATAGACAGGGACAAATTTTCTCAGATGGCCATCTAAAATCATAGGCCCTCATTCAGAGCCGTACGCTCTGAGCAGAGCGCACGCTCTGAATGAGGGCCGCCCTCCATAAAATTGGAGCGTCCTCCTGGACGCTCGTATAGCTGTGGGTCACCACCCACAGCCTATACGAGCGTGCAGTTTGATGGCCGCGATGGTCGTGACCATCGCGACCATCGAAACTGCGAGCCGGAGCCTGCGGTTGAGGTTTTCAACCGCAAGCCCCGGAGTGATTTTGGCTCTATCAGAGCCAAAATCACTCCCACTGACATCACTAGTGATGTCAGTGGGCCGGCTTCTGACGGGAGGCGTTCCCGTGGGAACGCCCCCGTCAGGGAGGCACGCCCACCAAAGGGGGCGTGCTGTCAATCAACATCGACAGCACGCCCCCTTTGATCAGACACAACGAGCGAAGGAAAGTCCTTCGCTCGTCACGTCTGGCGCATGCGAACGACGGAGCTCTTGCCGTCGTGCGCATGCGCAGAGCACAACATCGACCCACTTGCGAGCGGACAGCCGCTTGCGAGTGGGTCTGAATCATGCCCATAGATACCTGTAGATCCCATATATATATACACACACACAGTATACACACCAATTGTTTTATTTATATATATATTTCAATACAGTTTGACTTTTTTTCAAAGCAGCGAGTGGCTGTATCTTCCCTTTATTGTCCCTGCTCTCTGCCCCTCTATAACACACCCTCAATATTCCTACACTTATACTGCCTGTCACTCTCATTGCTTCTCATTTCCCTGTCACTCAGTCACATTCACCCTTGTATAACTCTCACTGATACTCATATTGCCTACACTCATCATTTACTGTATTCCTGCCAGGCACACTATCACTCACGCTAAGCAACACCCACTCACCCTGGCCCTAACGCTAAGCACCACACTCTCACCCTGGCCCTAACGCTAAGCAACACCCACTCACCCTGGCCCTAACGCTAAGCAACACCCACTCACCCTGGCCCTAACGCTAAGCAACACCCACTCACCCTGGCCCTAACACTAAGCACCACACACTCACCCTGGCCCTAATGCTAAGCAACACACACTCACCCTGGCCCTAACGCTAAGCACCACACACTCACCCTGGCCCTAATACTAAGCAACACACACTCACCCTGGCCCTAACGCTAAGCACCACACACTCACCCTGGCCCTAACACTAAGCAACACACACTCACCCTGGCCCTAACGCTAAGCACCACACACTCACCCTGGCCCTAATGCTAAGCACAATACACTCACCCTGGCCCTAACGCTAAGCAACGCACACTCACCCTGGTCCTAACGCTAAGCACCGCACACTCACCCTGGTCCTAACGCTAAGCACCACACACTCACCCTGGCCCTAACGCTAAGCACCACACTCTCACCCTGGCCCTAACGCTAAGCACCACACACTCACCCTGGCCCTAACGCTAAGCACCATACACTCACCCTGGCCCTAACGCTAAGCACCGCACACTCACCCTGGCCCTAACGCTAAGCACCACACACTCACCCTGGCCCTAACGCTAAGCACCGCACACTCACTCTGGCCCTAACGCTAAGCACCGCACACTCACCCTGGCCCTAACGCTAAGCACCACACACTCACCCTGGCCGAAATGCTAAGCACCACACTCTCACCCTGGCCCTAATGCTAAGCACCACACTCTCACCCTGGCCCTAACGCTAAGCACCACACACTCACCCTGGCCCTAACGCTAAGCACTACACACTCATCCTGGCCCTAATGCTAAGCACCACACAATTACCCAAAATGTTACTGTCACACACTAACACTGGTGCTAATGCTGGGCATACACTATACAATTATCGGGGCAATCCACTTTATATCAGCGGATCACCCTAATAATTGTACTGTGTGCGGGCGACCGAGCGTAAGATATTGATCGGTCGGGCATGCCAGATCGTCCAGCATGCCCTTCCAATGTGATATTTTGTAGGTTAAATGTCGGCTGCATTAGGCAGTGTATGCCCAGCCATGGCCGACTGACAGACATTTCCCCTGTTCCTTCCCAGTGAAGGAACAAGGAAATGTCGCATCTCCAGGGGCAGAGCGCAGATCTCGGGCCAATACCCTGTGAGATGTCTACAGTGTATGCCCGCGATATCTGCTGGGTGTCAGGCTGCCAGATACACTGTCTATCAGTCTGACAGACATTTTATCTGGCAGTGCATGCCCAGCAATAGTAACACACTGTAAAATCACTCTCGATGTTTTCCATCACACAGAACGAACAGGAAAGACGGGCAGAAAGGAAACAAAGACAGGCAGAGAGGGGCAGGAGAGCAAGAGGGGATAAAACCAAGATGGGATTGAAGAGAGAGAGACAAAGTAGTGGGATCGGAGAAAAAGAAATAGTGGAGGGAGAAGGGAGATATGGAGAAGAGACAGAGCGAGAAGTGAAAGATGGAATAAGAAGGGAAAAGTGGGGAGAAGAAACGGGGGTGGAAGAGAGAGAAGAAAGAGAGTTTATAAGAATTAAAAAGAAATCCAGGCAACGCCGGACATTATATCTAGTGTGTGTAAATACAGTGTATATATTATGTGCAGTATGTTTTTAAATGTCAGTCCTTTTGTGGATATTGTTTTTCATGTAATGTATTTTTGGAAGAGTATAATAGCCGAATCCATTCTAAGTATACTGAAGGCGGACACACACACACACACACACACACACACAACACACACACACACACACACACACACTTAACACTAAGGGGTCTATGTACTAAGCCTTAAAGAGAGATAAAGTGGATGGAGATAAAGTACCAGCCAATCAGCTCCTGTCATTTTACAGGCTGTGTTTGAAATGACAGGAGCTGATTGGTTGGTACTTTATTTTCATTCACTTTAACTCTCTCCAGTGCTTAGTACTGTGCATTGTGATTTGCAGTGACTGATAGTCACTGATGCTGCTGTGTGCCGGTGCTGCCCGTGGCTGAGGGCAAGGGGGAGACTGGGAGCTCCTCTCTCTATTCCGCTCTTCAGCGCCTGCAAGTTGAAGTGGCAGCAAATGGTTGTTCCGCTGTGTGAGTCTGACAGGTCAGGTCAAACATTTGTAGGGCGGCATGGGCAATGAATATGTGTTTTATTTTTTTTCCTGTGAGGGCCATTGCGTTTGATTTGTTTTTCCTGTAGGGGACAATGGGGCAGATATATGAAGCTCTGGAAAGTGATAAAGTGCAGAGTGATAAATGTCCAACCACTCAGCTCCTAACTGTATTGTTACAGGCTGTGTTTGCAAAATGACAGTTAGGAGCTGAGTGGCTGGTCGTTTATCACTCTCCACTTTATCACTTCCCAGAACTTCATACATCTGCCCCAATGTGTTTTATTCTTTTCCTGTGAGGGCTATTGTGTTTTAAGTGCAACCTCTAGTCAGGGTTAACAACACCAGGGCCACTTGCTTGTGTTGCCCCCCAGGCTGAAAGTTGCCAGCCAGCCCCTGGGCACAGCAGCTGAAGAGCGTCTGACTCATCGGCTGCTAAAACAAACACACAGCTGCCGGCGCCGGCGGCTGTGTGTTTGTTATACTAATAGTGTAGCGCGGACGGCACCTATGTGCGGTCCACACTACCATCCTGCAGGGCCGGCGCTCTTAGGCAAATGCCTAAGTTTGCCTAGTAGTAGCGCCGGCCCTGCAGGTATCAGGATGATACTCGTATTGGTAAGCACAGCCCTTAAATAAAGCAACCGTACATTTAAGTCTTGGTAATAATAATATTCATTATACCAATAGTTTAGTCTGCCACCTTCGCTACAGCATGAGCTCGGCACCCATTCTCTCTGAGGGGCCTATTCATCAACACTAAAGTAACGTTTTTAAGGACATTTTCCTTAATTAACGTTATTTTAGTATTCATGAACACTCTTAGCACAGGAGATATCACTGATATCTCCTTGCTAAGTCCCCCTGCGTTAATTTCCACATTCCCCATACATTAGTATGGGGATATGGAAATTATGGTATTCGTCAAATTCCGAAAATTATGTATTTTTGGAATTTGATAGTGTTACTTACTATACGCCACCTCACAGTGGCGTATGGTAACACCTGCTTCCAGCTGGTGAGGTCCCCTGGCGTCTTCCTCTGGCGCTCTGGTCTCTCCTCTGGCTCCGTCTGCTATGCTGACAGCCAGGCAGAACACAATATAGTTTAGAAAAAAAAAGTTTTTTGTTTTTTTCCGAAATAGTACTGTGCTCTGCTGGGAGAACACGTGACAGCATAGCAGACAGAGCCAGAGGCTGCTGCGCAGGCAGGTAAGTGCTGGGCGGGGGGATGTGAGCGGAGTGGGGGACACAAACTTGGCGCAGCTGTAGGCAGTGCTGCGCATGCGCTGGTTTTACAGATGTAACAGCGCATGTGCATCACGGATTACAGCTGGGGTAAGTTAGAGTATAGATGGAAAAGTATCTATTTCCCGAAAAGCTGACAGCTTTTCGGAATAGATAGTTATGGCGAGGAGGAATGATGAATTCCTCTGGTAATTAGGTAGAACTCCATGCTAGTTCTAAACCTAATTACCTCCACAGAAATTTTAGGTATGACGAATAGGCCCCTTAGTGTATTATATCTTTAGAGTTCTTCTTGAGAAATGATAAACTAGTAGTCCCCACCGTGCATAGATTGAAGGTTTCTACTGACCTCTGACACATTTCATCTAAATTAAGTTGACTTTTTCAAAACAAGTTGTGTCAGCTCTACTAGACATCTTATAAAATACTGTATCAGATCTCCACCCTCCCAATTAATTAATCAAATAATTAAGCATTCACAACAATAAGAGCAGTGATACAATATTTTAATAAGCAGAGCATTGGCATATCTATAATGGGTGCAGGGTGTGTGGTACACCTTGGCTCCTGGGTCCAGGGAGTCCCACACACAGCACACCCTGCACCCATTTTTAATACTTACCTCTTTGGAGTCCAACGTTGTAGTTGCAGCAGCAGCACAAATCTGCAGGAAAATGGCGCAGGCACTGGAGACCTGCACATGCACAGTATACTCTGGCATAATGCCATGGTCTTCTGCACCGCAGAGAAGAGGGGGCCCACACACAGTCTGCACACAGGTCCCCTCCTCTCTCAAACCACTCATGAAACAGATAAAATTGTTCTAGTATTTTACTTAATTGATATATCAAGATTTACATTGAATTCACTCTATTTCATTTACATGAGTAGTAAAAATCCTAAGTCTTCTATCCATTTCTATTATCTATACAGATAAAGCTTGATGATTTAGAACATTATGTTATACAATAGGAAAAAATTATTGAGGTTGTGATAATTTGCCAATTTTTTTTCACCGCACTGCATTTATCACCTGGTCTTCCTAGAATGTTTGGAATTAGTTCACTCATGTCTTATATTTTCTTCAGATCATTATTTACAAAGTCACAGCTCCAGTCTGAAGTCTCATATCCATGATACAATGCAAATATTAAATAAATTGTATTGATCCATTGAATGGAATGCTGATATACTTTATTTAGAATATGTGCTCAGACCCTGTAAACATATACGTATATCTCACAAAACTGAGGTGGACACAGTTAGAATATGTTTATGCACTGATTTACTGATTTGGGGCTCTGAGACAGGAAGATTGACATTGTTATGGGAACCATCATGTATGTATGTAAATAAATATGAATATATATATATATATATATATATATACACTGTATATAATACACAGAAGTAAAAAGTGGCGCTAAATACACTGCTACCAATATTAAATTGTGTACATAAATGTTATATGCACCCCTACTTTTAGTCGGTGGCAGCTATAGTTCAATACTTAGGGGCCTATTCATCAACACTAAAATAACGTTTTTAAGGACATTTTCCTTAAATAACGTTATTTTGGTATTCATGAACGGACTTAACATAGGAGATATCACAGATATCTCCTTGCTAAGTTCCCCTGCGTTAATTTCCACACTCCCCATACATTAGTATGGGGATGTGGAAATTGTATTCATCAAATTCCGAAAATGATCAATTTTCGGAATTTGATGCAGTTACTATTCGCCACTGTGAGGTGGCGAATAGCAGGTGAAAGTTACCTGTATCCGCGGGTGCAGGTCCCCCGACGAGTCCCTCCGGCGCTCTGCTCCGTCCTCAGGCTCCGGAGGCTGGTCTGTCATGTGTGCTCCCCAGCAGAGCATAAGAAAGTTTAGAAAAAGAAAAAAACATTTTTTTTTTCTAATCTGTCATGTGGTCTGCTGGGAAACCACATGACAGACCAGCAGGACGGAGCCGGAGGCTGCTGCGCGGACAAGTAATTTGGGGGGGTGGAGGTGAGCGGAGGGGGGAGGCAGGTGGGGGGGGTCGGGGGGGGGTACGAAACTTAACGCATCTGTAGGCAGTGCTGCGCATACGCTGGTTTTACAGATGTAACAGCGCATGCGCAGCACTGTTTCCAGATGCGATAAGTTAGTGTAGGCAGGCAAAAGTATCTATTTCCCGAAAAGCTGTCATCGCAAAAATGACAGCTTTTCGGAATATATACTTATGGAGAGGTGGAATGATGAATTCCACCTATAATTAGCTAGAACTCCATGAGAGTTCTAAAGCTAATTATCTCCATTGAATTTTTACGTTTAATGAATAGGCCCCTTAGTATGGTGGTAATTCTTACTTATAAAGAGGATCATAAAAAGCCAGAGATATACAGCACCTGACAGTGCTTTAAAAATGGTTATCCACAATATAGCTGATATAAAAAAGTTTAATACAAGCTTGTATTTTTTGTCTTTATAATCCTTGGTTGTTGCGGGAAGACGGATTAGATGTTAAAATGTTTGTACATTGAAAAGGAAACATAAAAAGGAAAAAAAACATAACACTGTGCGTATCTTTAGGAACTTTTCTGTCCCACTTTAAAAATCTAATATTATTATTAGTACTTATAGTTTCTAGTTCAGGGTTAAATGTAGGTACATCAGTCCCATTTATTATATTCACAACCCAGCCAAATTTTCTGTACTGAAAGTATTTTTATTATTAAAATAAAGAAAGGCAAAAAATAAAATAATAAGTAAATAACAAAAAGAATTAAAATACAATAACAAATTGAGGAACCGATAGGTATTGCACATGCAATGTTAAGAACATATAAATCGCTTATCTGTCCACATGAGGTGTCAAGGCAGGGCGGCACCCAACAAGTTTCATGTGCAGGTCAGATTTCTTCTTGAAGTCATGAATATATATATATATATATATATATATATACATATATATATATATATATATATATATATATATATATATGTACTTTTGTGCTCGGCGCTCCAGATTATAAGGAACAGCGTCACCCGGTGCCTTTCCCAGATGATTCATACACACAAGGTAAAATAAGGACGGTACTCCCAGCTTTAATATCCACCAAAAAAAAGCAGACACTTCAACTGCAATTTGCGATATCAACGTTTCAGAGCTAAACTCTTGATAAAAGAGTTTAGCTCTGAAACGTTGATGTCGAAAATTACAGTTGAAGTGTCTGCTTTTTTTTGGTGGATATTAAAGTCGGGAGTACCGTCCGTATTTTGCCTTGTGTATATATATATATATATATTAGGGGTGTGCACCGGCCACTTTTCGTGTTTTGTGTTTTGGTTTTGGATCTGGATCTTTCTTCGTGTTTTGGATCTGGATTGGTTTTGCCAAAACCACCCTTCCGTGTTTTGGGTTCTGGGTTTTGTGTTTTGGATCTGTATTTTTTTTTTAAAAAGCATAAAAACAGCTAAAATCACAGAATTTGTTGGTTTCTCTGCTCCTATGCTATTATTAACCTCAATAACCTTAATTTCCACTCATTTCCAGTCTATTCTGAACACCTCACACCTCACAATAGTGTTTTCATGTCCAAAAGGTTGCACCGAGGTAGCTGGATGACTATGCTAAGCGACACGAGTGGGCGGCACAAACACGTGACCCATCTAGGAGTGACACTGCAGTGGCAGACAGGATGGCAGTTAGAAAAACTAGGCCCCAAACTGTACATAATGCAAAGAAAAAAAAGAAGTGCAAGATGGAATTGTCATTGGGCCCTCCCACCCACCCTTATGTTGTATAAACAGGACATGCACACTTTAACAAATCAATCATTTCAGCGCCAGGGTCTGCCACACAACTGTGGCTGAAATGATTGGTTCGTTTGGGCCCCCACAAAACAAGCTGGCAATTAATGTGTCCCTGCACAAACTGGCTCTACGGAGGCAAGATGTCATCCTCATCCTCCTCATCCACCGATTCCTCACCCTCTTCAGTGTGTACATCCTCATCCTCACAAAGTATTAACTCGTCCCCACTTGAATCCACCACCACAGGTCCCTCTGTACCTTCTGGAGGCTGGTCTCCCTGGAAGAGCTGATAATTCATTTTGATGAACATCATCTTCTCCACATTCTGTGGAAGCAACCTCCTACGCCTTTCGCTGACAAGGTTCCCGGCTGCACTAAACACTCTTTCGGAGTACACACTGGAGGGGGGGCAACTCAGGTAAAATAGAGCCAGCTTGTACAGGGGCCTCCAAATTGCCTCTTTTTCCTGCCAGTACAGGTATGGACTGTCTGACATGCCTACTTGGATGCTGTCACCGATGTAATCCTCCACCATTCTGTCAATGGTGACAGTATCATATGCAGTGACAGTAGACATGTCAGAAATTGTTGCCAGGTCCTTCAGTCCGGACCAGATGTCCAAACTTGGTCCTGCCTGCCCTGCATCACCGCCAGCGGGTTGCTTAGGATACCTAAGTTTTTTCCTGGCAGCCCCAGTTGCGGGAGAAAATGAAGAAGGAGCCGTTGACGTGTCACGTTCCGCTTCAGCTGACAGTGTGTTCACCAGCAGGTCTTTGCACCTCTGCAGGCTTGTGTCGGCCGGAAAGAGAGATACCACATAGGCTTTAAACCTAGGATCAAGCACGGTGGCCAAAATGTAGTGGTCTGATTTCAACAGATTGACCACCCTGGAATCCTGGCAAAGCGAATGAAGGGCTTCATCCACAAGTCCCACATGCCGAGCGGAATCGCTCCGTCTTAGCTCCTCCTTCACTTTCTCCAGCTGCTTCTGCAAAAGCCTGATGAGGGGAATGACCTGACTCAAGCTGGCTGTGTCTGAACTGACTTCACGTGTGGCAAGTTCGAAGGGCTGGAGAACCTTGCATAACACGGAAATCATTCTCCACTGCGCTTGAGTCAGGTGCATACCCCCTCCTTTGCCTATGTCATAGGTGGATGTATAGGCTTGTATGGCCTTTTGCTGCTCCTCCATCCTCTGAAGCATATAGAGGGTTGAGTTCCACCGCGTCACAACCTCTTGCTTCAGGTGATGGCGGGGCAGGTTCAAGAGTGTTTGCTGGCGCTCCAGTCTTCGGCACGCAGTCGCTGAATGGCGAAAGTGGCCAGAAATTTTTCGGGCCACCCAAAGCGTCTCCTGCACGCCCCTGTCGCTTTTCAGAAAATTCTGCACCACCAAGTTTATTGTGTGAGCAAAACATGGGACGTGCTGGAATTTGCCCAGATGTAATGCCCGCACAATATTGGTGGCGTTGTCAGATATCACAAATCCCCAGGAGAGTCTAAGTGGGGTAAGCCACTGGGCGATGATTTCCCTCAGTTTCTCTAAGAGGTTGTCGGCGGTGTGCCTCTTACTGAAACCGGTGATACACAGCGTAGCCTGCCTTGTAACGAGCTGGCGTTTCTGAGATGCTGCTACTGGTGACGCTGCTGCTGTTGCTGCGTAAGGTGATACATCTACCCAGTGGGCTGTCACAGTCATATAGTCCTTAGTCTGCCCTGTTCCACTTGTCCACATGTCCGTGGTTAAGTGGACATTGTGTACAACGGCATTTTTCAGGACACTGAGGACACTTTTTCTGACGTTTCTGTACAGTCTCGGTATCGCCTGCCTAGTGAAGTGGAATCTAGACGGGATTTGGAACCGGGGACACACTACCTCCATCAATTGTCTAAATCCCACTGCACTAATGGCGGATACCGGACGCACGTCTAACACCAACATAGCAGTCAAGGCCTCAGTTATACGTTTTGCTTCAGGATGACTGCTGTCGTACTTCATCCTCCTCGCTAAGGACTGTTGGAGGGTCAATTGTTTAGTAAAAGTAGTGGTGTTCCTACTTCCTCTCTGGGATGATGAACGACTCCCAGCAGCAGCAACAGCAGCAGCGGCAGCAGTAGGCGTAGCAATGCAGGATCCTCCAGAGGAATCCTGGATAGGAGAGTCAGTCATGCCAGTGACATGGCCTGCAGGACTACTTCCGATCCTGACTAAGGACGAAATTAACGAGGAGGGAGTTGACGGTGTGGTTTGCAGGCGCTTGGATACAACAGGACAACGGGATTTAGGTGTCCCTGGACTGCTTACGGTCTTAGCCAAAGTTTCTGAACTTGACAGTAACTTTTTATGAACGCGCTGCAGGTGCCGTATAAGGGAGGATGTTCCTAGGTGGTTGACGTCCCTACCCCTACTTATTTCACCTTTACATATGGTACATATGGCAAGACAGTTGTTGTCCGGATTTGGATAGAAATATTGCCAGACCAAAGAGGTGGAATGTTTGGTCTTCTGCCCAGGCATGACCGTGATGGGCTTTTTCATCCCACGGACAACAACTGTCTCCCCCGGAGCCTGATTTAAACAAACCACATCACCATCAGAATCCTCCTCGCCAACTTCCTCCTCAGCGCCAGCTACACCAGTATCCTCATCCTGTTGTACTTCAACAGTGACATCTTCAATTTGCATATCAGCAAGTGGACTGTGGGTGCTCCTTTCAGCACTTGCAGGGGGCGTGCAAATGGTGGAAAGATCCACCTCTTCCCGTCCAGTGCTGGGAAGGTCAGGCATCGCAACCACCACCACACTTGGACTCTCCTTGGGGATTTGTGATATCTTCTTAGAAAGCACAGTTCTTCGCTGTGCTTTTGCCAGCTTAACTCTTTTGATTTTTTTAGAGGGAGGAGGGCTTCCATCGTCATGTGAAGCTGAACCACTAGTCATGAACATACTAGGGATCGACCTTAGCCGTTCCTTGCCACTCCGTGTCGTAAATGGCATATTGGCAAGTTTACGTTTCTCTTCAGCTGATTTAAATGTCTTTTTCAAGGTCATTTTCCTGAACTTTGCCATTTGGGATTGTATGTGCCCTCTACTATGACATTGGGCATCGGCCTTGGCAGACGACGTTGATGGCATGTTATCGTCTATGTCATGACTAGTGGCAGCAGCTTCAGCACTAGGAGGAAGTGGTTCTTGATCTTTCTCTATTTTATTTTTATCGGAGAAAGTTTGGTCCTCCATTTATGTTATATCGATTTGATATATACGTGTGGCTAAACACAGAAAATAATTTTTTTTTTGGTTTGGACTGGAGTGTACTTTGTGGGTTACAGCACCCTTTAACGGTCAAGCCAGCCGGCCCTTTACTTATGACACAGGCGCACTCTTGGCACTACTTTGTTGATGCACGTGCGGCTACTGCGCACACAATTCACAAACACAGAAAATAATTTTTTTTTGGTTTGGACTGGAGTGTACTTTCGGGGGTTACAGCACCCTTAACGGTCAAGCCAGCCGGCCCTTTACTTATGACACAGGCGCACGCTTGGCACTACTTTGTTGATGCACGTGCGGCTACTGCGCACACAATTCGCAAACACAGAAAATAATTTTTTTTTGGTTTGGACTGGAGTGTACTTTCGGGGGTTACAGCACCCTTTAACGGTCAAGCCAGCCGGCCCTTTACTTATGACACAGGCGCACGCTTGGCACTACTTTGTTGATGCACGTGCGGCTACTGCGCACACAATTCACAAACACAGAAAATAATTTTTTTTTTGGTTTGGACTGGAGTGTACTTTGGGGGTTACAGCACCCTTTAACGGTCAAGCCAGCCGGCCCTTTACTTATGACACAGGCGCATGCTTGGCACTACTTTGTTGATGCACGTGCGGCTACTGCGCACACAATTCACAAACACAGAAAATAATTTTTTTTTGGTTTCGACTGGAGTGTACTTTCGGGGGTTACAGCACCCTTTAACGGTCAAGCCAGCCGGCCCTTTACTTATGACACAGGCGCACGCTTGGCACTACTTTGTTGATGCACGTGCGGCTACTGCGCACACAATTCACAAACACAGAAAATAATTTTTTTTTTGGTTTGGACTGGAGTGTACTTTGGGGGTTACAGCACCCTTTAACGGTCAAGCCAGCCGGCCCTTTACTTATGACACAGGCGCACGCTTGGCACTACTTTGTTGATGCACGTGTGGCTACTGCGCACACAATTCACAAACACAGAAAATATTTTTTTTTTGGTTTGGACTGGAGTGTACTTTCGGGGGTTACAGCACCCTTTAACGGTCAAGCCAGCCGGCCCTTTACTTATGACACAGGCGCACGCTTGGCACTACTTTGTTGATGCACGTGCGGCTACTGCGCACACAATTCACAAACACAGAAAATAATTTTTTTTTTGGTTTGGACTGGAGTGTACTTTGGGGGTTACAGCACCCTTTAACGGTCAAGCCAGCCGGCCCTTTACTTATGACACAGGCGCACGCTTGGCACTACTTTGTTGATGCACGTGCTGCTACTGCACACACAATTCACAAACACAGAAAATAATTTTTTTTTTGGTTTGGACTGGAGTGTACTTTGGGGGTTACAGCACCCTTTAACGGTCAAGCCAGCCGGCCCTTTACTTATGACACAGGCGCACGCTTGGCACTACTTTGTTGATGCACGTGCGGCTACTGCGCACACAATTCACAAACACAGAAAATAATTTTTTTTTTGGTTTGGACTGGAGTGTACTTTCGGGGGTTACAGCACCCTTAACGGTCAAGCCAGCCGGCCCTTTACTTATGACACAGGCGCACGCTTGGCACTACTTTGTTGATGCACGTGCGGCTACTGCGCACACAATTCACAAACACAGAAAATAATTTTTTTTTTGGTTTGGACTGGAGTGTACTTTCGGGGGTTACAGCACCCTTAACGGTCAAGCCAGCCGGCCCTTTACTTATGACACAGGCGCACGCTTGGCACTACTTTGTTGATGCACGTGCGGCTACTGCGCACACAATTCACAAACACAGAAAATATATTATTTTTTTAGCACTTGGGGGGAGCACCCTTGATGGACAGAGCACCCCCTGGACAACACTACAGCACCTCTTTAGGACTGGGACACTGCACAGGACTTTGGAGTGGACACAGCCCCTATGGAGAACTGACTGCACAACACAGTCCAGCCAGCCCCTATGGACTTTGAAGTAGTGGACACAGCCCCTATTAACAACAGCAGCACAGCACAACACAGCCAGCCCCTATGGACTTTGAAGTAGTGGACAACAGCAGCACTACACTACACTACACAGCCCTAACTCCCACCCTCCCTCTTCACTGTCCACAGCCGAGTGAGAAAATGGCGCCGACGTGGGTACCTTATATAGGATCCAAAACCCGCGAGACTCGGAAGGCGGGATGATGACGTTTTGCCTCGATTTCAGATCCGAGTCAGGCGGGAAAAGTCGAGCCTGATTCGGATCGGACTCGGATCGGGGGGGCTCGGGGGGGTTCGGATTTCAGAAATCCGAACCCGCTCACCCCTAATATATATATGAGAATGTTCGCGGATTGGCACTCAATTCACCATGGCAACATGCCCCAGTGCCCTCTGGAGTATTAATGGAAACAAGCAGCATGGAAACAAACAGGGGCACTCAGAGACTGGTCATAGAAGAAAAAACGTGTATTGAGATCAATACATAGCCCAACGTTTCGGGACACACACGTCCCTTATTCAAGGTGCATAAACAAATAATAAAACCACTTACCTTATATAGGGAGAAGCCCTCACACCGTGCGCTCACCAAAGGAGTACCCGGAAGTCCTTTATCAGCTGCCGCCGCGGCCAGCACTGGTGAAGTCACTGCGCATAAACCGTCAGATTACCATAGTAATCAGGATGCCAAACAGACGCTGAAGTGCATAAAGTAAATACAATGAGTGTCAAAGTAGTACCTCACCACGGTGTCTCCACGAAGGAGGATAAGTGAACTGAAGACCAAAACCCAAGAAAAAGATGAAAATTAATACATAGAATGTAGCCACAAATGTACATGTAGCACAAAGACTAAATCTTGTGCATATAAACACAGGAACAGTCTCAAAAAAACTCTGAGGAACACATAGGGCAACATCAGTGATATCAAATGGAAAACAATATTTACAAAAGAAATCCCACACATCAAAATAATAATGAGAAATATAAAAAAAAAACCTCAATGCCAACTCAATGTAAAAGCTGCTTGGTGCAGCCCGGGAGTTGTAAATTCCCGGGTTGCACCATTCAGACATAATCAGGGTAATTTCCTGGGACTTAAGTCCCGGGAAATTCCCTGGTCGATTGAAGGGTCGTCTACCCGGGAACGTGTTCCCAGGTAGGTACCTTTCAGATATACGTGGCAACCCGGGAATTTGGCTGAGGCAACCCAAATTCCCGAGATTCTCGGTATGTCTGAAAGGGGTATAAGGCATGCATTACAGGAGTGTGATGTCACCCGGTTTTTGGCACCGTGCTCATCCAGCATCTTGTGCACAGAGGTGAATGTATGAGAATTATGGTAAGCTGGTTGCTTATACATATGTCCCTGATAAAAGTTTACATTAAAATTGAAACATTGATTTACACTATTTTGTGATATTTAACGCACTGTTCAATTATTGGGTTATGCTGCCAGCCTCTGTGAGTATTGCAATTTCTACTGTGGAAGGCACCCTGGCATAATTCATTATATACACAAACGTGAGTAGTTATATTTACTATATTAACACCCACACTCATTCATTCACACACAGTATGTGTATATAGAGTATACTGTATATCCTGTCTATACGTATATGCACCCACATACGCATACATACATATATACATACATACATATATATGTATGTGTCAGGATGTGGCCTGGGATCGGCCGCTACTCACCTCTGCGCTGGTGTCCTTGGGCTTAGGTGTCCAGATGCTGGGAGTGGAGGTGAGTGGTGACTGAGTATTCTGCCTGGGGTCCGCTAGGGCTTCCATGTGTGCGTCCTGGTTTCTGGGGTGCTGGGCATGGGCGCAGCCATGTTGGCTCATATCACCTGACTAGTCTCTCCTAATGAAACTGGATCAGAACCTTTATATACCCCTGCCTATACCTTCTAAAATCCTTCCTATAAACCTCTAAGAATAACGCTAATTTGCGTACGCAGTCTGATTGCAAATAAAGACAGGAGTGGAATCTGTGGTTCCAATGCACAAGTATTATTCAGGTAAAAGTACAGTCAGTTACACGCAATTGATACATACACAATTTAGGCATAAAAGGAGATTATAGAGACCCCAAGTACAGTATACATATGCTGCGCCTCCGGACCCAGAGATAGACCTCAGACTAGAGACCCTCAGTACATACAGCATTCAGCATGGACTCACTAACCAGTATTCAGACACATGTATTTATCCCCCCCAGACTAAAACAGGACAAAGGAGAAATTTCCTGCTGATGTCATTGGTTCCCAGAGGAGAAGCATATGTTACCGCACATTTAACAGGCTGGTTCAAATAGACTCCCCCTGCCTCTAACAGCAGGGGAATCTTTCTAATAATGCCTCCTGTAACATTCCAACAGCTAAACATTTTGTTGCTTGTAAGTTCTGCGATCCGTAACTTGAGTTTGCATGATGCGATTTCTCCGCCGATAACACCGGGATGCTGTAAAAAAACGTGCGCATCAGAACAAGACCAAACACACCTTGCTTATCATGTATAATACCTTAGTTATCAAAAACCTTTATTTCTCAGCATTTTTACTAACTAAACCAACTTGAATCATACATTTGATGCTTATTGAGCCTTATTGTGCCCTATATTGTGAGTTCACCTAAAATGGCGCTTAGGCGGCCATTCGCAAAATGACGTCTTGCGATCGCATTTCTAAAATGGAGTCTTGCGGCCATTCGCAAGATGGCGTCGCTGCGATTAAATTTTAAACTGAACTTGTCTCAGCCAATTATTCAGCTTTGACAGTCCATCCTTTGATAGCAAACAACATGCTATCACAATTTGCTATTTAAATTTATTTTAGGCTTACATTTACATATTATTTAGTGTTATTCTGGGATGGCACAAGGTGGTTCTTAATCCATCAATAATGTGTCTCTGGGTGGGGACATAAAACTACTATTATACGCACACCGCGGATCTTGGGAGATCATGTCACAGGTGCGGGGATGCACCAGTCTTATAACAGCAGTCTTGAAGGGGAATTTGAGACTTTACATTGTTTGAGGTGTTCTATAAATAACATTTCAATAATATCTTCTATGCATGTCTAAATATTATACATTTAGATGATGGTACTTCCTACCTCAGGGTTGTAATGCAGTTCTGTATCTACCTCGGTATACATATTGTCATTTCTGACCACCATCATAGTTTCATTCTTTCGTTTCACTCTGTTTTTACCTTTTCCACACTTCAACACAATAGGAACACACCGGACGCATACGTCAATTACTATGATGACAATCAGTATAAGGATCAAGAATTTGCCTATGCTGGCGATCACTTCCTAGACCTGAGAACCATTTCACTGGGTTCAGCCATGACACCCATCCTTCTATCTTTTCCCCTGCTTCAGCCACTGATGCGTTATGGTTCTTACGAAATTCCCACTTTAGCTACAGAATCTCATCCATCTTCTGGTCTATCACCTCCTTAGGATCGCTGGTATCATTGGTGACATAAGTGCTGGTATCATAGGTGACATAAGTGCAACATTTCTTGTACGCTTGCAATTCTCTCCCTGTGTACCTGAATGTGTCATCGTACATCTCGGTGATATTGTCTATTAATTTAGCAAGTTCCTGGCTATATCTAAAATTTAATGTACCCCTAGCAATTCTGGTGGGTTCCAGGGCGACTAAAACTTGGAAGCCAGTTGTCTCACTGATTAACTGAGTGGCTTTATGCATATCACCAGGTATCATATTTCTCTTGCCTCTGTGTTCATATTGTGTGTGAAGATATGGTGACGGTGTGTTTTTATGTATTCCCAACATTTCAGGGTCATAACTTCTGGGACTACTCTTCCCAGGTAACACAAACTTTCGGAACTCGGGGAGAGCCACTTATACGCTTTTTCTTCCACATATAAAATATACATTATCAGGGAGAACATAAGGAATGGTATGCATCATTATCATTAAACACAGTTCTCTTGCAAACAATCCTATCTCAGGCTCTTCCATCTGGTATATGCAAGTTTCTGGTTGTATTATTTTAGCACAATAACCATCTGGTACTTTACCAATCATTTCTTTGGTGGAACTCAATGTATACGGGTACCTAAAATGTTTCCCACTGGATTTAATTAAGCATAACAGATCATAGTTTATGAACTCATTATCAGCTCTTTGTGAGAAGGTCATCATCTGATTATTCCCCATCACTTCCCAACCTCCGGGTTTATTGGGGTTGGTTATGTTTAGGTGGTTTGGATGAGAGGAATTTTCCATCCAATGTTTTCCCTTTTTGTAATTCTAAACTTTCCATGGTATTCAGCGGAAATGGCACCAACCCTACATTATGCTGTCCCTGTGGCACATGTGAACACACCCAGCAATCAGTTTGATTTAACACTTTCCCTACCATGCTATGATAATCCTCTAGAGGATACCCACCCCACTACGGATTATATTTAGGTTGGCACCATTGGATACAGTTCTCATCAACTAGGGACCCACAAAGCTCACAAATACAGGAATCCTCAGACGATAACCCTCCACACCTTCCCCGAGTATCTGGAATGACAGCTCTTTTAACAATAACAATACTAAGATTGGAAAGACACTCCCCTGATTGGCATTGCACTCCTCCTTTCTCCACTCCATCAGCACTGCCATCAGCTCCCATTTCCTCAATTGGTCCCCCATCACAGAAACTGGATATTCCCGAACCAACCAGGATGGTGAACACTCTAAAAGAGAATATGAGAATGAACACAGCAGGCCCGTCCATTTTAACAACAAGTCCTGCAAAAATTTCTCTCGGTTCAGGTATCTCACTACGACCTTTTCAATTCTCCCGGAACAAGCTCACGAGCGACAGGTCTACACTATCAGCCTTGTCTCCACCTTGTTTCTCCACCGGTTGATTGACCTTTTTGCAGTGAGTGGAATGGACCCAGGTATCTCTCTCGGCCACCTTAAAAGATGTAGTACTCGTCAGCAGCACCTGGTATGGACCTTCCCACTGAACAGTTAAACAACCTGAATGCAAGAAATTTCTGATCATTACATATTCTCCTGGTTCAACATCATGACAGTTAGTTTCAGGCATATCATTAGACAACAATTTCAGTTTCTGCTGCTGTTGCTTTAACTGCCTACTCATTGATATAAGATACTTTACAGTTACCTCGTTGTTACCCTTCAAGTCTTCCTGGGGACTTATAATCAAATGAGGTTATCTGCCGAATAGTATTTCAAATGGGGACAGATTCAGAGGTCTAGGAGTGGTCCTTATGCTATGTAGGACCAAAGGTAACGCTTCTGGCCATCCTAGTACAGTTTCTGCCATAATTTTACTTAATTTATTTTTAATAGTCCCGTTCATTCTCTCTACCTTGGCACTGGCTTGCAGTCGTAGGGGGTATGAAGTCGGCTATTAATACCCATCAGCTTACACATATTTTGAAAAACATCACCTGTGAAATGGGTACCCCTATCACTCTCGATGATTCTAGGGATACCGTACCTGCATACAAATTCCTGAACTATTTTCTTGGAGGTAAACGCAGCAGTATTAGTGGCCGCTGGATAGGCCTCAACCCAATTGGAAAATATGTCTGTGCACACTAATACATACTTAAGGTTCCTGCAGGGTGGTAATTGGATGAAATCAATTTGTATCACCTGGAAAGGTCCATCAGTTGGTGGAACGTGGGACGGTTCGGTAGGGATCGCTTTCCCTATGTTCTTTCTCAAGCAGGTCAGACAGGACATTGCTATCTTCTCTGCTTGTGAAGAAAAACCTGGTGCGCACCAGTATGCCCTCACCAACTTGCACATACCCTGTTTACCTAGGTGAGTTAGACCGTGTGCTGCCTCAGCCAGGCTGGGGTAATATGCCTTGGGGGCTACTGGCTTACCATGTCCGTCCCTCCAGAGCCCAGAGGACTCTTGCCCACACCTCTTGGACTTCCAAATGGATTTTTCCTGAATTGAACACAAATTTTGCATCTCAATTAATTTCAGCATATCAATGGTTTGGAATTACATAATTGTTTCAGTTGGGGAAGACATTTTTAACCCTGCTGCCCATTTTGCAGCTTCATTGGCTCTGTTGTTGCCCAGTGACACAGGGTCATCCTCACATGTGTGGGCTTTGCATTTAATTACTGCCACTGCTTTGGGCAGTTGTATTCCTTCTAAGAGATGTTTTATGTGTCGGGAATGTGCAACTGGTGTGCCTGCTGCTGTCATAAAATTTCTCAGATGCCATAGAGCCCCAAAATCGTGCACCACCCGAACGCGTACCTCGAGTCAGTGTAAATGTTAGCAGATTTGCCTGCTGCCAGTTCACATGCTCTAGTCAGTGCTACTAACTCTGCCACCTGGGCTGAGTGAGGAGGACCGAGAGATTTAGCTTCCATGATGTCTGTGTCATTTACAACAGCATAACCTGTACATAATTCACCTGTGTCTGTTTGTCTATGACAACTCCCATCCGTATAGAAAGTTACATCCACATTCTCTAAAGGTGTGTCATGTATGTCAGGTCTAGCAGTAAAGGTCTGATTCAGATATGTCATACAATCATGAGTATCATCATGTCTGCCGAACTCACCTCCCACCAGCAACTCTTCTCCTTCCACCCTTTGTACATTATGTTGTACATATGGAAGGTATGTTGCTAGATTCGGCGTACTGCAACGTTTGACATTAATATTTGCAGGAGCGATTAGAGCTAGTTCCCATTTGGTGAACCTAGCCGAGGAGACGTGTCTGGTTTGAGCTGAGTTCAACAGAGCAGATACAGCATGGGGAGTGTAGACAATCATATCATGGCCCAATACTACGTCCTCACTTTTACTCACCAATAAAGCGGTAGCTGTTACACTTCTCAAACAGGTGGAAAGTGATCTTGCTACCATGTCCAACTGGGCACTGTAGTATGCTACGGGCCTACTGGCATCACCATGTTTTTGTGTAAGGACACCTGCAGCACAACCATCGGCTTCCGTACAATATAAATCAAAAGGTTTTTCATAATCGGGTATTCCCAATGCAGGAGCTTTTGTCAGACTAAGGAAAGCCTGCTCTGATTCCTTTGTGTGTATGACACGATCGGGCTTTGAGGAAGAGACTAGTTCCTGTAAAGGCAAGGCCAAAATAGAAAAACCTGGGATCCACATTCAGCAATATCCACACATTCCCAAGAAGGTACGAATTTGCTGTTGATTCTGCTGCAGTTTCATGTTTTGTATGGCCTGGATTCTATCATTTGTGAGATGTCGTAACCCCTGGGTTAGGCAGTGTCCCAAATATTTTACTCTGGGCTGGCACGGCTGTAACTTGTCCTTAGCCACTTTGTGTCCTGTATGCGAGAGATGAAGTAACAAAAGTTTAGTATCATTCACACATGACATAAAAGAGTCAGAACATAGCAATAAATCGTCCACATATTGAATTAGAACTGATCTATTGGCAGGTTGAAAAGCTTATGGAAAAGATTTCTGGACTGCACAACCTGACTATATATACACAATGGGAGGTGCTACCTGATGAGACTAATTGCATGCACAGAAACAGACAAAATCTCAGGTGCACAACTCCAAATCATCAATAATACATATAAATGCAATAAAATTTTGCAATCAATAGAGGTTTTTAGCATAATCATGGCCAAGCTTATGCGCCTACCCACCATATCCAGGTAACCTCTTTCGGGTAGGTCCCTAACATAGTAAGGTTCAAATCCAGAGCGCAGGACCCCCCAAAACCGGCCAGGCTAAGCCGCCCCAGGGCACCACCATAGTAAGAAAAGTGCAGTGTAAAGAGATAGTTAGGAGCAGCTGC
Organism: Taudactylus pleione; assembly: GCA_031769625.1. Taxonomy (NCBI): domain Eukaryota; kingdom Metazoa; phylum Chordata; class Amphibia; order Anura; family Myobatrachidae; genus Taudactylus; species Taudactylus pleione. Next base: position 1,825,886 of record JAUIMM010001073.1, read on the forward strand.
TGCTACATATAAAGAATGAAAATAAAAAAGTGAAGTACATATATATTAGACACACAGTGAAGGGTTAAAATGTGTTATAAAGGAAAATGTGTTATACTGCAGTGCCCTGAGACAGACCAACCTACTCAACCCAGGTTGAAAAGCTTGTAAGCAGTCATGCAATGCCTGGGAGAAAATACTGGGGCTGTCTATGAAACCTTGGGGCAATCGTGTCCATGTATATTGCACACCTCTGTATGTGAATGCGAATAGATACTGACAGTCAGGGTGGAGAGGCACAGAGAAGAAAGCAGAACAGAGGTCAATGACAATGAAATGGGTTGCATTTGGTGGGATCTGCATCAGGATGACAGCTGGATTTGGCACTACAGGGAATTGGCTCTCTACTACCTTATTAACACCTCTAAGGTCTTGCACCAGCCTATAACCCCTCCCACCACTTTTCTTTACTGGAAAGATGGGACTGTTCGCTACACTAGCTGTACGAACTAAAATTCCCTGTTGCAATAATCGCTCAGTTATTGGAAAAACCCCTAACTCTACCTCCTGTTTTAGTGGGTACTGGGGAATTTTTGGAGCTTGCCTACCGCTTTTTAAATTTACCATTACAGGGTTTACGTTTGCCATTAATCCAGTGTCCTGTCCATCCTTAGTCCAAAGAGAATCTGGAATTTGGGACAACATTTCATCTACTTGTGATGGATTTTCTTTTAAAACGGTAGAGTGATACATTATCCTTTGAGGAGTGTCTAACATATCCCGCACCTCGTATACCATTCTCTCTGGGATATCTAAATATACACCATCAGGGGTGCAATATATGACACGTCCCATTTTACATAACAAGTCTCTGCCCAGCAGGTTAGTAGGAGCCGCAGCAGCCAGGAGAAAAGAATGTCTGGTATGCAATGGCCCAATACTAACTTGTGCGGACTTTGTTACAGGATAACGTTCCACTTTACCTGTCAAACCCATTGTTGGTATTGTCTCGTTGGTCACCTGTAAATTAACGGGAGATTTCATCACTGACTTGGTCGCCCCTGTGTCTACAAGAAAAGGATATTCAGCACCAGCTACATCAACCATCAAGACCGGTTCTTCCTTAGTACTTCCCGTTAACCTGACTATCTGTAGACTACAGGTATGACCTGACCCCTAGCGTTGGCTACCATTCTCCAATAAAGCATTTACGGCTACAATTGGAGCTGGTGCTTGCTGAACATTTGCTGGCCTCTGTGCATATCCCTTATGGGGATATCTAGGTTTGCCCTGATGAGGGGTCCATACTCTTTTTACTGTGCAGTTTCTACTTAAGTGTCCTGTTTGTTTGCAATTAAAACATGTCCGTGATTCAGGTGAAAGCATGTGTTGTTGTGAAGTTTGTGCAGAGGGTAAAGGTGGTGGATATGGGTAAGGATAGGGAGGGTAAGGGTATTGTGGGGGATAAGAAGTAGGTGGATATCCTGGGACCTGTGGTTGCATTGGGTTAGTGGGATAGAGTTGTGTTTGTTGTTGAGTGGGGTTAGTGAGAGCAACTTGTTCTGACATGAGTGTGTGTGCAAGTGCAAGCGTGTCTGTTGGCTATGATGTTACCGTCATTCCCTCCAGAGCTTGTATACTGACAGCCATTAATTTTTCACTCTGGATCTCCCTCTTTTTTGAGATTTTTTGTCATGTTCTATGGCAGACTCTATGAGGTTATCTATTGTAAGTCCCCTCCAGCCAGGCTGTGAGGTCTGAACCCGAGTTTTTAAATTCTCTTTAAAACCATCCATCAATATCGTGACTATCATTCCCCTGTGGTGAATGCTATCTTTAATATCTTCTATCCCAGTGGACTGGGCGATAGCCTGCAGAGCCCTGTCGCAATAGTCTTCTGCAGTTTCACTCTCCTTTTGTTTGATTGTGAAGATTTTGTTCCAGTTAACTACTACTGGAAAATATACACCCAATTGAGTCACAATGCGGGAAATGTTACCTTGGTTTACTTGGTCTGTTAAGGGAACGTCGCCATCCAATACACAATCCATGATAAATTTTGTCACGTCGGTATTGCGTGGTAGACAGGCCCTTAACACCACACGCCAATCTTTATTAGTGGGTTCATGAGAACTACCCAAATTTCTCAAAAATCTTTGACATTTGGCTAATTCCTTTTTTGGATCAGGGAAATCATTTATGATGGAATTTAGTTCTGCCCTTGTCCATGGACAATGCATTACTACTTCCCTCGTGGGCACTACACCGTTTGCATCTGCATTTCCATTCGGAACAGTTATGGACCGAATGGGATGCAGACCGGCAGCGTTGCTACCTCTGACCTGGTTACCTGGCTGGGGGTTTAATCTGCTGCTGCTACGTATGGTATTAACAACTTCCTCAATGGGTGCAGAGTGTATTAACACTTCCCTTGCTGTTACCGATGGAGATGGCGGTACCACCCGTGATTGTGGTGATGCAGCATCTATCATTTGCACAGCATGGGAAATGGCAGACATTACAATAGGCTCATCATCTACATCATAAACATTTTCTTTATGGTTACTTACGAGGGGGTACAAATTACTTGTTACATTTTTATGGGTATTTTTGGTAACTGTACTTGCACCTCCATCCACATAAGGTGGGGGAGGTGAGCGTGAACTGATGCCAATACTCTCCACGTCGCTACCTTGCCGCACGTGCGCGCCAATTTGCGGCTCGCCCGTATTGCAACTCAGCGTCGCGGACGTATTTTCTGGCAATGCGCTCGCAATGCTAGTTTGCGTCGTTTGCACATTCTTAAGCCAAGCATCCCCTTCATGCTGCCATAGTTTTAAACATTCAAAATACTTAATATTTTTCTCTCGGGATTGCACCATACTGATGTGATCCTGGACATTGTCTAACACACTTTTGTCAAAACTACCAATTCTGGGAAACGGTCTAACACTCTTCCTCGTCATATTAAACCATAAATCACAATACCTTATTGCATAAGTACCGTACTTAGTATGCATAATACGACGGGCCAATCCAATCGGAGCCTCCATTAGCAGCACATCATTGCCTAACATCTCTACTGTTTGCGTGGCTCCCATTCTGAGACAACTCCTACTCTTTTCAATAAAAATGTAAACTGGTGAAAGACAATCAAGATACTTTCACTTACCTGTGGACGATTTTATTTTAAGTCGGCGGCGCCCACACACCTGGAAAAGATTTAGTAAGGCAACTTCCACACCTGGATAAGATTTGAAACAGGAAACTTCCACACCCGGATAAGCTTTAGTAAGGTAGCTTCCAGACCTATGAGAGTTTATATGTCGGCCACTCTCACGCACCTCTATACAACAAAGACAACATGTACACCTGCTACTGTGTATAGAATGGTAAAGCTGCTTACCGAGCGGCTAGGCTAACCCTTGCACCTAGCCCTTAAGGATCATACGATACCCTTAACTTTGTTCAACAAGTATTCACTGTTACACACTTTTTTCCTGCGCAGAAAAATACACGTTTAACCCAGATATTGGTAATAGAAAAAAAATGTAAACCTCAATGGCTTTGTTCAAACACGTGGCAGCAGAACCGGAAGTGCATATACGCTATTGTGCGACCAGCCGCATACACAATTATGCAACTACCACACAACCGTATAATGACTTTTTAACTGCGAATGCAAAAATGCATTTTAGCCGCGTACGCAATACTGCGGCACCCATCTAAACGCAAGGTTCTATCAACAGAGGAAAACAAACTTTTTCCTCACTTGTCCCTGGATTCTAGTCAGCTTCCTTAGTTCACACGGAGACGGATAGCGATCTTTCAGCACAAAGCGGTTGCAGGTAAACCCTGCATGTGGCCACTCCACCCTTTGCTGAAATATCGATGACTGTATGTACCGTGTGAGCAGGTAAGTGACTTCTTTACGAGCTCCCAACTAACGAAACTGGATCAGAACCTTTATATACCCCTGCCTATACCTTCTAAAATCTTTCCTATAAACCTCTAAGAATAACGCTAATTTGCGTATGCAGTCTGACCGCAAATAAAGACTGGAGTGGAATCTGTGGTTCCAACGCACAAGTATTATTCAGGTAAAAGTACAGTCAGTTACACGCAATTGATACATACACAATTTAGGCGTAAAAGGAAATTATAGAGACCCCAAGTACAGTATACATAAGCTGCACCTCCGGACCCAGAGATAGACCTCAGACTAGAGACCCTCAGTACATACAGCATTCAGCATGGACTCACTAACCAGTATTCGGACACATGTATTTATCCCCCCCAGACTAAAACAGGACAAAGGAGAAATTTCCTGCTGATGTCATTGGTTCCCAGAGGAGAAGCATATGTTACCGCACATTTAACAGGCTGGTTCAAATAGACTCCCCCTGCCTCTAACAGCAGGGGAATCTTTCTAATAACGCCTCCTGTAACATTCCAACAGCTAAACATTTTGTTGCTTGTAAGTTCTGCGATCCGTAACTTGAGTTTGCATGATGCGATCTCACCACCGATAACACCGGGATGCTGTAAAAAAACGTGCGCATCAGAACAAGACCAAACACACCTTGCTTATCATGTATAATACCTCAGTTATCAAAAACCTTTATTTCTCAGCATTTTTACTAACTAAACCAACTTGAATCATACATTTGATGCTTATTGAACCTTATGAGTGAATATGAAATGTGTGGGTGTTCAGGGTTTGGTATAAGGACGCTAGTTAACTTGGGACAGATGCGTGCGCATAAAGCTACTTTTTCAGCGGTTTCATATAAAGTCTTATGCATTCGCTAATATGCGACTAGTTAATAGCGCTCTTGTGAGTATTATTGTGTTTATGAGAAATGATGAAAGAAGCGATCGCATTGTGCTAATATAAATATCGCCACATGTACTATATTGTGAGTTCACCTAAAATGGCGCTTAGGCGGCCATTCGCAAAATGGCGTCTTGCAATCGCATTTCTAAAATGGAGTCTTGCGGCCATTCGCAAGATGGCGTCGCTGCGATTAAATTTTAAACTGAACTTGCCTCAGCCAATTATTCAGCTTCGACACTCCCAATGATAATCCTGTGGTCACTCAGCTGATCCAATGATCAGCCACCCAGGGGTATTTAAGTCTGACTCCAGGTACAAGTAACTGCTGTTCAACTTCTTGTTCCAGTGCCTGTGATACTATGTTGCTCTGTGCTATTCCTGCAGAGAGTTGCTTCAGCCTGCTCACAGGTCTCTAAAGTCTCCAGCTTTAGCTTACTTGCTATTCTCAGTCTGAGAGTTAGTTCTCTCCTAGTACCATGTTTTTCTATGTCTGTGTGTCTTTGTATATGTGCTACTGAGGTGTCAGATTACTTGCTAGTACTAATTAGCTCCCAGCTGCCTCTTTAAGAATTCCCAGGCAGTCTACAGCCCTGTGTTTGTCTGTGTAAATCTGCACCAGCATTCCTAGCTTTCCCAGTATATGCCTGTCTTCTTTCTGTGTCTCACTGTGCTAATCAGCTCCAGAATCTGTTACTCTCCCAGTATTTGCCTTTGTCCACTCTGCTCTGTGTCTTGTCTGTGCAAATCAGCACCAATATATTTAACTATTTCCAGTCCATGCCTGTGTTCTAGCATCCAGATTCTTTCCCTGTTTTCTAAGTATTCAGATCCCGCTCCAGAGTTCAAGCATTCGGTTCACCCCTAGTATTATAGTATTCATTATAGTTTCCGGTCTTGTGCCATTCCCAGGTACCTGTCCAGAGGGCCGCGACCTGCTCACTTGGTGCAGTGGAAAACCAAATCCCAATTGGAGGGGTCACTGGAGAAAACCACCAAGTGAGTTAGACTCCGTGCCACTGGGCAGGTCTAGCCAAACCTGGGTTTGGCTGCAACTAGGAGACCTAGTCCAGTCACTCCCATAGTCACCCGAACCCCCTGGCTCACCGTCCTCCACAGAGGAACATTTGCACCGGATCGTGACAGTTTGAACAGCCAATATGCAAGCTGCCGAGTTCCAGGGTGACGCAGGTTTTCAGGATTTACTCTTTCGTGTTGTCGAAGCTGGATTATTGGCTGAGACAAGATCAGTTTAAAATTGAATCGCAGCGACGCCATCTTGCGACAGGCCGCAAGATGCCATCTTGGAAATGAGATCGCAAGATGCCATTTTGCGAATGGCCACCCAAGCGCCATTTTAGATAAACTCACAATTAAGTACATATGGCGATATTACTATTAGCACCATGCGATTGCATCTTTCACCATTAATCATATACACATTAATACACACAATTGCACTGTTAACTAGTCACATATTAGCGAATGCATCTGTTTATTAGCTTTATGCGCACGCATCTGCTCCAAGTTAACTAGCATTGTTATATCAAATCCCGCATACTCACACATTACATATCCACATACAAGGTTCCATAAGCTTTAAGGTATAAGATTTAAGTTTGTTCATTTAGTATAAATACTGTGAAATAAAGATTATTTGGTAACTAAGGTTTTATACATGATAAGTAAGCCATGTTTGGTTTTGTACTGATGCGTACTCTTTCCACAGTATTCCGGTATCATCGATGTGGAGATCGCATCATGCATTCTCAACTTATGGACCGCAGAGACTTCAAGCAACAAAATGTATATTATATGAACAACTGTTAGGATGTTGCATGAGGCGGGAAACCAGAGACCCCCAGTTGTTGGAGGCTGAGTTGGGTCTATTTGAATCAGCCTGTTAAATGCTCTGTAACAGATGCATCCCCATTGGGAACCAATAGCATCAGCAACAAACTTCTCTATTGTTTTGTCTATTCCTGGGGGGTATACATATGTGTGCTCCAACACTGGGTCTTAGTCTTCATGCTGAATGCTGATTGACGAGGGGTTTCTTGCTGATGCCTAACATCTGGTCCAGAAGCGCTGCGTATGTATACTATACTTGGGTCTGTATAATTCCTTTGCGCCTAATTGTGTTTGGATCAATAGCGTGTAACTGACTGTACTTTTACTTGAATAATACTTTGTGCTTTGGAACCACAGATTCCAGGTCTGAAGTCTTTATTTACTGTATGACTGTGTATACATATTAGTGTCATCCATAGAAGTTATAGGCAGGATATTAGAAGGTATAGGAAGGATATTAGAAGGTATAGGAAGGAGTGTATAGAGGTTCTAATGCAGTATCGTCAGTTGGGGGCTCGTAGTGAAGTCACTTACCTACTCACACGGCACATACGGTTATCAATATTTCAGCAAAGGGTGGAGTGGCCACATGCAGGGTTTACCTGCAACCGCTTTGTGCTGAAAGATCGCTATCCATTTTCGTGTGAGCCAAGGAAGCTGACTAGAATCCAGGGACAAGAGAGGAAAAAGTTTGTTTTCCTTTGTTGATAGAACCTAACTTTTAAAGGGGTGCCGTAGCATTGAGTATGAGGCTGAGATGCAGTTTTGCGCACAGCAAAGACACACTTCTGCGTACGCAGCTAAAAAGTTGTCATACGGTTGTGTGGTAGTCACATTATTGTGTATGCGACTGGTCGCACAATAGCGTATACATACTTCCGGTTGTGCTGCCACGTGTTTAAATAAAGCTGTTGAGGTTTACATTTTTCAATTGTTATCAATATCTGGGTTAACGTGTATTTATCTGCACAGGAAAAAGTGTGTAACAGTGAGTATTTGTTGGTAGGGGTAACTTGTTCCCTACAGTTAGAGGTACCATATGACCTTTAAGGGCTAAGAGCTAGTTGCTCGGTAAGCAGCTTACCATTCTATACACAGTAGCAGGAGTACATGTTGTCTTTGTTGTAGAGAGGTGCATGGAAGTAGCCGACATAAACTTCCACAGGTGTGGAAGTTGCCTTACTAAATCTTATCCGGGTGTGGAAGTTGCCTTTTTCAAATCTTATCCAGGTGTGTGGGCGCTGCCGTTTAAATCATCCACAGGTAAGTGAAAGTATCTTGATTGTCTTTCACCAGTTTAAATCTTTATTGAAAAGCGTAGGATTTGTCTCAGAATGAGAGCCGCGAAACAGTAGAGATGTTACACAATGATGTGCTGCTAATGGAAGCGCCAATTGGATCGGCCCATCGTATTATGCATACTAAGTATGGTACTTATGCGATAAGGTATTGTGATGTATGGTTTAAAATGACGATGAAGAGTGTTAGACCGTTTCCCAGAATTGTTAGATTTGATAAAAATGTACTAGATAATGTCCGGGATCACATCAGTCTGATGCGCTCCCGAGAGAAAAAGGTCAAATATTATGAATGTTTAAAGTTGTGGCAGCATGAAGGGGATGCGTGGCTTAAAAATGTGCAAGCAATGCAAACTAGCGTTGCGAGCGCATTGCCAGAGAATACATCCGTGATGCTGAATTGCAATACGGGCGAGCCGCAAAATGGCGCGCACGTGCAAAAAGGTAGCGTTGTGGAGAGTATTGTCAGCAGTTCACACTCACCACCCCCACCTTATGTGGATGGAGGTGCAAGTACAGTTACCAAAAATACCCATAAAAATGTAACAAGAAATTTATACCCTCTCTTAAGCAACCATAAAGAAAATGTTTATGATGTGGATGATGAGCCTATTGTATTGTCTGCCATTTCCCATGAGTGGTGCAGCCATCTCCATCGGTAACAGCAAGGGAAGTGCTAATACCCTCTGCACCCGTACAGGAAGTTGTTAATACCATACGTAGCAGCAATAGATTAAACCCCCAGCCAGATAACAAGGTCAAAGGTAGCAGCGCTACCGGTCTGCATCCCAATCGGACAATAACTGTTCTGAATGGAAATGCAGATGCGAACGGTGTAGTGCCCATGAGGGAAGTAGTAATGCATTGTCCTTGGACAAGAGCAGAACTAAATTCCATCATAAATGATTTCCCTGATCCCAAAAAGGAACTAGCCAAATGTCAAAGATTTTTGAGAAATTTGGGTAGTTCACATGAGCCAACTAATAAAGATTGGCGTGTGGTATTAAGGGCCTGTCTACCACGCAATACCAACGTGACAAAATTTATCACGGATTGTGTATTGGATGGTGACATTCCCTTAACAGACCAAGTAAACCAAGGTAACATTTCCCGCATTGTAACTCAATTGGGTTTATATTTTCCAGTAGTAGTTAACTGGAACAACATTTTCACCATTAAGCAAAAGGAGAGTGAATCTGCAGAAGATTATTGTGACCGGACTCTACAGGCTATCACCCAGTACACTGGGATGGAAGATATTAAAGATAGCACTCATCGTGACTATCATTCCCCTGTGAATGATAGTCACGGTACTCATGGACGGTCTGAAAGGGAATTTAAAGACCCGGATTCAGACCTCACAGCCTGGCTGGAGGGGACTCACAATAGATACCCTCATAGAATCTGCCATAGAACATGATAAAAACATCTAAAAGAAGAGAGAGACCCAGAGCAAAAAACTAATGGCTGTCAGTATCCAAGCTCAGGAGGGAATGACGGTAACATCACAGCCAACAGACACACTCGCACCTGCACACACACTTACATCTGAACAGTTTTATGCCCTCACTAACCCCATGCAACAACAAACACAGCTCTATTCCACTAACCCAATACAACTACAGGTCCCATACTACTCACAAACCTCATATCCCCCACAATACCCTTACCTTCCCTATCCTTACCCATATCCACCACCTTTACCCTCTGCTCAAACCTCACAACAACACGTCTTCACCCGATCCACGAACATGTTTTAATTGTAAACAACAGGACACTTAAGTAGAAACTGTACAGTAAAAAGAGTAGGAACCCCAAATCAGGGAAGACCTGGACATCCCCATAAGGGATATGCACAGAGACCAGCAAATGTCCAGCATGCACCAGCTCCAATTGTGGCTGTAAATGCTTTATTGGAGAATGGTAGCCACCGCTATGGGTCAGGTCATACCTGTAGTCTACAGATAGTTAGGTTAATGGGAAGTACTAGGGAAGAACCGGTCCTGATGGTTGATGTAGCTGGTACTGAATATCCTTTTCTTGTAGACACAGGGGCGACCAGGTCAGTGATAAAATCTCCCGTTAATTTACAGGTGACCAACGAGACAGTACCAACAATGGGTGTAACAGGTAAAGTGGAACATTATCCTTTAACAAAATCCACAGAAGTTACTATTGGGCCTTGCATACCAGGCATTCTTTCCTTCTGGCTGCTGTGACTCCTACTAACCTGCTGGGTAGAGATCAGTTATGTAAAATGGGATGTGTTATATATTGCACCCCTGATGGTGTATTTTTGGATATCCCAGAGAGAGTTGCACACGAGGTGCGAGATATGTTGGACACTCCCCAAAGGATAATGTATCACTCTACAAGTTTAAATGAAAATCCATCTCAGATAGATGAAATGTTGTCCCAAATTCCAGATTATCTTTGGACTAAGGATGGACAGGACACTGGATTAAAGGCAAACGTAAACCCTGTAATGGTAAATTTAAAAAGCGGTAGGCAAGCTCCAAAAATTCCCCAGTACCCACTAAAACAGGAGGTAGAGTTAGAGGTTTTTCCAATAACTGAGCGATTATTGCAACAGGGAATTTTAGTTCGTACAGCTAGTGTAGCCAACAGTCCCATCTTTCCAGTGAAGAAGAGTGGTGGGAGGTGTTATAGGCTGGTACAAGACCTTAGAGGTGTTAATAAGGTGGTAGAGAGCCAATTCCATGTAGTGCCAAATCCAGCTGTCATTCTGATGCAGATCCCACCAAATGCAACCCATTTCACTGTCATTGACCTCTGCTCTGCTTTCTTCTCTGTGCCTCTCCACCCTGACTGTCAGTATATATTCGCATTTACACACAGAGGTGTACAATATACATGGACACGGTTACCCCAAGGTTTCATAGACAGCCCCAATATCTTCTCCCAGGCATTGCACGACTGTTTACAATCTTTTCAACCTGTCAATGGATCTGTTCTAATTCAATATGTAGACGATTTATTGCTATGTTCTGACTTGTTTATGTCATGTTTGAATGATACTAAACTTTTCTTACTTCATCTCTCGCATACAGGACACAAGGTGGCTAAGTACAAACTACAGCCGTGCCAATCCAGAGTAAAATATTTGGGACACTGCCTAACCCAGGGGTTATGACATCTTACAAATGATAGAATCCAGGACATACAAAACATTACACTGCCGCAGAATCAACAGCAAATTCGTACCTTCTTGGGAATGTGCGGATACTGTAGAATGTGGATCCCAGGTTTTTCTATTTTGGCCTTGCCTTTACAGGAATTAGTCTCTTCCTCAAAGCCCGATCATGTCATACACACAGAGGAATCAGAGCAGGCTTTCCTTAATCTTAAGGATAGTCTGACAAAAGCTCCTGCATTGGGAATACCTGATTATGAAAAACCTTTTGATTTGTATTTTACGGAAGCCGATGGTTGTGCTGCAGGTGTCCTTACACAAAAACATGGTGATGCCAGTAGACCCGTAGCATTCTATAGTGCCCAATTGGACACTGTAGCAAGATCACTCCCCACTTGTTTGAGAAGTGTAGCAGCTACCGCACTATTGGTGAGTAAAAGTGAGGACGTAGTACTGGGTCATGATATGATTGTCTACACTCCCCATGCTGTATCTGCTCTGTTGAACTCAGCTCAAACCAGACATGTCTCTTTGGCTAGGTTTACCGAATGGCAACTAGCTCTAATCGCACCCCCAAACATTACTGTTAAACGTTGCAGCACGCTGAATCCAGCAACGTATTTACCATATGTACAACATGATGTACAAAGGGTGGAAGGAGGCGAGCTGCTGGTGGGAGGTGAGTTCAGCGGACATAATGATACGCACGATTGTATGAAATATCTGAATCAGACCTTTACTGCTAGACCTGACATACATGACACACCTTTAGAGAATGTGGATGTGACTTTTTATATGGATGGAAGTTGTCATAGACAAACAGACACAGGTGAATTATATACAGGTTATGCTGTTGTAAATGACACAGACATCATAGAAGCTAAACCTCTTGGTCATTCTCACTCAGCCCAGGTGGCAGAGTTAGTAGCACTAACTAGAGCGTGTGAACTGGCAGCAGGCAAATCTGCTAACATTTACACTGACTCGAGATACGCGTTCGGGGTGGTGCACGATTTTGGGGCTCTATGGCATCTGAGAAATTTTATGACAGCAGCAGGCACACCAGTTGCACATTCCCGACACATAAAACATCTTTTAGAAGCAATCCAACTGCCCAAAGCGGTGGCAGTAATTAAATGTAAAGCCCATACATGTGAGGATGATCCGCTGTCACTGGGCAACAACAGAGCCGATAAGCTGCAAAATGGGCAGCAGGGTTAAAAATGTCTTTCCAAACAATTGATATGCTGAAATTAATTGAGATGCAAAATTTGTGTTCAATTCAGGAAAAATCCATTTGGAAGTCCAAGGGATGTGGGCAAGAGTCCTCCGGGCTCTGGAGGGACAGACAAGGTAAACCAGTAGCCCCCAAAGTATATTACCCCAGCCTGGCTGAGGCAGCACACGGTCTGACTCATCTGGGAAAACAAGGTATGTGCAAGTTGGTGAGAGCATACTGGTGTGCACCAGGTTTTTCTTCACAAGCAGAAAAGATAGAAATGTCCTGTCTGACCTGCTTGTGGAAGAACATAGGGAAAGCGATCCCTACTGAACCATCCCACATTCCACCGACAGATGATGATACAAATTGATTTCATCCAATTACCACCCTGCAGGAACCTTAAGTATGTATTAGTGTGCACTGACGTATTTTCTAATTGGGTTGAGGCCTACCCAGCGGCCACTAATACTGCTGCATTTACTGCCAAGAAAATAGTTCAGGAATTTGTATGCAGGTACGCTATCCCTAAAATCATCGAGAGTGACAGGGGTACTCATTTCACAGGTGATGTTTTTCAAAATATGTGTAAGCTGATGGGTATTAATAGCCGACTTCACACCCCCTTCTGACCGCAAGCCAGTGCCAAGGTAGAGAGGATGAACGGGACTATTAAAAATAAGTTAAGTAAAATTATGGCAGAGACTGGATTAGGATGGCCAGAAGCGTTACCTTTGGTCCTACATAGCATAAGGACCACTCCTAGACCTCCTCTGAATCTGTCCCCATTTGAAATACTGTTTGATACCTCATTTGATTATAAGTCCACAGGAAGACTTGAAGGGTAACAACGAGGTAACTGTAAAGTATCTTATATCAATGAGTAAGCAGTTAAAGCAACAGCAGCAGAATCTGAAATTGTTGTCCCATGATATGCCTGAAACTAACTGTCATGATGTTGAACCAGGAGAATATGTTATGATCAGAAATACAGAAGTACTACATCTTTGAAGGTGGCTGAGAGAGATACCTGGGTCCATTCCACTCACTGCAAAAAGGTCAATCAACCAGTGGAGAAACAAGTCGGAGACAAGGCTGATAGCGTGGACCTGTCGCTCGTGAGCTTGTTCCGGGAGGATTGAAAAGGTCGTAGTGAGATACCTGAACTAAGAGAAATTTGCAGGTCTTGTTGTGACAATGGACGGGCCTGCTGTGTTCATTTTCATATTATATTTTAGAGTGTTCACCATCCTGGTCGGTTCGGGAATATCCAGTTTCTGTGATGGGAGACCAATTGAGGAAATGGGAGCTGATGGCAGTGCTGATGAAGTGGAGTCAGGAGGAATGCAATGCCAATCAGGGGAGTGTCTGACCGATCTTAGTACTGTTATTGTTAAGAGAGCTGTCATTCCGGACACTCGGGGATGGTGTGGAGGTTTATCGTCTGAAGATTCCTGTATTTGTGAGCTTTGTGGGACCCTAGTTGATGAGAACTGTATCCAATGGTGCCAACCTAAATATAACCCGTACTGGGGTGGGTATCCTTTAGAGGATTATCATAGCATGGTAGGCAAAGTGTTAAATCAAACTGATTGCTGGGTGTGTTCACATGTGCCACAGGGACAGCATAACGTAGGGTTGGTGCCATTTCCGCTGAATATCACGGAAATTTTAGAATTACAAAAAGGGATGGAAAATTCCTCTCATCCAAACCACCTAATTTCAAGCTCTATCAATTCCAAGTAGATAGATTACTTTTGTGTTTAAACATAACCAACCCCAATAAACCCGGGAGTTGGGAAGTGACGGGGAATAATCAGACAATGACCTTCTCGCAAAGAGCTGATAATGAGTCCATACACGCTCAATTAAATCTGGTGGGAAACATAGGTATCGGAATACATTGAGTTCCACCAAAGAAATTATTGGTAAGGTGCCAGATGGTTATTGTGCTAAAATAATACAGCCAGAAACTTGCTTATACCAGATGGAAGACCCAGAAATAGGATTGTTTGCAAGGGAAATGTGCTTAATGATAATGATGCATTCCTTATGTTCTCCCTGATAATGTATATTTTATATGTGGAAGAAAAGCGTATAAGTGGCTCTCCCCGAGTTCCGAAAGTTTGTGTTACCTGGGAAGAGTAGTCCCAGAAGTTATGACCCTCACACATGTTGAAATGCTTGGTATACATAAGAACACACCATCACCATATCTTCACACACAATATGAACACAGAGGCAAAAGAAATATGATACCTGGGGACGTGCATATAGCTCAGTTAATTAGTGAGACAACTGGCTTTCAAGTTTTAGTCGCACTGGATCCCACCAGGATTGCTCGGGGTACATTAAATTTTAGATATATTCAGGAACTTGCTAAATTGATAGATAATATCACCGAGATGTACAACGACACATTCAGGTATACAGGGAGAGAATTGCAAGCATACAAGAAAGAACTGGTGCAACACAGGCTAGTGTTAAATTATTTAACTGCTGTTACTGGAGGGTACAGCGTAACATTGGCCACCCAATTTGGAGTGAAATGTTGCACCTATGTCACCAATGATACCAGCGACCCCAAGGAGGTGATAGACCAGAAGATGGATGAAATTCTGCAGCTAAAATGGGAGTTTCGTAAGAATCATAATGCTTCAGTGGCTGAAGTAGGGGAGAAGATAGAAGGATGGGTTTCATGGCTGAACCCAGTGAAATGGTTCTCAGGTCTAAGGGAATAGGTTCAGGAAGTGGTCACCAGCATAGGTAAATTCTTGATCCTTATACTGATTGTCATCATAATAATTGGCATATGTGTCCGGTGTGTTCCTATTGTGTTGAAGTGTGGAAAATGTAAAAATAGAGTAAAATGCAAGAACGAAACTATGATGGTGGTCAGTAATGACAATATGAATACCGAGGTAAATATAAAACTGCATTACAACCCTGAACTAGGAAAAACCATCATTTAATGTATTATATTTAGACGTGCATAGAATGTATTATTGAAATGTTATTTTTAAAACACCTCAGATAATGTAAAGTCTCAATTCCCCTTCAAGACTGCCTTTATAAGACTGGTGCATCCCCAAACTTTTCACATGATCTTCCAAGATCCGCGGTGTGCGTATAATAGTAGTTTTATGTCCCCACCCAGAGACACATTATTGATGGATTAAGAACCACCTTGTGCCATCCCATAATAACACTAAATAGTATATAAATGTAAGCCTAAATTATATTTTAAAATCAGTTTGTGATAGCATGTTGTCTATTCCTGGGGGGTATAAATATGTGTGCTCCAACACTGGGTCTTAGTCTTCATGCAGAATGCTGATTGACGAGGAGTTTCTTGCTGATGCCTAACATCTGGTCCGGAAGCGCTGCATATGCATACTGTACTTGGGTCTGTATAATTCCTTTGCGCCTAATTGTGTTTAGATCAATAGCGTGTAACTGACTGTACTTTTACTTGAATAATACTTTGTGCTTTGGAAACACAGATTCCAGGTCTGAAGTCTTTATTTACTGTATGACTGCGTACGCATATTAGCGTCATCCTTAGAAGGTATAGGCAGGATATTAGAAGGTATAGGCAGGATATTAGAAGGTATAGGAAGGAGTGTATAGAGGTTCTAATGCAGTATCGTTAGTGTGACTGCACAGGAGACAGCTCTGCAATCTGTCAGACAGCAGCTGCAAGAACTTTCTAGTCAAATGATGGTTATTCATTCGGTTCTAGCTGCTTTGTCCCCAGACACACCACAAGTTCCGCCAGTGAATTCTGCACAACTTCGTTCTGAAGTTCCAATTACCCCTACTGATGAAAATTTTCTGTGTATGCTAGTGAAGCTCTCAAGTGTCCTCTGGTTTCCCAAATATCTGATATTTATGACCCTGAACCTTTCAAGAGTTTCTACTGGCTTCTAGAACAATTACAAAATCTCCGTCCCAAAATTTTTCAAGTTATTCCCAAGCTTCCTAGTGTTACTCCTGACTTGACTAACAGCACTTCCAAGCAAACTACAGTAAAGCATCAAAGTTTCCTGCGCCCTAAACTTACTGAGGTTGAACATCAGCGATGCCGGGAACTGCATCTATGTTTATATTGCGGTTATGACGATCACTTTCTTAAGGACTGTACTCTGCACCAACTGAGAAGTGGTGGCAAGTGTGTGACTCCCAACATCTGCGCTTTCAGTTCTCCCCATCATCCATCAGTGATTTCCGTTTCTTCAGTTACAGATAAGGAGGTGATGTCCACTATGCAAAAGAAAGTTCAAGTATTCAATTGGGGTCCTGTTACAAGATGCTTCAACCCTCGTCTAAGAAATATTGGGAGGATATTTCAACCTTCTAAAGTCAGGGACACTACTCATTCCATTTCTACTGGTCCCAGCCCAGATTTTGCCCATTCCGGTCTCAGCCTGGATTCTGCCCGTTCCGGTCCCAGCCCAGATTCTGCCCGTTCCGGTCCCAGCCCGGATTCTGCCTGTTCCGGTCCCAGCCTGGATTCTGCCTGTTACGGTCCCAGCCCAGATTTTATTTTTCCCAATACAGGACTCCAGTTAGTAGCCCCAGGAGGGGTCTCAACTTCCTTACTTCAAGTGGAAGTCTCAAGCCTCGCACCCCAGGAAGGGGTTTCAAGCCTCGTGCCCCAGCAGGGGGTCTCAAGTCTCACACCCCAGCAGGGGGTCCCAAGTTTCACACCCCAGCAGGGTGTCCCAAGTCTCACACCCCAGCAGGGGGCCCCAAGTCTTGCACCCCAGCAGGGGGTCCCAAGTCTCGCACCCCAGCAGGGGGTCCCAAGTCTTGCACCCCAGTTGGGGGTCCCAAGTCTCACAACCCAGGAGGGGGTCCCAAGTCTCGCACCCCAGGATGGGGTCCCAAGTCTCGCACCCCATGAGGGGATCCCAAGTCTCGCACCCCAAGAGGGGGTTCCAAGTCTCATGCTCCAAGAGGGGGTTCCAAGTCTCATGCCCCAAGAGATGGTTCCAAGTCTCATACCCCAGGAGGGGGTTTCAAGTCCCATTCCCCAGGAGCAAATTTCAAGTTCCACACTCTTGGTGGAAGTTTCCACTGTCCTGTCTAAGAAAGAACATCAATTAACTTTGGCTGAATCATCCAATCATCACGTTAAAGAATCTCTAAGCGGTTCCTTCTCAGTTCCTGAAAAGAATGCTGTAACGCAGGATGCTATAGTGTCCATGACCTTTGATGATGATGTGTCCCAGTACACCATATTGCTTAAGCATTATTATGCCCTAATGAGAACCAATCCAGCTTGTGGTATTACTCCCACCAACATCGTCATGTTTCTTTTTATGCACTTTAGAGGCAGAGCCTTGGAGTGGGCCAACCCACTCATTGAGTCCAAGGATCCAATTCTACAAGACTTAATAGCCTTCAGTACAGCTCTGCTTAAAGAATTTGCTCCTATGTGTCCACCTTCAGATACCTGAGTTATTTCAGCACCTTCAGATATTAAACTCGCATACACCGCTGTACTCCCTTCTCAAAATCATATGGTACAGGATCAATCAGTCCATAAGAAGACTCAAAGAACTATTAGAGACCAACAACATGATACCATGAGAGTTGGTTGTGTCTCCCTCTGCCCATCTCCAGAGTCCTCTAGGTTTTCAAGTCATATTAACTGCTCTGATCTTCCTTTGGACATGGATTCTGATTCTGAATTCGATCCTGTGCATGACAATACTCCTTTCCTTGACAACCATTTAGTATCAGACCATGCTCTTCCTAGTCGTACGTTCTCCCAAGAATTACCAGTAAAAAAACAACTTTGCTGCAAAAGGAAAGTTCTTCAGCTACTGTTCTTAACACTATGCAAATTCTTCTAGGGACAGAGAGATGCTTGAAGGGATTAACCTTTGTGATTGTGGGATACTTGGAGTCCATAGAAAAGGAGGAAGCCAAGTTGTTAACTGAGAGTTATGGAGGCAAAGTTTCTGAGAAGATATGCAGTAAAATTGATTATCTCATTAGGAGTTGTTTCGGTGGAAAATCCAAGCAAGAGAAAGCAAAGAGTCTTGGGGTCAAGGTTATTAAGGAAGATGGCTTGTTTAAGTTGATTGACATTATGCTCTCCAAAGAAAAAAATTTTGAGCAAATCACCTCAGGAAACAATATTTCAAACACCTTCTAGAGTTCTCAAAGTTTCAAGTTCTTGAAGATATCTGACAGGCTCAGCCAAGTTTTTAGAAGTTTTTCAATTTTGTCCTGGAGTTTCAAATTTTTGGAAGTTTTCTTGTAATTCTGGGAGGAAATATTTGTGCACATTTTTTGGTGTCCAGAGTCCACCCTAACAGGGGGGGGGTACTGTCAGGATGCAGCCTGGGATTGGCCGCTACTCACCTCTGAGCTGGTGTCCTTGGGCTTAGATGTCCAGACACTGGGAGTGGAGGTGAGTGGTGACTGAGTATTCTCCCTGGGGTTTGCTAGGGTTTCCATTCTTGCATCCTGGTTTCTGGGGTGCCGGGCATGGGCGCAGCCATGTTGGCTCATATCACCTGACTAGTCTCTCCCAATGATAGTCCTGTGGTCACTCAGCTGATCCTCTGATCCAATGATCAGCCACCCAGGGGTATTTAAGTCTTACTCCAGGAACAAGTAACTGCTGATCAACTTCTTGTTCCAGTGCCAGTGATAATATGTTGCTCTGTGCTATTACTGCAGAGAGTTGCTTCAGCCTGCTCACAGTTCTCTATAATCTCCAGCTTTAGCTTACTTGCTATTCTCAGTCTGAGAGTTAGTTCTCTCCTAGTACCATGTTTTTCTATGTCTGTGTGTCTTTGTATATGTGTCTGTGTAAATCTGCACCAGCATTCCTAGCTTTCCCAGTATATGCCTGTCTTCTCTCTGTGTCTCACTGTGTTAATCAACTCCAGAATCTGTTACTCTCCCAGTATTTGCCTTTGTCCACTCTGCTCTGTGTCTTGTCTGTGCAAAGCAGTAACAGCATTTCCAGCACTCCCAGTATTTGCCTTTGTCCACTCTGCTCTGTATCTTGTCTGTGCAAATCAGCACCAATATATTTAACTATTTCCAGTCCATGCCTGTGATCTAGCATCCAGATTCTTTCCCTGTTTTCTAAGTATTCAGATCCCGCTCCAGAGTTCAAGCATTCGGTTCACCCCTAGTATTATAGTATTCTTATAGTTTCTTGTGCCATTCCCAGGTACCTGTTCAGAGGGCCGCGACCTGCTCACTTGGTGCAGCGGAAAACCAAATCCCAATTGGAGGGGTCACTGGAGAAAACCACCAAGTGATTTAGACTCCGCACCTCTGGGCAGGTCTAGCCAAACCTGGGTTTGGCCGCAACTAGGAGACCTAGTCCAGTTACTCCCATAGTCACCCGAACCCCCTGGCTCACCGTCCTCCACAGAGGAACATTTGCACCGGATCGTGACAGTATGTATGTGATAGTTATACAAAGGAAATCAAACTGTGATGTCTTTATGTAGTTAACCTTCTGCCCACTCCTATAAAAAGAGGGTCTCCCCTACACCCCGGCAAAGACAATATTAAGGTGTGTAGGAGTTTTGGTGCTAAGTACTACAAAAGGGGTCTGAAATAATAACAGCTTGAAGTCCACCTTGTTTGCAATATATATATATATATATATACATGTGTGTGTGTGTGTATATATATATATATATGTACAGTATGTATATATACAGTTTATATATATATTAGGGGTGTGCACCGGCCACTTTTCATGTTTTGTGTTTTGGTTTTGGATCTGGATCATTCTTCATGTTTGGATCTGGATTGGTTTTGCCAAAACCACCCTTCTGTGTTTTGGGTTCTGTGTTTTGAGTTTCGAATCTGTATTTTTTTTTAAAAAAAGCATAAAAACAGCACGGTGGCCAAAATGTAGTGGTCTGATTTCAACAAATTGACCACACTGGAATCCTGGCAAAGCAAATGAAGGGCTTCATCCACAAGTCCCACATGCTGAGTGGAATCGCTCCATCTTAGCTCCTCCTTCACTTTCTTCAGCTGCTTCTGCAAAAGCCTGATGAGGGGAATGACCTGACTCAAGCTGGCAGTGTCTGAACTGACTTCACATGTGGCAAGTTCGAAGGGCTGGAGAACCTTGCACAACATGGAAATCATTCTCCACTGTGCTTGAGTCAGGTGCATACCCCCTCCTTTGCCTATGTCATAGGTGGATGTATAGGCTTGAATGGCCTTTTGCTGCTCCTCCATCCTCTGAAGCATATAGAGGGTTGAGTTCCACTGCATCACAACCTCTTGCTTCAGGTGATGGCAGGGCAGGTTCAAGAGTGTTTGCTGGTGCTCCAGTCTTCGGCACGCAGTCGCTGAATGGCGAAAGTGGGCAGAAATTTTTCGGGCCACCCTAAGCGTCTCCTACACGCCCCTGTCGTTTTTCAGAAAATTCTGCACCACCAAATTTATTGTGTGAGCAAAACATGGGACATGATGGAATTTGCCCAGATGTAATGCCTACACAATATTGGTGATGTTGTCAGATATCACAAATCCCCAGGAAAGTCTAAGTGGGGTAAGCCACTGGGTGACAATTTCCCTCAGTTTCTCTAAGAGGTTGTCGGTGGTGTGCCTCTTACTGAAACCAGTGATACACAGCGAAGCCTGCCTTGGAACAAGCTGGCGTTTCTGAGATGCTGCTACTGGTGACGTTGTTGTTGTTGCTGCGTAAGGTGATACATCTACCCAGTGGGCTGTCACAGTCATATAGTCCTTAGTCTGCCCTGTTCCACTTGTCCGTGGTTAAGTGGACATTGGGTACAACCGCATTTTTCAGGACACTGAGGACACTTTTTCTGATGTTTATGTACAGTATCAGTATCGCCTGCCTAGTGAAGTGGAATCTAGACGGGATTTGGAACCGGGGACACACTACCTCCATCAATTGTCTAAATCCCACTGCACTAATGGCGGATACCGGATGCACGTCTAACACCAACATAGCAGTCAAGGCCTCAGTTATACGTTTTGCTTCAGGATGACTGCTGTCGTACTTCATCCTCCTCGCTAATGACTGTTGGAGGGTCAATTGTTTAGTAAAAGTAGTGGTTTTCCTACTTCCTCTCTGGGATGACGAACGACTCCCAGCAGCAACAGCAGCAGTGTCAGCAGTAGGCGTAGCAATGCAGGATCCTCCGGAGGAATCCCGGATAGGAGAGTCAGTCATGCCAGTGACATGGCCTGCAGGACTACTTCCGATCCTGACTAAGGAGGAAATTGACGAGGAGGGAGTTGACGGTGTGGTTTGCAGGCGCTTGGATACAACAGGACAAAAGGATTTAGGTGTCCCTGGACTGCTTACGGTCTTAGCCAAAGTTTCTGAACTTGACAGTAACTTTTTATGAACGCGCTGCAGGTGACGTATAAGGGAGGATGTTCCTAGGTGGTTAATGTGCCTACCCCTACTTATTTCACCTTTACATATGGTACATATGGCAAGACAGTTGTTGTCCGGATTTGGATAGAAATATTGCCAGACCAAAGAGGTGGAATGTTTGGTCTTCTGCCCAAGCATGACCATGATGGGCTTTTTCATCCCACGGACAACAACTGTCTCCCCCGGAGCCTGATTTAAACAAACCACATCACCATCAGAATCCTCCTCGCTAACTTCCTCGTCAGCGCCAGCTACACCAGTATCCTCATCCTGTTGTACTTCAACAGTGACATCTTCAATTTGCATATCAGCAAGTGGACTGTGGGTGCTCCTTCCAGCACTTGCAGAGGGCGTGCAAATGGTGGAAAGAGCCACCTCTTCCCATCCAGTGCTGGGAAGCTCAGGCATTGCAACCGCCACCACCCTTGGACTCTCCTTGGGAATTTGTGATATCTTCATAGAACGCATAGAACGCAGAGTTCTTCACTGTGCTTTTGCCGGCTTAACTTGTTTGATTTTTGTAGTGGGAGGAGGGCTTCCATTGTCATGTGAAGCTGAACCACTAGTCATGAACATAGGGATAGACCTTAGCCATTCCTTGCCACTCCGTGTCGTAAATGGCATATTGGCAAGTTTACGTTTCTCCTCAGATGATTTAACTGTTTTTTTTAAGGTCATTTTCCTGAGCTTTGTCATTTGGGATTTTATATGCCCTCTACTATGACATTGAGCATCGACCTTGGCAGACAACGTTGATGGCATTTTATCGTCTATGTCATGACTAGTGGCAGCAGCTTCAGCACTAGGAGGAAGTGGTTCTTGATCTTTCCCTATTTTATTTTTAGGGGACAAAGTTTGGTCCTCCATTTATGTTACAGCACTCTTTAATGGTCAAGTCAGCCGGCTCTTGATTTATGACACAGGCGCACGCTTGGCGCTGCTTCTTTGTTGATGAACGTGCGGCTACAGCGCACACAATTCACAACACAGAAAATAATAATTTGTAATTTTTTTGGAGTGCACTTTGGGGGTTACAGCATCCTTTAACGGTCAAGCCAGCCGGCCCTTGATTTATGACACAGGCGCACGCTTGGCGCTGCTCCTTTGTTGATGAACGTGCGGCTACAGGGGTTACAGCACCCTTTAACGGTCAAGCCAGCTGGCCCTCTACTTATGACACAGGCGCAAGCTTGGCGTGACTTTGTTGATGCACGCTTGGCGCTACTTTGTTGATGCACATGCGGCTAAAGTGCACACAATTCACAAACACAGAAAAAAATATTTTTTTATTTGTTTGGTGTGCACTTTGGGGGTTACACCACCCTTTAACAGACAAGCCAGCTGGCCCTTTACTTATGACACAGGCGCATGCTTGGCGCTGCTCCTTTGTTGATGCACGTGCAACCACAGTGCACACAATTCACAAACACAGAATATAATTTTTAAGATTTTTTGGAGTGCACTTTGGGAGTAACAGCACCCTTTAACGGACAAGGCAGCCGGCCCTTTACTTAGGACACAGGCGCACGCTTGGTGCTACTTTGTTGATGCACGCTTGGCGCTACTTTGTTGATGCACATGCGGCTAAAGTGTACACAATTCACAAACACAGAAAAAAATATTTTTTTATTTGTTTGGAGTGCACTTTGGGGGTTACACCACCCTTTAACAGACGAGCCAGCCGGCCCTTTACTTATGACACAGGCGCACGCTTGGCGCTACTCTGTTGATGCACGTGCGCCTACTGCGCACACAATTCTCAAACACACAAAATAAAAATTATAATTTTTTTGGAGTGCACTTTGGGGGTTACAGCACCCTTTAACGGAAAAACCAGCCGGCCCTTGATTTATGACACAGGCGCACGCTTGGCGCTACTTTGTTGATGCACATGTTGCTATTGCGCACACAATTCACAAATACGGAAAAAAAATATATATTTTTTTTTGCAGTGCACTTTGGGGGAGCACCCCTGATGGACAGATCACCCCTGGACAACACTACAGCACCCCTTTAGGACTACAGCCTTTATTGGACATTGCACAACACAGTCCAGCCAGCCCCTATAGACTTTGGAGTGGACACAGCCCCTATGGACAACTGACTGCGCAACACAGCCCATCCAGCTCCTATGACAGCAGCACAACACAGCCCAGCCAGCCCCTATGGACAACAGCAGCACAACACAGCCCAGTCAGCCCCTATGGACTGAGTGGACACAGCCCCTATGGACAACTGACTGCGCAACACAGCCCAGCCAACTCCTATGACAGCAGCACAACACAGCCCAGCCAGCCCCTATGGACAACAGTAGCACATCACAGCCCAGTCAGCCCCTATGGACTGAGTGGACACAGCCCCTATGGACAACAGCAGCACAACACAGCCCAGCCAGCCCTAGCTCCTACCCTCCCTCTTCACTGTCCACAGCCGGAGTGAGAAATGGCCCTGATGCGGGGACCTTTTATAAAATCCAAAACCTGCAAGATCCGGAAGGTGGGATGATGACGTTTTGCCTCGATTTCAGTTCCAAGTCAGGCGGGAAAACCTGAGCCGGACTCGGTTCCCGGCTCGGTTCGGGGGGGCTCGGGGGGGTTCGGATTTCAGAAATCCGAACCCGCTCATCCCTAATATATATATATATATATATATATATACATAATATATTTAGCATGTACAGTCAGGTCCATAAATATTGGGACATTGACAGAATTTTCATATTTTGGCCTCTATTCACCACCGCAATGGCTTTGAAATGAAACAAACAAGTTGTGCTTTAACTGCAGACTTTCAGATTTAATTTGAGGGTAATTACATCCAAATAAGGTGAACGGTGTAGGAATTACAACGGTTTCTATATGTGCCTCCCACTTTTTAAGGGGCCAAAAGTAATGGGACTATCAACTCAAAAGCTATTTCATGTACAGGTGTGGGCTATTCCCTCATTATTTCATTATCAATAAAGCAGGTAAAAGGTCTAGACTTGATTCTAGGTGTGACATTTGCATTTGGTATCAGTTGCTGTCGACTCTCAATATGAGATCCAAAGAGCTGTCACTATCAGTGAAGGAAGCCATCATTAGGCTGAAAAATCAAAACAAACCCATCAGAGAGATAGCAAAAACATAAGGTGTGGCCAAATCAACTGTTTGGAACATTCTTAAAAAGAAAGAACGCACCGGAGAGCTCAGCAACACCAAAAGACCAGGAAGACCATGGAAAACAACTGTGGTGGATGACAGAAGAATTATTTCCCTGGTGAAGAAAAACCCCTTCACAACAGTTGGCCAAATCAAGAACACTCTCCAGGAGGTAGGTGTATATGTGTCAAAGTTAACAATCAAGAGAAGACTTCACAAGAGTGAATATAGAGGGTTCACCACAAGATGTAAACCATTGGTGAGCCACAAAAACAGAAAGACCAGATTAGAGTTTGCCAAACAACATCTAAAAAAGCCATTACAGTTCTGGAACAACATCCTAAGGACAGATGAGACAAAGATTAACTTGTACCACAGTGATGGGAAGAGTAGAGTATGGAGAAGGAAAGGAACTGCTCATGATCCAAAACATACCACCTCATCAGTGAAGCATGGTGGTGGTAGTCTCATGGCGTGGGCATGTATGGCTGCCAATGGAACTGGTTCCCTTGTATTTATTGATGATGTGACTGCTGACAAAAGCAGCAGAATGAATTCTGAAGTGTTTTGGGCAACATTATATGCTCATATTCAGTCAAATGCTTCAGAACTCATTGGACGGTGCTTCACAGTGCAGATGGACAATGACCCGAAGCATACTGCAAAAGCAACCTAAGAGTTTTTTAAGGCTAAAGAGTGGAATGTTATGCAATGGCCAAGTCAATCCCCTGACCTGAATCCGACTGAGCATGCATTTCACTTGATGAAGACAAAACTGAAGGGAAAATGCCCCAAGAACAAGCAGGATCTGAACACATTTGTAGTAGAGGCCTGGCAGAGCATCACCAGGGATGAAACCCAGCGTCTGGTGATGTCTATGCGTTCCAGACTTCAGGCTGTAATTGCCTGCAAAGGATTTGCAACAAAGTATTAAAAAGTGAAAGTTAGATTTAGGATTGTTTAGTTTGTCCCATTACTTATGGCCCCTTAAAAAGTGGGAGGCACATATAGAAACCGTTGTAATTCCTATACCGTTCACGTGATTTGGATGTAATTACCCTCAAATTAAATCTGAAAGTCTGCAGTTAAAGCACATCTTGTTTGTTTCATTTCAAAGCCATTGTGGTGGTGAATAGAGGCCAAAATATGAAAATTCTGTCAATGTCCCAATATTTATGGACCTGACTGTATGTGTGTAAACAAGCAGAGCAGGATTTTGTCTTTCAAGTATTGGATTTCAGGAATACAAACTGATCCATAGTAGGAAAATAATTTTGGATTTAAATAATTGATACAGCCACAACAACCCTATCTGCAATGTGTTGCTTCTGTCTTGAGATCTATGTTAATGCGCCTTGTATATGGGGTCTAGGACTGTACTTACTAATTATACATCCTGAAAGGAATTTGATTCAGTGTAAGATGATCCCAGTGATAGGCTAATCCCCTTTTCTGCTCTGTGCAGCCTGGAGCCTCCATCTAACATTTTGTTTTCAGCTGTTTGACAATAAAAGTTGCAATGACAAAAGAAATAAATAGGCAACCAAAGTAGGTACAGCTCAACACATGGCAAACCATTTTGCTCGTCTCCTTTTGGCTGCTCTTTTGTAGGCTCCAGATCCTCGAGTCAATAGCCAGAATCCAGGCACCTTAGCTACTTACTATGACACCCTTACTCTCTCTTCACACTCATGAATAGTCAGTACCCGGCAGACAAAATAGAGCTAATCTTTTTTGACAGAATTGTTCGATTTAGGTGGAAAAGCTTTAAGATCTCCCCTCCCCACCCATACACACACTCCAAGTATATAAGAAAACAATGAAACTGAGCATTTTGATTGGAACAAAAAAATAATAATAAATAATCTGTTATCTAGAACAATGAGAAATGATTGAACTTAAGAGTTAAAAAAAAAATTCTGACTTTTAAAATATTTATTTTGTTTATTGATGCTTATTTTTTTATCTGCTACATCAGGGGCGTTTTAAGTCACATTATGAAGCACGGTAGGAGGCTTTCTTGCAGTCCACCTTATGCACTTTTCGATATATTTGTTAGTGGAGGAAAATAAACACAGCAGAAAAAATAGAAGTTAGCAAAATGGTCCATGCAGCTGCAAAGTTGCATTTAAAATTCAGTTTACTCATAGGAAGAGGGCTAATCCTGCCCCTATAATTCCCTACAGCCAAAACGTACCCCCTCCCTGAGTGACAGTGCATTGCAAAGACACTAGCACGCTTATCTTGCCTAACCAGATGGCTGGCTTGGATCAATGCACACACGCCACGATCAATGAGAGCGATAAAGAATTAGGAAAACAGTGGTACACGCTCCCAGAAAGCTTGTACACTGCATAATTATTTTATGATTCTACACATGGCTACATGTGATACTAAAGTCAAGAAGGAAAGGATAATTAGAGAGCCAGGGACAATTCTATATTGTACTACACTGTCATTCAGCAGATCAGAGTTTGTTCAATGCAATTCTGTTATCTTGGAGTGAATTTAGAACATCAAACAAGGTTTTATACACTAAATACTGTATATAGTTGTAGATAAAAATAAAAAAAAACAACAACAAATAATGAAAAATGGGGTCAGTATTATTTATTCAGGTGATAAGTGTAAGTGACTCTACATTAATTGATACATTATGTTAAAATGTATCCATTATCTATATTCAATGGAGGCAGCCATTTTGTAGGCTAAAACAAAATTCATGAGAATTAAGCCTATCAATTTATTAGAACCTAGTGATAACACAGATACTAGTGAACTGATAGGCTGACTATTGGTTTAGCCCACAAAGGGCCTGATTCAGATATGTACGCTAATGCCGCGGCAACTGCATCTTTGTATGAGGTGACCTGTGCGAAAATATGCACGTTGGAGCCACAGTGCAAATCCAAGCAACGGCTTCTAAGGATTTTAAATCACAAGGCAAACCATTATTATCTTATTAGTAAAAAAAAACAGAAATGTTTCAGGCTAACAAGATGGCTCCCTCCTATTTTCTGACACCGCAAGTGACAGCATGTACAGAACATGTTCACTAGTGCAAATTTCCATTTGTACCGGGACAAGACTGTGCACTCAGAGTATTGCCCCAGTCCTAAAGAAAACAACTAGCAGTGCCCCCAGAATTAGTTCAACTAGCAGTGCCCTCAATATTAATTATAATAAATATTAGTGCCCCCTTGTATGAAATATTAAATTAATCTTTTCATTGTAATAAATAAAATATAATAGCATCTATCCATTATTTTTAAATAAATATTTACTCCCTGCTAAAAGAAAACTGTCTTTACAATTTCCAACATAATAAAAAGGAAGATAAAGATCAATAATAAAATAATCAATAAAGGAAACAAATAATAAAAAAAAGTGACTTCCGGTTTCACCTGCATGGCGTGAGGACCTTCTCCTCGAGCTCCACAGTGTTTCTGGCACTTTGCCCGTAATACCCTTCCTACCTGTGTGAACGCACATTTCCGATGGTTAGGGGTCTGTGTAGGACCCATTCTGCACATGTGCAGAATGGGTCTTGTGATCTTGCTCGCAGAACCCCCAAGCTGCACCATGATTGACATGCTGCAGCATTTGGGGGGCAGGAGGGACGAGACCAGAGTCTGCATGACCAGGCACTGGCCAAGCTGCGGGAAGCTTTAGCTCCCGCAGCCTGACCAATGGAGCAACCATCACAACCATCAGGTGCGATGGTCTGGATTGTGATCCCAGCCTGTGACGTTGGTGGCAGTGCTGGGATAGCAAATGCAGCAAGGAGGTATCTGACACCTCCTTCTGCATTTGCATCTGAGATGGACGGATTTGCACAGCAGCTTGTGGGTGGCTCATTCAGGCCCATTGTGATATTTCTACTTCAGGCTGTGACATGACAGATTTAAACCTCAGTTCTCTGAATGTTGATGTTTTCCACTCCCTGGCTAAACTGCATTAAATTCTCTTTTATCTTTCCAAAAATAAATTAGATTTATGGGGTAATTAAGATAGACCCGATATTTATTCAGGCAATTAAAACAGGATTTTAATGCTTGCCTTTGGGCAATTCAATGAGATCCTGTCTTATTCGCCCAAAATAATGTGTTTTGAGGCGAATACAGATAGGATCCTTTGGGCGGTTTTCAATTGTTTTCGCGATCCGGATCTCTCGTCTAAAGGTCACTTTTCACCCATTTCAGTTCGCACCCCCTGGGGCTGCGAGCTGAAATGGAGCGCTGGCAGCTGATCGCGCCCAACAATTGAATTCTGCCCTATGTGTTATCTCCAGCACCTACCCAATAACAGGTAGTTTTCGGGCATTTTTTTTAGCCTACTGAGCTCCTGAAAAGATATGCCTAATAAGCAGGGGTGCCGGGAAGCGGAGAAATACCCGGGACCAGGCTTGTTGGAGGGACCTGGGTCCGCCGCCAATGCCCCCTCCTCCATCCTCCGCACCCCCACTTTCCTGGCAGCAGCACAGCATACGCTGCTGTGTGCTGGGCAGCAGTGGGACCATAGAGACTGCTGCCGCTGAGCAGCAGCAGCAGTCTCCTCTCCCTTTGCTGGGGTGTGAGGTTGCTATCACCCTGACTGCCCCCCTCCTCAACCCGAACGGCGCAGGTTTTTTTTTTCTTTCTTAGGGGAATGTGACCACGCCTCCCGTGATTAAGCCATGCCCCAATAAGTGCGGTCTTTGTGGCTAATGGAATTAGCCCGGGGATCAATTAGCCGGCAGTAAAGTAACACGGCTAACTGTATTGCCACTTTAGTGTTCCTCCTAAAAACTCTGCTAATCTCGATGGAGATACCTAAATTTCAGATGCTGCAATGGAAAGTTGTGGCTGTGGCTCCTTTTAACTCTAAAGCACGTGGGGTGGTCATTGGAGATTACTTCTGCCATTCCATACCCAGATGGCTGATATGTCACAGCAACAGTTTCTATTCATGGTGTTAAATATACTCTCTGCAATGTATATACACCCAATGTTTGTTCAAAAAAATGTTTCCAAAAATTGCTAGCCACCTTGAGTACAGTAATGAGTCACTAATACTGGGTGCAGACTTTAACTTAGTCTCCTCCTCTACTTTAGACAGATCAAATCCCCCACTCTCTCCTCCTTCTCTTCCCAAACTATGAGTCACTGCTTTCACTAAGCGACTACATTTGGAAGATATCTGACATGCTTTAAATCCTGTAGAAAGGGAGTACACATTTCTCTTAGCAGCACACCAAGCTCTGTCTAGAATAGATTACGTGCTCCTCCCTGTCACATTATTTCCTATAGTCACTGATACCCACATACTGTAGAACCTATTTGTGTCTCCGACCACACCTTGGTCTGGTTGACCCAACACACATCTACAAGGGGTAGTAAGCAATGGCGCTTTCCTTCCCATTTCTCCCATTCTTTAAAATTTTGTATTAGGGTAGAGTCAGCCTGGGAAGAACATAAAATGAATAATCTTACTCATTTGGTCTGACCCTCTCCTGTGCTGGCAATCAGCAAAAGTGGTCATTAGCGGGCTATTATCTCTTATGTTTTGGTGCATAATAAGAAGTACTCTGCTTCCTATGTAAAAATGCAAATATCCTTAACTGAGGCCTTCCAAACATTTTTACATTTCCCCTCTCCTTCTACCAGACATGCTTATCAAATAACTAAAATTTCACTTTGAATTTCTCCAAAACATGCTAGACAGGTATCTTTTTCATGTCAATTTTAATTTTCACAGATTTGGCAATAAAACTGGTCTTTAAGAGTACCACAGCCCCAATGGTTGTTCAACACCTGCACTATAAAAATGGTTTTCGGTACTAACTCTAATGCCCAAATAGCTGAAGTGATGAACAAGTTCTATGAAAATCTATATTCCCAGCCTGACTCACCCTTGCCTTCATCCCCTACTATATACACCTCACCTTCCTTTGACCTTCCTACTGATGGTCCCCAGACTATTCTTTCTACTAAACCCCACCCCTTTGACTGAGATTCCTTATCCTTTCCGTCATTGCCCTCTGAGTTAGCAGCTACACTTTCAGCACCTGTGACTCTCACTGAAGTGTTCAAGGTGATACAACAACTGCAACCTTTTACAAGATCTTTCAGAAGAGGGTTGGGGATACATAGGGCGCTGTCTTTAATCCTATAACATCCACTAACACTATCCCATTGTATTTTAACTCAGCTATTCTAAAAGTCCTCCCAAAGCCCGGTAGAGACCTTTCTTTACCTGACTCATACAGGCCTCTCTTAGTTCTCAACTTAGATTGTAAGATCTTCACAAAATTCTTGCAGACCAATTGAAAGTGATCCTTCCTTCTATCATCCACTCAGACCAGACAGGCTTTATTTGTTGTTGAAAAAGTCAAGCCAAAATTGTATAGCAATACATAAATATAATAGCACAAATTAAACACATACAGAATATAAAACAGGCGCAATAAAATGCACTCAGAAAAGATCTCAGTATGGCAAACAATAATAGTGTTAGGTAAGCATTGTCGAAGCTGGAGTATTGGCTGAGACAAGATCAGTTTAAAATTGGATCACAGCGACGCCATCTTGCGACTGGCCGCAAGACGCCATCTTGGAAATGAGATCGCAAGACGCCATTTTGCGAATGGCCGCCTAAGCGCCATTTTAGATAAACTCACACTTTAGTACATGTGGTGATATTACTATTAGCATCATGCGATTGCATCTTACACCATTTCTCATACACACATTAATATGCACAATAGCGCTGTTAACTAGTCGCATATTAGTGAATGCATAAGATTCTGTATGAAAACGCTGAATATTAGCTTCATGCACATGCATCTGCCCCAAGTTAACTAGCGTCTTTACATCAAACCCCACATACTCACACATTACATATTTACATTCAAGGTTCCATAAGCTTTAAGGTATAAAATTCAAGTATGCACATTTATTATAATTGCTAGGAAATAAAGATTATTTCGTAACTAAGGTTTTATACGTGATAAGTAAGCCATGTTTGGTATTATACTGATGCGTACTCTCTCAACAGTATTCCGGTAATATCAATGGAGAGATCGCAACATGCATTCTCAACTTATGGACCGCAGAGACTTCAAGCAACAAAATGTACATTATATGAACAACTGTTAGGATTTGCATGAGGCGGGAAACCAGAGACCACCAGTTGTTAGAGGCTGGACTGTGTCTATTTGAACCAACCTGTTAAATGCCTTGTAACATATGCCCTCTCCTTTAGGACCAATGATATTAGCAACAAACTTCTCTATTGTGTTGTTTATTTCTGGGGGGTATAAATATATGTACTCTGACCCTGGGTTCCTAGTCTTCGTGCTGAATGCTGATTGATGAGGGGTTTCTTGCTGATGCCTACATCTGGACCAGAGAGCGCTGCGTATGTATAAATGTCCTTGGGTCTGTATAATTTCTTTGCACTAAGATTATATGAGGATCATAGTGTGTAACTGCTGTACTTTTACTTGAATAATACTTTGTGCTTTGGAACCACAGGTTCTAGGTCTGGAGTCTTTATTTACTGTATGACTGCGTACGCAAAATAGCGTCATCCTTAGAGGTTTATAGGAAGGATATTAGAAGGTATAGGCAGGGGTATTCATAAGGTTCAAACGCAGTATCGTTAGCATGTAGAAATTGGATCGATGCCAGAGCATATTACGGAACCCTAAAAGAGTTCCTCTCTCATGTCCATAAGTGATTTATCCAATTGGTAAAGCAATACTCACTGTCCTGATATAATAATGGTCTCACCCAAGTGAATCTCACATGTACCGTGAACCTGATGAGTGTAGAGATTGTCCAAGCGAATAAAATCCACAGCCGGTATAAACACTGTAATGAAGCTGGTCTGCAGCATCTTCCTCCAGACCAGAGTGACACCTGTCATTCGGATGCCATGCAGGCAAGGAACAGGCCGATCTCAGTGTCTATAAGTATAGCAAGTTCTCCAACTAGCTAGTGGATATATCACCACTTCTCTCCCATTGGTGCCACGGGGATACAACAGTAAATGCACTCAGTTCTCTGTTAGCACAGACCAACATGGAGTGATGGAACACAGCAGTTTGTCGGGTAGTGAGTAGTAGGTGGAATAGTAGGTAAAATAGAAATGTGCTGAATCTATAATCCCTTTGATTTGGAGCTGCTAGCTTGAACTAGTTTCATTTCTGTGGGTCAGGGGCACCTGTATGTCCTTTAGGCTTTATTTGGGGCTGACATCCAGAGTTTAATGTTAGGTGTGTCATATCAGCTATTCAGTAAAAGTACTCTCGGAATCCTGACCCTAATATGATACTTTCATTAGACGCCGAAAAGGCATTAGACCTTATCACTTGGAATCACCTATATAATATGCTTGGTCGTTTTGGAATCCCAGAATCTTTTATTAACATATTGAAAACATTTTATTTTCAACATGAAACACAAGTATTGTGTAATAATCACTTTTCCCCACCATTTCTCATTCATAGAGGTACCAGACAGGGTTGCCCCCTAATGCCCGTAATTTTTGCGGTTGCCTTAGAACCTTTAGTTGTAGATCCTCAATCAGTTTTTATAGTATTCCCACTGCTACAGTTAATCTTAAAATAGCCCTCTTTGCGTACGACAAATTGTTATTCGTCTCCAATCCTCTCTCCTCCCTCCCGGAGATTCTGAGGATTATTATTGATTTGGGATGTTTTCGGGCTATAGGATTAATATAGGGCAAATCCAAAAACCTTCTGCTTAATAAAGGTTCCACCATTCTCTCTAATACCCCCATTCCATGCCAATTGCACTTGTTCCTTCATTCCTTAATTATCAGTGTTTATATCTCTTTACCAAATTGTATGCTTTAAATTACATTCTGACTATAAACAAGATCGCAACTATGTTGGATCTTTGGAAGCTACATCCCCTTTCCTTATTAGGTCAGGCTGCAGTGCTTAAAAGCATAATTTTTTCCAAAATTTTCTACATGAAGCAAATGCTCCACAATAGTATATCCAAACCTGACAATCTACGATTGTTCACGTTTCTATGGCAACACAAAAAAAACCAAAATTGAGTATGCAAGGTTGTTGACAACTCGCAAAAGGGAGAATTGGGGATCCCTAATCTGTCCTCCTATTCTCTATCGGCCTTCTTTAGAGATGAGCGGTTTGGATTCCCTGGAATCTGAACACACCCAAACATTGGGAATCCGAGTAGATCCGAGCGGCGGCTCAGGTCTTTCCGTCTGATTCAGATTCCACTTCGAGGCAAAACGTCATTCTCGTGGCATCGGATTCTTGCGAGTTTGGATTCTATATAAGGTGCAGCAGACGGGATTCAACACAATTTCCTTGT
The DNA here is from genome assembly GCA_031769625.1 of Taudactylus pleione. NCBI lineage: Eukaryota > Metazoa > Chordata > Amphibia > Anura > Myobatrachidae > Taudactylus > Taudactylus pleione. Next base: position 1,860,120 of record JAUIMM010001073.1, read on the forward strand.
TAAGCATGCTGCTGTATGCTGCGCTTAACTCTGCTGTATAGGCTGTGCTGTTATGTATAACTATATATAGGGGGGTGTATGCTGCTGTGCTGTATTCTGCTGAATAGGCTCTGCTGTATTCTGCTGTATAGACTGTGCTGCTTAAGGTGTATATAGGGGGGTGCACGCTGCTGTACTGTACTCTGCTGTATAGGCTGTGCTGTATTCTGCTGTATAGGCTGTGCTGCTTAATGAGTATATAGGGGGGTGCACGCTGCTGTGCTGTACTCTCCTGTGTAGTCTGTGTCGAGAATCACAAGTTACAACTCAATGTGTAGTGTATAGGGGTTGCACACTGCACTACGCTGTGCTGTCATCTGCTGTATTGGCTGTGTTGCGTCCATCGGTAAGACATTCACATGCACTACATATATAAGCCCTGTGACTCCACTCCACGCTCTTTGAATAGATCTGCGCCTGCGACATCAAAAAATGAAAAAAATGTATTAAATAATTGTATTGTTTGTAGTGTTTGGTGCACTTTGTTTTGCTCACATTCATATATAAGCCCTGTGGCTCCAGTACAAGCACTCCAGTGCACTATCAAAAAAACTTAGATTGTGTTTTTTTTAAGCCCTATTCCCCCAGCACTTTATTACATTGTACACCCCCAGACATTCTTCAACACATACTCAATCATATTATTTTCCATGATACCTACCTCTCTTGGCTATCTAATATCATACAATTCCATAGCAGCCACTCCATTCATTCCCCTATGGAGGAATCCTCTTCCTTTATTGGACAATACTACTTATTTGACATGGTCGGGACCAGGCACTTAAGATTACATCTAAAGTCTTTGATCCAGGTGGAACTTTACTCTCATTCTCAGATTTACAACAAACTTTCCAACTACGATTTCTTCATGTATCCTCAAATAATACATTTTGTTTCCTCATTAAGCTTCCCTTGCTGCAACCTTCACAACCTGACCGCATGCTCTCTTTACTGACCTTTTCTATTTCTAACACCTACAAAACTAGATACTTACATCCTGATCTCACACATTTCTCCTCCTCCACATCCATGAACAAAGTACTAGAGACATGACAAAAAGACAATTCCACCATTTGTTATAATGCTGATCTCCTGAAACATTTTGACACTACTTTAAAAATCCTGCATTCTAAGTTCCTTCAAGAAGTGCATTTTAGGACAATACATAGAGCCTACATGTCTCCAATACATTGCAAACACATGAGGTCCTTAGAATCTGGCATTCCTCTAATGCCATCTTCATACATTGTTTTTGGGAGTGCAACAAGATTAAAAGGTTTTGGATAAATGTACTGGATTTGTTAATGGTATTTTTCCCTTCATCTACATCTTGACCCTTTAGTCTGCTTGTGTTCCGATTTTTCACGCTGGATGCTGGGCCCAGGTAAGAAAAAAGGCTCATTCCCTAAAGGCCCCCATACAGCAGCAATCGATTGTGGCAATTCTGCGTTTTGCAGATGATTGTATAAAAAATTCTGCAATGTTTGAGGTTCACAGATCGCAGATTACAACCAAAAAGTGATTAGAACTGTTTAATCAGATTGTCCAACATGTTGGATTTCACAGAACGATTAGGGCTGTAGATTTGTAGTGTATGGAGATGATCAGCAGATTTGCAGACCATTACTAGTAAAATGATGGGCCTTTTAAGATTGGAAGATCTGTGTTTGCTAAAATCGATCTACAAATCACTGAAAAAGATCTGTAATGTATGGGCGCAAATTGCTAGATTGGGAAATCCTAAAATCGGGCAACAAATCTTCAAATTGATTGGTTTTCTGATGTATGGGGGCCTTTACTCACAGTCTTGGGCCCTGATTCAGAACCGGGCGCTCTGACCAAAGCGCTCGCTCTGAATCAGGGCCCACCTCCATAACTATGGAGCGTCCTCCTGGACACTCGTATAGCTGTGGGTCACCACCCACAGCCTATATGAGCGTGCAGGATGATGGTCGCGATGGTCTTGACCATCGCGACCATCGCCAGTGCGAACAGAAGCCTGCGGTTGAGTTTTTCAACCGCAAGGCCAGGAGTGATTTTGGCTCAATCAGAGCCAAAATCACTCCCACTGACATCACTAGTGATGTCAGTGGGGCCGGCTTCTGACGGTAGGCATTCCCTTGGGAACGCCTCCATCTGGCAGGCACGCCCCCGGCACGCCCACCAAAGGGGGCGTGCTGTCAATCAACATCGACAGCACGCCCCCTTTGATCAGACACAACGAGCGAAGGAAAGTCCTTCGCTCGTCGCGTTTCGCGCATGCGCACGATGGAGCTCCCTCCGTCGTGCGCATGCGCAGTGCACACCATCAACCCACTTGCGAGCGGACAGCCGCTCGCGAGTGGGTCTGAATCAGGCCCTTGGTCACTTTGGCCAAGAAAAGTATCCTGATACACTGGACCTCTAGCTCTGCCCCCTCTGTTAATGAGGTGAAGCAGGAAATGTTGCAATTGCTGCCACTCTTCCAGAAACAGAGAAAGGTGCAGAATAATGTTGGCATAAATGGGAGTAGTCTCTATATAGAGCAGATGGACCCTGAAAACCAGAAGCATATCTTTACATTTTTTTAAATCTACAGAATGGTATCTCCACAGGCAATTTCTCCTCAGTGAGAGTTGAAGCTCCAGACTGTCATTCTCTTAGTGTCATTATTTCTCATGTTTGCTCTATTTTATCCATGTCAGCACAGCTGTTTGGATCATTTAAACAGTTATGTTTTCTTAAAAAACCCTTCTGAATAGCTTGCTGAATCTCCTACCCTCTCCTCCCAGCTCCTCCCCGACCTTGTTTCTCCTCGTGACCTTCCTATGAGTGTATATGTATATATCCACACTCCTCTTTGTTATTGTATATTGCATTTCTTTTATTTCTGTTCCAGCATAAAGCTTGGATCATTGTTTATTTACATGTGTTCTATCACTGATACATATATTTCTAATGTATCTTTTTTTCACCTTGTGACAGAGTGGTCCTCTCCCACATTCTGAGGACATGGTTAACCTCCCTGTAGCCAGGGAGGATCCACACCCTTACCTCATTTAAGACCAGCCAAGCTATAAAAACCTGGTAAGTTTAGTTAGTCAGTGGAAATGTGAGGGAGATTGTTGCACCTTCAGCAACTCTCTCTATGCTGGACAATCTGAACCACGACTGTGCTGGGAATACTCTGCTCGTTTGAACTGCTGAGTAATTGTGCCTGAATAATTGTGCCTGAACTGTTTGCCTTATGTAAGAAGCCATTGCACTGGCTCTCTGCCTTTTCAAGCCTGGAATAAAAAGCTTACTAGTTTGCAACACCTCAGTCTCCGATTGGTCGTCTAAACTTACCCTCTACACACCAGCTCATCGATGTTTTGCTGTGTGATCCTGTTGTACATTTCTTTTGCTTGATCACAGTCATTATTTCTGATACTTGTCAGTCATTCTTATACTCCCCTGTTGTATCTTTATTATGTAAAACTCAATAAAGCAGATTTAAAAAAAAGTGTTAAGGACAGGAGCCAAAGAGCAAATTCATTTCCTCCAATGAGCCTGGTTACTTAATAGCTGTGCAGCCAATGAGGAGCTATTCTTCTCTGTCATTATCTTAGTGGTGTACTGTAATAGTATTACTGGTTATTATGTAGTCTGGGTTATCAGAGATGAACTCATTTTGCATTGGGTGCTCCTCCAGTGCTCTCTGTTCCGTCCATAGGTATTTTCCTTTGTTTGTTTTGCATCGTTCTGCCTCATGTATCCCAAGATATGCTTCCTCAGAGGTGTATCCCTGCCAGGTATGGGATATCTTGTGTAAAAGATACGTGATGATGATGACATCATCAGCAGCAGCACTATTTATCTTCTAATTTGCTGCTTATATTTTGGACCTGCCGATGATAATACTTCATTCATTAAAATTGAGGTTCCAATATATCAAATCACAGACATGCACCTAGTTTACATTGATAATGTATAATAATGTAGGCAAGAAGATCTTCATTGACTCTTTGAAAAGTTAAAGGACAAATGGGGTGCTAGTATTTTATTTATTTATTTAATTGAAATGGAAAGTACAACTCTTGCATTCACAAACACACTATTGAGTCACTATTCCCACCTCCTCCAAATATACAGGAAATGATGCATGCAACACTGTCAGGTGCACACAACATCTTCTGAGGAGAGAAGTCACCCAAAGTTGGGATTTCCCTTCTAGAATCTGCTCTTTACTTCCTGTCCTTGAAGCTTTCACCACCTACTGCACAGTTGCTGCGTATATGGAATCTGAAATGTTGGGTCTGTGTTTTGAAAAACACAGTACATGAAATATCCAAAGTTTATTGATGAATGAGCAATGCAAGCCTTCTTCCACCAACTAGTCCCAAAGTTAATTCAACAGCACTTATGTTTACTAATTAGGCCTCTCTCCTTGCAATCACCAATTATATCAAATGAATAGCATTTAATTAAAAAATCCCCCTCCTCCACTTTACAGTCCTGATATTAGAAGTGATCACCGAATCTCTCACCATAGAGTGGAATCATTCATGAAATCTGATGAGTCCAAACACCTTTGGAAATTATAGTTTAGCAGGAGCATAAGGACTGACGAGTCAGAACTTCAGTCCACTTTTTGAAGACAACTCTCTGAGATGCTGTTGCGATGTCCTCACTGAGGTCAAGGAGAATATGTCCTGCCGCTTTCTTTTTTAGATTTGCAGATGACTCCTAATAATGCAGTTGTTTGGAACATATGTTGCGTGGCAAGTAGGGGTGGGGGAGAGGTGCTTTGGGCCCATGTTCACTAGAATAGGATAGGCTACATAGAAGTCTGTGCACAGGGCATACAGTGACATTGGTGTGAGTGGTGGGTGAATAGGATAGGCTACATAGAAGTCTGTGCACAGGACACACAGTGACATTGGTGTGAGTGGTGGGTGAATACGATAGGCTACATAGAACTCTGTGCACAGTGACATTGGTGTGAGAGGTGGGTGAGGGTGTTGCTGCCACCAGTCTGTATAGTGCTGCTGGTCACATGGGCCACTCCTGTGACAGGCCGAATACGCAAAGCAAGGTAACTACTGTACTGTACACCTCAAAAAAATGTTTTGGCAAAAGTGATTTAATTGTGTATCAACTTCTTTGTTAATACTCAGGTGGACTTAAATGTCACTTTATTTTTCTATATTCATTGATAATTGCAAAAATAATTTGGTAATTTTACTACACAAATGATAGAGGCATCATTTGGGAAACATGACAAACAAACATTGAACATATCAATCCACAAAATATTTTTGTACCTGAGGTCTTAACAATAGAAAACTCAAAGGTTCACTATTATGCAATTGTTCAATGTTTCTAATGTGTTTAGCATGACTAGGCAGCTTGTGGTCTTACCACAACACATCATCTCAGAGGAAAGATGGGATAAGGCTCATAAAGAGCCTTCTAATTGGTTCTTGACACTTTACAGTGCAGTAAGATCCTTACTATTGTGCTGATTATAGGTGCTGTTGTTCTGAACCTGTCGGACAACCCTTATTAGTTTGTCTTGTCTCTGATCACGCTGCAGATTTTTGCTGGCTCTGACGACTGAATTTGACTGTTTTTCAGGCTGCCTGACTTCATTGCAGATCTGCATTTCTAATGGTTAATTCCATATATTTGAAATCTAGCATATTATATGGAGACAGATGCAAGTGCACACTCTAACTATGCTGAACCTAATAATAATATTGCTAAATTGCAGAGGTTCTTAGCATAATAATGGCCATAATTATGGGCATGCCCACCGCGAACAGGTGACCTCTATCAGGCAGATCCCTAACACTTCTTGCATCTGTCTTTTTTTTTGCTTGCAGCACTACAAGTCTCAGCAAGTAGCACCTCTCATTGTGCTTTGGGTGTGCAATCTAGGCCCCCCCCCTATGTATATTATATGGAGACAATTACTGGCCAGTTGTTGGAAAAACAGTTTCAGAGTCTTACCCAGATGAATGCTGCAGAACCTAATCTCCAGTAAGAGGTTTCTAAAGCTCCTCAAGTCCCTGCTGCCAGCCTAACAGAATCTACAGAAAGGTGAAGCTCCCTGATCTCTTTTCCGGTGATTGTTCAGAAACTTTTGGGAAGATATTGTGTCTTTGGTCTTGAACTTCAGAATCCATCACTCTCCTCAGTGTATGCCTTTTTTTCAGTCTGTAGGCCATCTGTATGTTGATACTGACAGGGTTCCCTCCACTGTAATCAATGTACATTCTGATACTGACAGGGTTCCCTCCACTGTAATCAATGTACATTCTGATACTGACAGGGTTCCCTCCACTGTAATCAATGTACATTCTGATACTGACAGGGTTCCCTCCACTGTAATCAATGTACATTCTCTTTAACAAGGTTTGCGACATGTGGGGGAATATTGTGATACATTTTGGCAATCCAGTATTGCTCAACCATTACACATTACTGTTGTGCAAACAAATAAAACATTTACTTGTCTAATATCCAGTTCCAGAGACACTCGAGAGCCAGCTGAGAATGATTACCGAATTAAGGATTATCTGGTGAATAACTTCTAATGTAGTTTTCAAGGTGGGGGGTCTCCACGCAGATGAGCCGGGCCTGACCTTTAAGTGAGCAATGTGGCAGCTGACGTCATAAGTCACAACGCAGCACGTCAGGCAGGCTGCACCACTACGGTGTTGAGGGGATAGGGGATGGTAAAGGAATAGGGGCAGGGGAAAATGAAGGGTGCTGGGGACAGAAGAAGGTGAAGGGGCATAGGAAGCTGATAGGGTCAGAGGAAGGTGATGGGGGCTGGGGACAGAGGAAGGTGATGGGGCTGGGGATGGAGAAAGGTGAAGAGGCAGAGGAAAATTATGGGGGCAGAAGAAGGTGATAGGGGCTGGGAGCAGAGAAAGGTGATGGGGGCTGGGAGCGAAGAGGGTGAAGGGGCAGAGGAAGATTATGGGGGCAGAGGAAGGTGATAAGGACTTGGGCAGAGAAAGGTGATGGGGTTGGGGCAGAGAAAGTTGATGGGGCTAGGGATGGAGGAAGGTGAAGGAGGTAAAGGAAGGTGATGGGGGTTGGGACAGAAGGTGATGGGGCTGGGGACAGAGGAAGGTGATGGAGGCTTCTGGGCTGAGGATGGTGATGAGAGGCTGAATTTGAGGAAGGGGATGAGTACTGTGGATGGCTGGCTACAGACACCATCCCTCCTACCCCTGAGGCATCCACAGCACTGTCATCAAGAAGACCTTGCAAGAGACGGCAGACAAGAACTACAGCCTGCATCATCAGTGACAGAGGGACAGTGTGGTAAGTTATAATGTATTTTTACTTTATGTAAAGGCTGGCATATTTTTCAGTTAACATTCTCATACTTCACATATCACACATGCAGGGGAGGGATATGCAGGATCAAGGGGTGGTAGTGAGAAGGTAGGGCCCCCAGAGACATCAGTGTACTGTGCCCTGTGTACTGTGCCCTGTGTACTGTGCACAAACTGTTTGTATGTAATCATGTGTCGTGCCTTTCTTCGTGTTTTTGTGGCTTGACTTTTGGTGATTTTGCAGTTTGCCTTTACCTCTTCCTGGTGATTTCAACATACACATATCACACCTGTGGGAATTTGTACATAGGCCTTGTATTTTTGGCAGCACCCCCTTTTTTTTTTTTTTTTTTTTAGGTTTAGGAGTGATTTCGTTGTGTTTTTGTTTTTTTAATGTGGATTCCCTATTGTTGTATTAACCCACACACTTTTCTCACCCACAGAGGAACAGAGGCGTCGGCAAGAGGTGGCGGATTGTGTTGGCCAGATGCGGCAACATGTAATCGGCATTCTGGTGGCCCTCGACCGGCTGTCTGGCCTCCTTCGCCAGTAGTTTTTTTATTTTTGTTAACGTTTCTAAATAAATTTATTCAGACAAATATACGTTCTGGCTCATTTTTTAAATCCAAAACCAAGATAGTTTAGCATGACATAAGTAGACTGTTCCTGCAAGGATTTCCCTTTTTTAAAAGTTAGATTGTGTTTTGTCTTTGTATGTCAAACAGACACAAGAAACACATAACAGTAACAATGTCATTTCCCTTTTTGGGTGTAGTGTCAATTACATATTTCTACATTTTACAGGTTCCTAGTTGGTGCGCAAGCTGCTTAGGCCAATCTTACAAATCCCAAGGTTGGGCCAGGCTTCCTTTTGGTGTGGGTTGGGAAGCTGAAAACATATTTCAGTTTAGCTCAACTGGCGTCAGTACTGGATTACCCCTTAGTCAAATGTAACTTGTGTTAACCTGGTTACACTTGCTGTGAACGTCCCAAAAAAGGAAGACCATTTCACTCTCCAAACATTTATTCACAACATAACAGAGAAAACAAAGTGGTCACTCCCAAAAAAAGAACACAGTGATAAATTCAAATACAACACATACCAAGAAATAATTAAATAAAAACAAAAAATCAAGAACTGGTTGACGAAGGACCATGCCAACATGATTCCACAAACATGGCGTTGCAATATGGGTTCCAGAATATATGCCCAAAAGGACCAGATCCAGGTTTGGTAAGGGTAGCAGGAAGTAGTGAGCGTTGGAGTGCCAAAGATTATGTGAACAAACAGAAGATGGTGAGAAAAAAAACACAAAATTAGATGTTCGCAAACAAACACAAACACATTAGGTATAAACACTGTAGTTTTGTTACAACTTACCTAAAAAATCTGGCCACCACATCATCGCGTATGGCCCCCCCACATACTGACCTCCGACCAACCTCGGGGGGGCCATCCTCAGGTAAGGCATCCTCTGGCTGCATTGGGACACCACTCCTTATGGCAATGTTGTGAAATATCCCACACAGGACCACAATTTTAGACACCATATCCGGCACAAACATGAGCTCGCCACCAGAGCGGTGGAGGCATCTGAATCGGCCTTTTAAAAGGCCGATACAGCGCTCCACCACTTGCCTGGTGGCTGTAAGTGCGGAATTATACGCACTTTGTGGCCCTGGTGTGGGAGCCAAATAAGGAGTGAGCAGCCAGGACATGCAAGGGTATCCACTGTCTCCTGTGAAAAAAATAGCCAACATCAGGAACACTGTGTATCAAGCTTAACATTGTTATGTACTAAAGGTCTCCACTTACCCAGAAGCCACGCATCACCAGCTTGTAGGTTGGTTAATTTCTGCCATATCCCTGATTGCCGGATGACGAAGGAGTCATGAGCACTTCCTGGTAATTTAGCATTCAGGGACAGGATCTGGAGGGAGGCATCACATACCACCATTACATTCAGGGAGTGATAGTGTTTACGGTTTCTAAATATTGCCTCCAGCCGTGCTGGAGGCTGAAGTGGTATGTGAGTACCATCCACAACCCCTATGATGTGTGGGAAGCCAGCTATTTGGTAAAAATTGGCCTTGGCCACACTAAGGGCACCCATATCCAAAGGCATTTTAATAAAATGATGGAGGTGCTTGAAAAGTGCCTCCATCACTGCCCTCAGGATCCGGGAAAAGGAGGATTGGGAGATGCCCGCCACTATTCCCACCGTTGTTTGAAACGATCCTGAGGCACAGAAATGTAACACCGCCATAAATTGCGTCAGTGGTGGTATTGCTGTTGGACTGTCAATTTGCCGCTCAAGATCACTTTCTATTAATGAGAGAGTGTCTATGATGATTTTGGGAGGTAGACGGTAGCGTCTTAAAACCTCATCATCGGGCATTCCAAAAAGGGTGACACGTGTTCGAAATATCTGGGGCCTTGCATGCCTACGATGCCTACGCCTGGGACGAGTTTGAGGTTGGTCGTCTTCCGGGAGCAGGGCCAGAACAATTCGCCCCAGATCTACCTGAAATTCAAAGTTTACAAGGCTTTTGAGCCACCCCAAAAGTAACATAAAACAACTTAGCTTTATGATACCATCCATAGCTGCTTACATGCCGGGGTATTGTCATGATACGTATAAACTGTAAAAAAGCCAAAAATGAGACATCAAAAATTTAGATGGTGATTTTTTGTTTGTCAAATTGGTGCAAGCCAACACATAAAATAGGCGAAACACACATTTGGCCATCGATGAAAACGACATTGCACACCGTACGTCAAATAGGGGTCAAATGGACCCCAAAAATGGAAAAGGGAAAAGCAAAACTGGTTTACATGATGAATAAGCCTCGAAAAATGCGTTAATTAGTTCGCAAATGCAAGTCACTACACCAACAGTCAAAAATGCGTTAATTAGTTCGCAAATGCAAGTCACTACACCAACAGTCAAAAATGCGTTAATTAGTTCGCAAATGCAAGAAAAAAAATGGACTTACCCAACTCGAATATATAAGATTTCCAACAAAAAGGTCTTTGGGTCCAAAAGCCAAAACAAACTAAAATAGATGAAATTAGTGTAAAAAAAAATATATAAAACCAAAAACCAGAAGTAGACACCAATTGGCCACAAATTAGACTGCACAAAACTTACCAAATCAGGAAACGATGGAAAAAAATAAACCAAAAAAATGCGAACGGAAAACCAAAACAACTGTAGCAAAACAAAAAAAAAAAAAACTCCGCCAAATCCTCCAACCGCAAACAACCAAATCCAACCAACTTAACCGCCAACAATCCAACAACGCAACCTCGACTCCACACACACCAAGCCATAAATAGTGTTTATTTTCCCGCACAAATTAAGGATGAATCATAGGGACGCACAATCAATGATGCGGCCGCAAACTAAGGACGCATGTATAAATACGTCACGAAATCACATTTAATTTCTGGTTGATTTCATTCTGGAAGCAGAGACATGGCTTCAGACCAGGGAAACAATGGCCAAAAATCCGGCGGTAAGGCCTTCATGCAATTTGTCTCAATGATTCTTTTAAAACATAATATTGTGCAAGTTGTGAAGTGGCTAAATCTGCATATTTACCCAAATAGGTGAGGAGGATGACATGGAAGAGACTGCTGGCCCCAGTCAACCCGCCAAAGCTGCCAAAAAAAAAAGGCAGCCACATTTCACAAGCAAGGAGATGGAGGTTTTGATCCAGAAGTGCGTTGACATCCTGCCCCAGGCAGCCAGGAATATGAGCCAAAGCCAGAAGTGGAGAATGTGGGAGGAGGTCGCCGTTGCTGTCAATAGGGTGGGTGATTATGTCCGTCTAGCCCGGGATGTCAAACGGCGGTAAGTAAACACTTTCCCATCCTATAAACAAACCCCATTGTAAAACAAAGGATAATGGTTCCAATTTCATTCCACAGATGGGCAGACTTCAAATATCGTCTCAAGCAAAAACTTGCCGACAGGGCTAGGCATGCAAGGGGGACAGGTGGGGGTCCCACCCCTGTGTCATTGGAGTTGACAGACTTAGAAGAGCTGGCACATGGGTGTGTGCAGGCTGTGGAGGTGTTTGGCGTGTCCAACATGGATACGGACATGCCAGACTTTGCGGCTCCTCATGTTGGCCAAGGTAAGTCTTGTGATGTCACCAACTCTGAAATGCTATTGAGCCAATATGTAGATTCTAATGTGAGTCTTTTCGCAATTTTCCTAACAGAGACAGAGGCGGATGAGTCTGCTCCAGAGGGGAGCCTTGGCCGCAGAATTTCTGCTGGCTCTGCAGGGGAGGAACCAGTACATCCGGCTGAGGACCCTGCAGAAGCCAGTCCAGGGCGTGCCCCCTCGCAGGCAGTGGGCCTCCTCACAGAACTCAATTTTAAATCGGATTTCCATACGGAGATTCTGCAGAGGATGGACGCCAGTCTGATACGGGTGGCTGAGGCCATGGAGCAAAATGCTGCGGCCAACGTGACCATTGCTCAGGCCCTGGCGGAAAATACCAGGGCCAACATCCGCATCGCCGATGCCCTGGAGCAGCTCGTTCGCCAGCACATGGTGGAGCCGACCTCCCTTCCTGCCGGAACATCCGGATCCTCCACCTCTGGCACAACATCAGCCAATCCTCCAAATGTGCCTAGCCCTGTGCCTAGTCCAGAGGCCACAACATCTGCCTCTGGACAGGCCAGCCCGATGGCATCCCGGACCCGGTCTGGCGCCCACCCTCACCCAGCCAAACGGGCGAGAAAACGGTGACAGCAATGGCGACTTTGCCCACACTCCTTCTGTGCTTGGCTCATATTCCTTTCTGGTCAAAACTTCCCTCTCCTTTCTTGTGAAATTTTTTTAAATTTGGTATTTACGTTTATGTTACCAGTTATGGCTTTTTTTTTTATTTTAACAAATATCTTTGCCACAAAAAAAAGGCCAAAAAATATTAGGCCAATTTGTTTGTGTTTAAACAATAAATTTAAAACAAAAAACTGACATTGTATTGTGACATTATTGTACAAATGGGTTACATTTAATCCTGGCCCTAAAGGCAAAAACTGACCCTCTTAAAAAAAAAAAAAGGCCTCTTTAAGGAACGTTTAAAAAATCACATAGCGATGCAAATTCCACAGTAAACCAAAAAAAAGGGGAGCTAATTAAAACATGATGACATTATTGTTACAATAGGCCATAACCAACAAATTGTGGCCAAAATAAAACACCCAAAATGTACGCTAATTGATTGTGTAATCATGACATTAGCAGCTCTGATTTCCACCTGCGTACGCTTTTGTGCTATCCCAATAAACTGCTTTCCAAACACATACCAAGCCGGTTTTCAATCCAACACTAATTACTTTACTGACCAGCCGCGATTAATCGCAGCACCATCGTTGAGTCCCGGGACGGAGGAGAAGGCCATCGCCAATGTGGTCGAGTAATCCTGACCCTAAGCTGTGCGAGCATTTTGAAGGGAAAGCGGATGTTCCAGTGACGTATGAGACGGTCCGAACACATTTGACGTTCGCATCTGCTAATGTATGTACGCCCCAAAAACGCCTCGCCACGCCAGCGTTTTTTCATCTCCACCCCCGTCAACACCCAAAAACGCCCTGTTCTGTCAATCACATTTGACATGTCACTTCCTGTACGCTATTTTAGGAACGAGAAAAAAAAAGCTCGCAATCTGCCGTGTAACACCGACGCATGCGCGGTTAGTCAACATCGGAACGCAACGAGCGTACTGTTGTTAACGTGCGGCTCTGAATGAGGGCCTAAGTGCACTGTCACTTAGACATTATACAGTTTTAATATTAGAGGCTGACAACCTCTTACCAGCTACTAAAAACCAGTGCTTAATTTCAATACATGTATAATTACTTGATAACTGAGAAACGAATGTATAAGATATAAGTATATAGATATAATATAGATATAGTACAGATATAATATATACATATAAATTGCATATGTAGATATGACGCATGTGCAGTTTGCTGAAAATCATGAGATACAGCAGCATTTTGCTTTGTGAGCAACACAGAATCAGGTGTTCTGTTGTTACTGATACACTCCCCTACGTTTACTATAATATTGGGTTATGCATGGTTGACTAACCAATACCCTAGCAATGATTGGAATAATTAAATGAGATTATTATTACCAAAAAACAATATCCTCCGTGCCTGTCCATCCCTGACACATTATGTAAGGATTGTGACTATCACCACCACAGGCTTTTTAAATGAAAGTTCAGTGACAAAGTCTGTCTATGAAAATGATCTACTAAAAATACCAAGTGTGGCAACCCTCATGCAAATTCATTCTGACTGAGGCCCTGATTCAGAGCCTGGACGCTCTGACAGAGTGCTCGCTCTGAATCAGGGCCTTCCTTCTTGATTTTTAGAGCATATAGCTGTGGGTGACCACCCACAGCTATAGCGAGCGGCCAGGAAGATGGTCGCGATGGTCAAAACCATGGCGACCATCGGGCTTGTGACGAGACCCTTGTGGTAGGGTCTCGTTGCCGCAAGCCCTGGAGTGCTTTCAGCTCAAACAGAGCCGAAAGCACTCCCACTGACATCACTTGTGATGTCAGTGGGGCCGGTCCCAGACGTTAGGCGTTCCCATGGGAATGCCTCCATCTGGGCTGCCATGCCCCCGGCCCGCCCACCAAAGGGGGCGTGCTGTCGATTTTGACAGCACACCCCTTTTGGTACGAGACCTGGAGCGACGGTTTGCGCACTGGGCCACCAATCGACCCGCTTGCGAGCACTCAGCGCTCGCAAGCGGGTCTGAATCAGGCCCTGAGATATATAAGACCTAACAAAAATAATAAAGAGATAAATCCAGTCGTTTACCATTACCCATGTTGATTCCCAGGACATTTCATATATCTTTGCTGAAAAGTATTTTAGAAATAGTTCTAAGCCGCCCACCATTCTGGTTGATGTTCAACGTGAATTAGAGATTGAGGTAATATTAGATCTGAAATGTAGCTCAGTGGTCACCTCCACTACCTTGCTCATTGGAAGGGTTATGGTTGTGAGGAGATGGACTAGCTCTGCTGCTGTGCTTCACAGTGAATTTCCTCCTTGACTCCATGGATCTATGAATCATTGCCTATCCTGATTCATGCCTAACCTGGCCACACTATTGGACTTAAGCTGGCCACACACTAGACCAATTTACATCCAACCAGCCAACTTATTGATTGGTTGGAATGAAAATCTGGTAAGGAATGAAAGCAAATGACAATCAGCAATTTGCTCCCAAACGCCGGAAAATGAACAAAAACTGCTGTTTGAACAAATTGTTTATATCAAACATTTAACAAACTTGTCTGAAGACCATTTTCATCTGTTTTCTGGCATTTAGGAGCAAATTGCTGATCATCATTTACTCCCATACGTTACCAGATTTTCATTCCAACCAATCAACAAGTTGGCTGGTTGGAAGTAAGTTGGTCTAGTGTGTGGCCAGCTTTAGACTACGTAAATCTTTATTGGATCTAAAGTACTTTCAAATCCTTAACATGTAATCAGTAGAAGTTACAGCAGCTGGACAGCATGTACACATCATAGTAATAGGCACTGCCTCTCTGGGTCTCTGGGCCAGCCAGCCTTTCTTGCTGTTTCTTATCCCCATTGCTCAATGCTGCTGGGATTACACTCAGTACTTCTCTTCACTGCTCATTAGAAGTTTGTTTTGTAAACTACAACTGTGATAATCATCAGACAGCAGTAAGGGTAGAGAAGCAACAGTGTTTCAGTAAGAGGACACTTACATTTAACCGAGAAGTTACTTTCTCCCAATTTGTAAACATAATAATTCTGACTTAAACAATCTCCTATGTCCAAGATTGATTTTTTTCAAACTATAACAAGGTGTGTTGTGTATAATGTACATCCCTCTAGTACTTATATTAATCCTTACATCTATATGAAACAGTGAGTGTTCCTGGCTGACACTGTACTGGGACTCATTCTTCATAGTCAAGACATTACCCCATAATTTTAGTGTAATAAAGTTCTACTGTCACGGTGTGTGAGGGGTAAATTTACTAAGATTTGTGTTGTCCCGTTTTTCAACTCGGATAGGATCGATTAAAAACGGCTGTTTTTTTCATTTTAAAAATCGGGAATTTACCAAGCTCCTGGTTTTGACAGGATCATTTTGATTGATGGTGTATTTGGTTGATCCTGTCCATTTTGAAGTCCCGATCTCACCGCCCGAATTTCTCTCCCGAACAAACAGGCTGCTCATATCAGTGAAATATGTGCATGCTGCTTTTTAAAAAAATATATTTCAAGGGTTAATTTGAAGGAAAAAATTGAAGGCTTACAAAATCA
Source organism: Taudactylus pleione (assembly GCA_031769625.1). Lineage (NCBI taxonomy): Eukaryota > Metazoa > Chordata > Amphibia > Anura > Myobatrachidae > Taudactylus > Taudactylus pleione. The sequence continues at coordinate 1,875,825 of JAUIMM010001073.1, forward strand.
AATGTGTAAATGTGGGATGTTGACAGTGATTTCTACATTCAATTTGATTCGATTTCAGGTGAGCTAAATCAAACATAAAATTGAATGCAAAATCGAACTTTGATAAATATACCCTTAGGGAATATAGGCCCTCATTCAGAGCCGCTCGTTAGCGGCAGTACGCTCGTTCCGAGCGATGTTTGCACATCTGCGCATGCGTACGGTTTTTAGTACGCATGCGCGAACCAGTCAGTGCGGCCAAAAATCGTTTGTACGCTATATAGCGAGTGCCTGCTATTTTGAGTGACAGAATGAGGCGTATGTGGGTGGTAACAGGGGAAGGTGCTTGAAAATGGGGAGTGGAGATCCGAACGCAGGCGTGCTTAAAGGTCAAAACGGGCGTATTATGGGTGTGCATAATTAATACAGCAGCGTCATTGACCACGTCACTGGGTTATTTTATAGCCAGAACTGCTCGCAAATTTGTGGTAGCAAACACCAACCACAAGAATAGCGAGCAGTTCATACGCTGGTCGATGTACTCGATTAATCTAATAAATAGCGGACATGACGTATGGTGCGAGCGGCCAGGGGGCGTTTTTAACAAATAAACGAGCGTATGTTTTGCTCGCTCGTTCAGACTTAGAGGTGTGAACAGACTGCAATTTGCGAACGGATCATTTGAATAGCCACCCCTTGTTTTTGAACGAACGACCGCAAATAGCGAACGGCTCTGAATGAGGGCCATATTTACTAAAGTGCCGGTGGAGTTGTTGCCAATAACAACCAATCAGATTCTACTTAACATTTGTCTAGCACCTTCTAAAAGATAATAGCTAGAATCGGATTGGTTGCTGTGGGCAACATCTCCACTTCTAAAAAACTGAACTTTAGTAAATATACAGTACCCGTAACTGTTTTTTGTTTTTTTTGCAATGAGCTGGCTGGGAAGTAGATTGTACATATATGAATGCATTCCAAGCAGCACTCTACAGACAATCGAAAAAGTTAAATAAAAGTTAAAGGATCAGTAATGTTACTAATTGTGACTGTGAGTGGTCTTCCTGGGTTTTGTTCCATCACTTCGGGCCATATTCAATTTGAGGCGAAAAGCCGTTATTACATTAACTTTTCACCGGTGCGAAGTCAATGTAAAAAAACGGGGATAATTTTTCGCTTGCCTTTAGCAGGAGAAAAAAGTGCAGGATTGGGGTTTAGGGGTGCAGGCTTAAAAAAAATAGCCTGCACCCCTGGGAGAGTCCCCTAAAAAAGATCTGTGTCATAAAAAGTATTTTAAAAAAATCGGGACACCCCAAAAAATAAAGTTTAAATTTGGGGTGAAAAAAAATGAAACAAGTTTGAAACTAAATTAATTCGGGGGGGGGGGGTTCCCATGTATGTGGCAGGTGTTTTCTTCATTGCGGGAAGTAGTGGCAGGTGCATTTTTGAAGAATTTTAAAAATGCACCTTAGGAACTTAAAAATATGCTTGCAACCATTTTCATGTACCCCAAATTTGATGCACCTAGTTTTCTTTTGTAAAAAAAAAAGTTAAGTGCTCTTCCTCACCCCTTCTTCCCTGTCGGAAAAAAAAACACCTGCCGCGGCTATTTAAAAACCATATTTACCTTACGCAGGCCAAAACGGGGGTACCCATAATGATCTCCCATGTCAGGACATCATTAAGGGGTCCCTGGATACTTTCCCAAAAATTCCTGAATTCTTCCCGATACTTACCTTTCCGCCGGGTCTCGTTTTCGCAGTTTTCAAATACGGGGATAAAGCAGGCTCGCGCCTGATACTTTATCCCCGTAAAACCTCCCATGTGGGTGAAAAGTCCAGCACGGACTTTTCGCTCCAATATTGATTACCCCCCTTAATATGAGACCCCTAATCTGTTAGAAAACAAAAATGAACATATATTTTGTTTTTCTGTATTCAAAAACTTGGGAAAAGATAGACAGGTGAACCGTTGAATATGTTAAAGGAGTTCAGTTTCTCACCTTCTTTTGATGAAGACAAAACACAGCTGTATGATTAATATGAGAATTCTCTTTTAAAAGATCTTCTGTAAGTTGTTGAAAAATATATAACCAGCACACATAAATATAACTTAAATAAAAGAATGTTGGATCCTTGATGAATAACAAATTATTTTTGACAATTTTAGATACATGGAGTATAAATTTCTTACTCACCAAAATGTCACCAAAATGCCAAGTACCAAAGCAAATTGTAATTTTGTTAAGTAATGTTTTGTATTGAGTTATGTCAACATTTACAAAACTATTAATAAAGAGATTAAACATTCATGTTAATATGTGAATAAAATGATACAATTTCCCAAATAAGGGAAGGTGTCATGTAGCATCAGGTGTCAGGTTGTGGCATGTGTCAAGTTGCAACATGTGTCAGGTTGCAGCAGGTGTCAGATTACAGTAGGTGTCATGTTGCAGCAAGTGTCAGGTTATAGCAGGTGTCAGGTTATAGCAGGTGTCAGGTTATAGCAGGTGTCAGGTTGCAGCAGGTGTCAGGTTGCAGCAGGTGTGATGTTGCAGCAGGTGTGATGTTGCAGCAGGTGTCAGGTTGCAGCAGGTGTCAGGTTGCAGCAGGTTTCAGGTTGCAGCAGGTTTCAGGTTGCAGAAGGTGTCAGGTTGCAGCAGGTGTGATGTTGCAGCAGGTGTGATGTTGCAGCAGGTGTCAGGTTGCAGCAGGTGTCATGGTGCAGCAAGTGTCAGGTTCCAGCAGGTGTCAGGTTCCAGCAGGTGTCAGGTTCCAGCAGGTGTCATGTTGCAGCAGGTGTCAGTTTGTAGCAGGTTTCAGGTTGCAGCAGGTGCAGGTTACAGCAGGTGTCAGGTTACAGCAGGTGTCACGTTGCAGCAGGTGTCAGGTGTCGCCGGGTAGTACCTGGTATCAGTGAGAAGATTTACCTTAAACTAATCACTCTCCACAAATAGGTAAGTTTTGTACACGAGAAGTAAAGGAATAGGAAAAAAACAGATTCTTGAGAGATTATTTTCATTAAACTGTTCTGTATGTTGCTGCCAAAAAACACATTTCAGTTAAATAATACACCTCACACTTTGTCCCAAAATGTATCACCTTTTACTACATGTCAAGAAATTTACAGCCAGTAAAAAATGTTTGATGATCAATATAAATAGGGCATCCTACACACTACTATACTACACAAACTTTTGAGCTCCTATAGGTCATTTATTTTTTTCACCTATTTATATATTGTCATATAACTCAAATAATATATAAGGGTAAATAGTTTAAAAAAAAAATTGGCAGTACAAAAATATGCCTGAAAGTTCACAATACTGCCACAATTTACTTAAAATATTAAAATTTTCATTAGTTATGTTTTGCTACATATAATAAATTACAATATACATCTGTAGAATACAATTATATAAAATAAGAAATACTGAATCTTAATCACCAACCAACAAATAAGCAATAAGCACATATTCTTCTATGATAACAGAGTGCCCCACAGCACCTCTGGTATAAACTCAAATCCAACCAAGAAACTCTCTGTGAAGAGTTTGTATGTGCTCTGGAAAACTCAATGATAATTGAGTTTTCCAGAGTCCTCTGGATTTCTCCCATAGTCCAAAAAATATACTGGTGGGTTAGTTGGCTTTGGTCAATATTGATCATGACGTGGTATAAGATTTAGCTGGAGAGCGATGTGCCACGATGTCCGGTTGCACACCCCACTTTGTATTACTGTAGCCAACCATCACTAATTTCCCTACATACCTCTATGGGGTGCAAGGAATAATTAGCTAAATTACTTGTCATGATGTGCCTTAGCCCGACTGTACCAAAAGGCTATTTTGGACAGTTTACAGTGTAAGCTCCACTGGTGCAGAGAGTGATGTGAATTAGTAAACACTCTTTGTAAAACAACAGTATAATATGTTGGCGCTATATAAATAGAGGATAATACTGCAAAGTAATGTAAAATGTTATGGTGTTAGACTCATTGCAACTTATGGTACAGTGAATAGTCCACATTTCATTACTATTATTATATATTTGATTATAAGTATAATAAAATCAAATGCAATCTGAAATTTTTTGCATTTCTTGTATATATAAAATATAAGTAACAAAAGTTCTCTCACAACATCATTGCAATTTGAGCAATTTATATAATATAGGATCATGTGCAAGAAATAATGGTACAAAAGCTAAAAGTAAGGGCATAGTTTAAAAGGAAGTATAAATAGTATTTACAGTTCCATCAGGGTTTTTGCTTACTGTCAATTTTTGAAGTTGTGTTTACAAAGCTGTAATGTGAATCTTCCGTCCATGCAGCAAGAAAAGGCCAGACAGGCAGAGGGCGCCACCCAGAGGCTCTCATTTCAACGCTTGTCAAGTCGATTGCAGCGGGTTAAAGATCACAGAGTGCAGGAGTGATAGCTTCTGAGGAGACATCAGAGAGTGCAAGAGAAAAGGGTAATCCATTTACTTTCAGAGGAGTTTTCCACTCAGAGATCATACACACAGCAGATCACAGAGACACATGCAAGCATGAAATTCAATTTTAAGAATTCCTTTCCCGAGCCTGTATGCAATATCCCAACAAGAGGAATTTATAATGCATCAAAACCTTACTAGAAATTAAACTGAATTTAATGGTTTACTAAACGTAAGTCACTTTGTAAGCTAAAAAAAAAAAAAAATCAGTTTACGTTGCTAAAGTGCATATTTAAAGGCAAACCGAAGCACAAAATATACTCCAGACTTTATTTTCCTTTACCTACCAGTTTACATAGAGATATGCATTTCCTTCTGGCACTCTGGCACTCTGGCACCTGCAGTTCCACATTAGAATTCCTTCCAAATAGAATGAGGCATAAGAATTCAAATAAATTCCAATTATAACCATAATTTAATAATTATTTTAAAAGTAATATAGTATTTGAAAGATTTTCCTGTGCATTAAAATCTATAACTTATTTTTGTCAGAATTTATATACAATTATTAGATTAGTGAAGCCACTCTTGCGTTCTAACATTGATAAGCAACTGCAAGAGCTTGTGACAAAAACTAGATGAATAAATCTGGATGACAAGAGACGCTAGGCACAAAACTGCTATAGCATAAAATCCATGCAGTATCTTGATAGCAAAACAACCCCAATAATTTAAATACAATATGGTACCAACATTTATAACAATATTAATTATCAAACCAAATCTGTCTGCCACCAATAAATAGTTAATTATCGGAAAAGCGACATTAAAATAGTTAAACCTCAATATAATAAATAGTATAAATGATTTTGAAATATAAAAATGTTAAGTGCTAATCAGCAAGTAGTTAATATTTGAAGCTTAAAGATAAATGAGTCCAATTATCAATATATATGCGGTAGTTCACGGTCTATGCATGGTCTCTTGGCAAAGAGTTCAAATATATTCTCTTCTATATCCAAATGTTATGTCATTATAGTGTAATAAACATTCTATTCATTGTTTTTGTATTTTTTGATGTGTGCTTTAATATTGTTTTTATATGTAGTTTGCATCACCTTTTAACCCCTCATGACCTACTGTAGTTAAACCTTCATAACTTGAACAATTCTCCAAATTCCACTCTAAATTACAGTGTAAGATAAAGACATCCAGCATTTGTTGGCTACATGCAAAAGAAGCCAGTATAGTGGTACACATTGGCCATTTACTGTACCAATGTCTGTCAGTGTCAGACTAATAAGAAAATACTATACAGAAATCATCCATCAAATAATATAAACATATGTATATACTGTACAGTATAGATAACCAATATGAGAAAATCTTTTAAATAATAAAATGTGTATCTTCAAAACAACTTTTTTTTAAACATACTGTTGACTAAACTACATTACAAATTTGATTAAAAAATACAATAAATTACACAAAAATAAAATATCAAAGAATATTAAAATATAAAATTCAACTTTGTCTCCAGAAAACAACTTTTTAGCCCTCCAGAAAGCAGCTCCTCATAAATACAGTATTTATCCGTGAAATGCTGTAATGATGTCACAGGTTCCTAGTGAGCTCATTGGTTTGTCCAATAATATAGCTGCCTCCATTATGTGTAAGCAATTTATTTTAAATATGATACCAGCCTACATGATCATTTCACCATAGCGCATTATTTAATTACTTGCATGATTGTATTTTATGATAATCACACAAGAGGTATAATAACACCCACATGTGTACTACTTGACACAGATATGCAGAGAAATTAATTGATGACTTATACACCTTATGTTTATTAAACATTTTTAGAAACGTAAGAGATTTTAACTTTTATTTCTGTATAGGGTATGTGTTCTTAGAAATAGATACTGAGCAACAAAATGTATACCAAGATTTTTTTTTTTTTACAAAAGCCTTTTTTAAATAAATATATATTGACAACAAAAAAATAACCCCCCAAAAAATCTATATTTATCCATGGAATTCCATGTGTCATTCCCAATAAAGAGAAATAGGTGGTAGCCATCCAAACGCCAAGATGCTTTCCATATAGGAATCAGAATGATGAGTAAAGAGAAACAAGAAACACCCTCTGATCAATTAAGTCAAAAGACAATCAAACATGTACTAGGATACTGGATATTGGCTTATAAAATATCCTGATGTAGAGGGTTCCTTCCTTGAATTGTGGATAGAGAATAAATCAGCTGAGGGATCCAGTCACACTGCCGACAGTTAACATGTTGACATTCATAACGTCAACACTTCAATGTCAACATTAGAATGTCAATATAGTTCAATATGTTGATAGGCACCATCTGAATGTCTACATGTTAACAATATCGACACCTGAAAAGTCATCATTCCCAGAATGCTTATGGTTAGGGTTAAGCGCTGCTGGCAGGGTTAGAGTTAGGCTGCAGGGGGGTTAGGGTTAGGAGAATACATATGATTGACCAGCGGTTGGGATGCTGATGGTCAGAAGACTGACAGGGGCCTGTAAGTAGCCTAACCCTCCCCCTTTCTCCCCCCTAATCCTAACCCTTCCTCGGTGGTGCCTAACCCTAACCCCCCCTTGTGGTGTGGTGCCTAACCTTAACCTCCCCCGGTGGTGCCTAAACCTAACCCCCCCTTCCCACACCCTAAACCTAACTCTCCCCGGGTGGTCTCTAACCCTAATCTCCCCCCGGAGGAGCTTAACGCTAATCCCCCCTCCCCGCAGTCTACCCCTAACCCTCCCTGGTCGGTGCCTAACCCAAACCTACCCTGGGAGGTACCTAAACCTAACCCCCCCATCCCTGGGCTAACTCTAACCTGCATACTTACCATTGGTTGGGATGCCGACGTCAATATCTTGATCTCTTCGGGATGGCAGCATCAGAATTCTGATGGGCATCAGGATTCCAGCGTCGGTATATTGACATCCGGCATCCCATCCGCTGGCATCCTGACTGCCTCCCAGGGTTAGGTACTAGGGTGAAGGCTAGGGTTAGAGACTAGGCTTAGTGATAGGGGGAGAATACTCACCCAAATCGCTGCTCCATCAGGTGTCTGTGACAGAAGTGATGATCACATGACTGCCAGGACCCAGAAGCCCCGCTGGAGCCGCTGCTGCTGTCGGAACTAGGTAAATGTCTGTTGGCCACCAGTGGTGTTAGGTCAACATTCTATCATGTAGACATGTCTTCCATGTAGACATGATGAATTTTGACATGGTCAGTGTAGAAATGCTAAGCATGTCGACATGCTGCATACTGACATTTTGGCCATATCGACATTTTAATTTCAACCTGATGCATGTCGATATGATAACTGTCGATCTAACATACCACGCCTATCAGCTGATTGATGAACATATCTATGGTGACACCAAGGTACTGTAGTGTTGTAAAATTCCCACAATTAGTCAAACCCCACAAATTCTTGAAAAAGTACTCCTGTGAATCCCCCAGGTCTGCAGCTTGTCTCTGGAAAATTAGGGATCCACAGACATGTTTTATATTGATATTGTCTCAGAACCTGGGGTGATTTTAAAACCTTACAGAAAACAAGAGTAAGAAGGGAAACAATATAGACAGAAGTGTTGAAAATGTTAGAATTGGGAGACGTTGTGGAGTGACATCGTGAAATTTCATGACTCACCATCTTACTAACCAAACCAAACAAGACTATGAGATAAATGTATTAGGCGTTGGTTTTGCAGGTTTTTTGTCAAACCTCTGCACATCATCAGAAAATTGATGCACCAAACCACTGTATTTACTAAGCGTTGGTTTTGGCAGAGTTTTATAAACCACTGTCGATGGTTTTTGTGAGGTCTCTTGGCTTAAAGAAAACTGAGATATCTGCCAACTTGACCATATTATCTCATACTTCGGAAGACACTTTTTCCTGTCAAACATAAAGCTTTCATGGCCCACAGTACATTTAACTAAGGCCACCCACTCTGTGAAAGCAGGCAGTATTGAAGCCATCCATTGCCTTGTTATGAAAACCTCAATTGATCAGCCAATATATGTGCCAGTGTGTACCCAGCTTAAGAACCGCCAGCTGTCTGGACTCTTGTCTTGCTCATTGATTCCCTAAATCATTTGTCTCACTTATCATTTGGATTTCCCTGCTGTATTCATTCTTTATTTCCATATGTCTAAAGTGTGTATGTTTCAATAAACACCAATATTGTTTCACTACTCCTGTATTTGCTTACCTATATCATAGTGGATTACTAACAACAGATAGATAGATATATTTATTTATTGGGTATTTTGGCATAAAATATGTGCTACATAAAATATATATTGCTTGCAACCCCACTGCCAGCCTTGATATGTGAATCTGCTGGTGGATAAAGATTAACCAAGTACTGCACTGTGCATCTGTTTAATAATGTGAAGTAAATGTTGCTTCAGCTTCTTCTATTGCAGCTACAGGTGGTGATGGGCCACCCAATAGGTGCAGGATATACACATGTATCAAAAGACTGGTACAGCACCCCCTGACTCATGTACCCTGCACACCCTGCACCCAGGGTACTCAGAGAGGAGGAGCGGGTACTAATTACCCAAACCCGGGCTTGTTGGGGAAGTCCGCGGGGGCCCGGGTTCGCCACACCCCTTACCTCTCTGCTCCTCTGCTGTGTGCTGGGCTGCGGTGGGTCCAGGGAGGCTGCTGCCGCTGAGCACAGCAGTGTAGCAGTCTCCTCTGCCTGCACTTGATGTGCGGTGGAGGGGGGGAGCGAAGCACTGATCACACCCCCTTAAATCTGCCCCTGGCTTAGGGAAGCACGGCGCCCCCCCCTGGTGATTCCACAATTATTATTTTTAATACTTTTTTGAAGGGGGCGTTTGAAGTACTGCATAAAGACGGTTACCAATAAGCAGGGCCGGATGCCGCTCTCTTATAATATTAAGACACCTGGCAACACACCTCTAAGGAAGTGGTATACCCCTACAGGTGGCTATTAGTCACGAACCCAAAGGCAGACAGATTTATACCCCACCTTGGTTATCATGCTATGTTTTCTATATATGCAAATGTACTACAAGTATAACTGTTATAAATACTGTGCAACATTAATAACTGTGCTATACCTGTATGTAATGAATAACCTTGAAACCCTGACATACATTGTTTACCATATATAATTGTTTAAACAACTGTACATAGAGTGTGATATAGGTCTGAAGTTAACGCTGTGATTAACCAACAAACAGATTCTTCATGCATACTTTTTTCACGCATATCATTATAGTATATTTGTAGAACACAGAAATACGTAACACATTTAGGGGTATAGCGTGGTATATCTTGTATTTATCTCTAATCAAGAGGTTAGGTACCTCTCTTACCTGCAGCAAACCCCACCACATAATAATCCAGTGTGCAAGGCAATCAATACCAAGCCATTACAATAAGAGATTACATTTCTGTTAAGCATGTTAACAGTTAATTTGCAAGGTGTGGCCCAAGTGGTTGATCAGCTAGATGTAAATCTGTGCTCTGGAAGTGCACAGATTTACACATAGGGCTAAAGTAATGCTGGGTACACACATGATCGATGCGACACTAGACGGGCCTGGCCACAGGAACCAGTAGTGATGTAATTGTCGGAGGTTCTTGTGGCCGGCATATGGGTTGGTTGACGAAGTAGTCCATAAACACAGGTAGATGTATTGATATATATCTGCAATGTATGTTGGCCACTGCCATGCTGCACAGCCTACACAATATGGGGGTCATTCAGACCCGGTCGTTAGCGCCAATGCGCTCAGACCCGGTCGATGGCCCCCCACAGAGCATGCACACGACGGCGCCGGCGCCATTGTGCGCATGCATGAGACCCTCTACGACCGACAGCGCCGGTCATAGCAGGTCTCGATCCAAAGGGGGCGAGCTGTCGATGTTGATTGACAGCTCGCCCCATTTGGAAGGCGGGCCGGGGGGGTGGCAGCCCAAACGGGGGCGTTCCCATGGGAATGCCTACCATTTGGGGGCGGCCCCACTGACATCACTAGTGATGTCAGTGGAGAGCTTCCGGCTCAGACAGAGCCGAAAGCTCTCCGGGGCTTACGACAAGGGAGACCCTACCCTAGGGTCTCGTCGTAAGCCCCGATGGTCGCGATGGTCTTGACCATCGCGACCATCACCTTAGACGGTCGTAAGGCTGTGGGTGTTAACCCACAGCCTTACCACCGCAAAGGAGGACGTCTTGAAAATTCAAGACGTCCTCCCCTCATTCAGACCGACCGCACGCTCTGTGTGACCGCCTCTGAATGAGGTCCTATGTCTCTGAACTACGCCGTTCACAGACATATCGGTGGCACACACATGCGCTGTTCATACAGCCAATGAACTAATGCTGGGTACACACTGCACAGATATATCTGTAGATGACGGTCATTCATACACACTGAACGGCCATCATCTTCTAGGCAGCTGGGGCTGCCGCTGCATGTGTATGGGCGATCGGCAGACTGCCCGTACACACTTGCCGATGGACAGATATATCTGCAGATATATTTGTTCATAGGCTGTGCAGCACAGCCAACGCTATATGTCTGTGAACGACATTGTTCACATACATATCGCTGGTACACACTGCCCGTCGGGCACCAGATACATTGGCCCATCAATTGATCGGTCAATATATCTGCCAGTGTGTACATTATTATTATTATTATTATCCTTTATTTATATGGCGCCACAAGGGTTCCGCAGCGCCTTACATAGTACAGAAACATAGTACATAAACAGTTGAACAGAACAAGAAAACAGTGTCATACAGTTTAAGACACTACAAGACAAGTACATGGTATATAAACACTGCTGCAACAGAAGCAGGATGGCAAAAGTCACGGGTTAGGTGCTTTTGAGTATAGAGCAGATAGTATAAGTAAAGAAAGGATAAGCACAAGAGGATAGAGGGCCCTGCTCGTGAGAGCTTACATTCTAAAGGGGATGGGCAGACAGACAGGGGTGACACAGATGGGGTAGACAGTGAGCGTGGGACAGAGGGTTAGGATGACAGATGGCTGGATTCCTATTTTACAGTATGTGTGGAAGTCATTTGAATTAAGATTTACGCCACTGACATTCTACTTTAAGAGGCAGTTTTTGTAGGTGTTTGTGGAGAGCCATGGCTGTTATATCAGTTTACGTGAAGTCTGACGGGTGGCAGAAGCCACTTCATGTGGGGCTATTTAGAGAATGTGGTTAACGTGTGAACCAGCAGTCTCAGGTAAATGTCGAAATTGGTGAAAGCAGTTATTGTAAAGAGATGTTCAGATGTAAAATAATAAGTTGTGATCAAGTGTGAATTCTATAAGGCACAATTATTGATTTGGAGGGTGATGGGAGACATGTGAGGTTTGCAGGATATATATTCCATAGTAAATCCGCTGTATGTGTGAGGGGCCTGGATTTGGTGATATGTCACCAGATAATAAAAGCAGAAGGATGGAGAAGTAGATATAGTTGTAGGTGTGTAAAAGTTTTTTATAGTGACACAATGAGGCTGTAATTGTCAATTTTTGATGAAAAGAAAGCTCATTAGTTTTTAGAGGAGGTGAGTGACTCAATAGGGCGGCAGTGTGCCCAGAGAGGGGAGATGCAGGGAGAGTTAGGGATGTTATATCCTTAGAGAAAATACAAAGGAGGGAGTTGATAAAAAGAAATGTGTAGTACATGGTGAGTTTTAGGTTTGTTATTTTTAGTCAAATTTTAAAGCAATCAGTTTCTTAATCTGAAATTACCTTAGATGTTGGTCAATGTTTATTCAACTGTTTGATTAACTGTTATGTAATCACACTTTGTGCATTTAACACTTGGTGTTTTAAACCCCAGGTGCAAACAGCCCCAGCTGCCCCTAGACTGAATATAAAGGAGTGGTATCTTTGATTAAGACAGGCTACAACTGACTCAATTGCTCTGCTGATCAAAGGAGATAACTTGATCTGAGTTGGAGCAAAAGCCAGGCCAGATATATACCATAAACTATGCTTCACTGAACAATATAGACTATACATGTAAAAACAATTCTATGCAAGAGATGAAATATCACATACATTTAAAAACTGCACATGATTGCATGAAGGTCTATGCAGAGTATATATGCAGTAGGCAGGATGAGAGATGAAATATCACATACATTTAAAAACTGCACATGATTGCATGAAGGTCTATGCAGAGTATATATGCAGTAGGCAGGATGAGAGATGAAATATCACATAACATTTAAAAACTGCACATGATTGCATGAAGGTCTATGCAGAGTATATATGCAGTAGGCAGGATGAGAGATGAAATATCACATACATTTAAATACTGCACATGATTGCATGAAGGTCTATGCAGAGTATATATGCAGTAGGCAGGATGAGAGATGAAATATCACATACATTTAAAAACTGCACATGATTGCATGAAGGTCTATGCAGAGTATATATGCAGTAGGCAGGATGAGAGATGAAATATCACATACATTTAAATACTGCACATGATTGCATGAAGGTCTATGCAGAGTATATATGCAGTAGGCAGGATGAGAGATGAAATATCACATACCTGAGGGATGAAATGAAATAAACAGATGATTAGTCCATATTCATGCAGGGTAACTGTTTGATTAACTGTTATGTAATCACACTTTGTGCATTTAACACTTGGTGTTTTAAACCCCAGCTGCAAACAGCCCCAGCTGCCCCTAGACTGAATAGCTGCACACTTTCCTCCATTACAGGTACATAGCTTTAGTCAGCTGTATGAATGACATATTGCATTGTATGTACCCAGCTTAAGGCTGTTATCCAGGATCCTGAGAGACAAGGAGAAACACTGCTCTTGTTTTACATAAAGTTTATAATGTGTTGCTAGCTGGAAATCAGCATAGCTGACTGGTAAGGATAGTTAGCAAGTGTCAGTTTTAGCCAGCTTAAGTTAAATAGGCATGTTTATTTTCTTTCTGTTTGTTTTTGCTATCATATGCTGTGCACTACAGAGGTTGGCTGAGCTATGTATAATATATTACATTGCAGTAGCAGAGTCAATTTGTATGGTGGCCTGACTCAGTTTTGTGTGGAAGTTTGTTGTCCTGTGGCAGCACAGTACATTATTCTGCAGAGATGCAGGCCCAGTCCAGCTGACTGTTGAGTCCTGATCACAGCAGGATGTGCTTAAAATATATTTTTTTCTAGGTGCTCAGAAGCATCCAGCTAGAGTACATCTAAACTGGACACATTAATCGATGTTCACAAGTTTTATCCCAATTTCCCTAAAGACTGATTTCTGGATCTTGTCACATGACCCAGATCTTCTGCTGTATACTACTTCAGGTTATATTGTACAAAAATTTGGGAAATATACAGATTTCTTGTAGATAACGTAATTTTATTTATACAAAAATTACTGTTTTCCTAACATTAACACTTTTGATGCATCAAGTGGATTTGTCTCCCAGTATCTACAGTACTGTACATGATTATTTTGCTGCAAACTGACATTTGGCTTGCATAATGGACAGATTTGAGCATTTAATTAGTATTCCTTCTCTTACTTTTCGGACCTGGTGAATTATATTTGATGCTCATTTATTCTTTATTCTTATATACATGTAAGAGTTTTTAATCCCTTTTTTTAATTAGATAAAGATTTTTAAAACACTTCAATACGGCTTTTATCCTAGAGTGCCTGAACTTCCAGCTTACCAGTCAGCACCACTAACAGCCATTGTTTGTACGGTAAAACGTTACATTTGGGTTGAAGTAAAGCCTTTGGGCCTGATTCAGACCCACTCGCAAGCGGCTGTCCGCTCGCAAGTGGGTCGATGTTGTGCACTGCGCATGCGCACGACGGCGGGAGCTCCGTCGTGCGCATGCGCCAGACGCGACGAGCGAAGGACTTTCCTTCGCTCGTTGTGTCTGATCAAAGGGGACGTGCTGTCGATGTTGATTGACAGCACGCCCCCTTTGGTGGGCGTGCCGGGGGTGTACCTCCCTGACGGGGGCGTTTCCAAGGGAACGCCTACCGTCAGAAGCCGGCCCACTGACATCACTAGTGATGTCAGTGGGAGTGATTTTGGCTCTGATAGAGCCAAAATCACTCCGGGCCTTGCGGTTGAAAAACTCAACCGCAGGCTCCGGCTCGCAGTGGCGATGGCCGCGATGGTCAAGACCATCGCGGCCATCAAACTGCACGCTCGTATAGGCTGTGGGTGGTGACCCACAGCTATACGAGCGTCCAGGAGGACGCTCCATAATTATGGAGGGCGGCCCTCATTCAGAGCGTGCGCTCTGCTCAGAGCGTATGGCTCTGAATGAGGGCCTTTGTTTGGTAAGTCTTTTCTGACAGAAAGAGGAGGAAAACCCTGCTACTAAAACCTGGTGACAAGGTATGGGTTTCAACTCGACATCTGCGATTAAAAGTTCCTACTATGAAGTTTGCTCAAAGATATATTGGTCCTTTACCAATTCTTCAGGTAGTTAATCCAGTGGCCTTACAATTGAAACTTCCAGATACACTCAGGTTTTTATAACTGATATTCAAAGCCCTGCAACCCACCTTCATCCATTCCAGTTGATAATTAAGATGAATATGAGGTGATGCAGATCTTGGATCCAGAATTTCTCTAGGATCTGTCCAATTTCTGGTTGATTGGAAGGCTTTTGGCCCTGAAGAATGTTGTTGGGTTAAGGCGTCAGATGTAAATGCTCCTGAGCTTCTTCACAAGTTTCACAAAATTTTTCAGGAAAACCATATTTGGGGTGTTCAGTGCCCACGCCTAGAATGAAGGGTAATGTTGCAGCACACCGGTGCCTGGAGCTTAGTTACTGGGTCCATCGGCGCTGGTTACCCCAAGCTGTCAACCTCCCAGTGCAGCTAGGTCTCCGGCAGCGCCAGCAGCGACAACATGATGGCGTCTCCTCTGCTGGGCTCCCCCGCTGTGTGTGGCGCATAGGAGCACACATGCCGACCTGTTTAAAAATTAAAGGGGGGATGTGCGCAGAACATGACATCACGTTTGGTGCCAAATTTGAATCTCCTCCCTATAAAGGGAGACTCTGAGCACTGACGGGTGCCAGCGAATTAGGTCTCATTCCTTGCTCCAGCTTTCTGCTTCTAGCTTTGCTAGTGTTCCTATTAACCTGTTCTTGACCACTCCCGCATTAGTTTGTTGTTATTATACTTACTACTTTGCTCCTGCACGTCTCCAGTCTCATTCAGTCTCCTAGCAGTGCCTACCAGCTCCATACGGGAAACAGTGGGCCAGGACCTGCCTTGACAGGTAGAGTGAGAATCAAGGTTAGACAGTGTCTTGAAGACCTGGGGAATTCAGAATATGAGAAGCGAATGAACTATTTTTTATTAAGTGCAGTATACAGGTCAAGGAGAATTACAATTCAGAAGTGGCCTTTGGGTTTTGCAATGACTGACTCATTATCCATATCAGTCAGAGTAGTCTCAATGGAGTGTAGGTAATGAAAACTTGACTAAAGAGGGTCCAAGAAGTTATTGTGAGGAAATGAAGTTTGTGAGGTGAATCTGGGAAAGTCTATCAAGAACCATAGAGGGGCATGAAAGATGGTTGATGGGATGGTAATGTAAGAAGCAATTTGGGTGCAATTTCTTGTCTTGTAGAATAGTAGTAATTACTGCATGATTGAGTAATGATGGAAAGATGCCAGAGATGAGAGGGAAATTGCATATGTTAGTTAAGATCGGGATGAGTATGTATAATGAATATAGTTACAGTTATGTAATCGAGTCCAAAATTACAATAAAATTATTTTTACATTTTTTAATTGAGAAGAAATTATGCAAATTTGAACTGGTTCCTGGATGGATGTACAGGACCGGTGATAGTACAGTCTCCGTATACCCCGCAAACTGGAAACAAGTGCCATCGGGGCACTAACAGTGCCCATCTCACTGCTCATATCACCCCTCCTTAAGGCTCTGAAAATATATGACAAATGCAAGCAATGCCTCCTTACTTTCCTGCGTCTACTTCTCATAACAGACTCAACTGAAAATTACAGTATTATTGAATTAAACGGAAAGTTTACATTAATGAGAGGGGAGTCCATATGAGAAAATAGAAATTTTCCCAACTTGACATCTTGCCTTTTTACCCCATGCACATAGGAATATATCATTAGGATGCAAAAGAATTAAATTCAATCATATTCCGACTTGGACATTAAAACTGAAACGTATATCCATGATTGGGCAGGAATCGTTGTGCTGACATATTGAGTACAACAAATATAAAAATAATGAGTGTTCATAAAATAAGTACTACAGTATAGTATGGTTGTGTCTTCAATAATATATTTAATATGGCAGAGTTCACAGGAAATGCTGTAGAAGTGTGTGACTCTTTCCAATTATATAAAGCATAAGTTGAGCCAAATAGTAATGTTAAGCTCACACAACAGTTCCCCAAAGCATCAGCCATTAGCTCCTTCAGGGGTAAACCAAAAGCAGGAACAAGTTTACTGAGAGTTGAGATGCAATTCCAAAATGTTGGGATTGAGCTTTGTGTTAAATTACCTGGCAACTTGGTTTTCCAGAGATGGAGATTTGTACAGGAATAACCTTGATTTTCACATCACTTCCTAAGTTTCCTAAATAAGTAAAACTGGTGAATTGAGTACTACAGAGTATCTGCCATTTCAAGGGGGCAATATCAAAAGGAATTTATTGTATACACACTGTGTCTGATTCAGACCCTGACGCTACTTGCGTCTGCTCGCTGGCTAAAAGGGGCCTGCTATTTAAATCATGTGCTCACACTGCATCGCGTAAAGCCGCCCACTAAGTAATAGCGAGCGGCCGCACTATGGCCCTCATTCAGAGGCGGTCGAATGAAGCGACCTCTCGTTCTGAATAAGGGCGGCCGCTTGTAATTTTAAGTACGGCCTCCTGGTCGCTAGCTAAGCTGTGGGTTACCACAGAGAGAGTTGCACATGAGGTGAGGGATATACTGGACACTCCCCAAAGGTTAATGTTTCACTCTACTGTTTCAGATAAAAATCCATCTCAAGTAGAACAAATGTTATCTCAGATACCGGGGTCCCTCTGGACCAAAGATGAACAGGACACTGGATTGATGGCAAACATAGCTTCCATAATGGTAAATCTAAAAAGCGGTAGGCAAGCTCCAAAAACTCCCCAGTACCCATTAAAACAGGAGGTAGAGATAGGGGTTTATCCCATAATTGAGCAGTTATTACAACAGGGAATTTTAGTCCGTACAGCGAGTGTAGCCAACAGTCCCATCTTTCCTGTGAAGAAGAGTGGTGGGAGGGGTTATAGGCTGGTACAGGACCTTAGAGGGGTTAATAAGGTAGTAGAGAGCATATTCCCTGTAATGCCGAATACAGCTGTCATTCTCATGCAGATCCCACCAAATGCAACCCATTTTACTGTCACTGACCTCTGTTTTGCTTTCTTCTCTGTCCCTCTTCACCCTGACTGTCAGTACCTATTTGCATTTACATACAGGGGGGGTATAATACACATGGACACGATTGCCCCAGGGCTTCATAGACAGCCCCAGTATCTTCTCCCAGGCCTTACATGACTGTTTACAATCTTTTCAACCTGCCAAAGGATCTGTTCTAATACAATATGTGGATGATTTATTGTTGTGTTCTGATTCGTTTATGTCATGTTTAAATTATACTAAACTTTTATTGCTCCATCTCTCGCAAACAGGACACAAGGTTGCCAAGGACAAACTACAGCCATGCCAGTCCAGGGTTAAATACTTGGGACATTGTCTAACCCAGGGGTTACGACATCTGACCACTGACAGAATCCAGGCCATATGTACCATGACACTGCCGCAGAACCAACAGCAAATCCGTACCTTCTTGGGAATGTGTGGATACTGCAGACTGTGGATCCCAGGTTTTTCTATTTTGGCCTTACCATTACATGACTTACTCTCTTCCTCAAAGCCTGAACGTGTCGTACACACAGAGGAAACAGAGCAGGCTTTCCTTAACCTTAAGGATAGTCTGACAAGAGCACCTGCATTGGGAATACCTGATTATGAAAAACCTTTTGATTTGTACTGTGCGAAAGCTAATGGTTGCGCAGCAGGTGTCCTCACACAAAAACATGGTGATGCCAGTAGGCCTGTAGCATACTATAGTGCACAATTGGACACTGTGGAAAGATAACTCCCAACTTGTTTAAAAAGTGTAGCAGCAACTGCTCTATTGGTCAGTAAGAGTGAGGATGTAGTATTAGGCCATGATATCATTGTCTATACACCCCATGCTGTATCTGCTTTGCTAAATTCTGCCCAAACCAGACATGTCTCCTCAGCTAGGTTCACTAAATGGGAACTAGCCCTAGTAGCACCTGCAAACATCATCATTAAGTGGTGCAGTACGTTAAATCCAGCAATGTATTTACCATATGTGCCTCAGGTGCACAAAGGGTGGAGAGAGGTGAGTCGCTGGTGGAAGGTGAGTTCTGCAGGTATGTTGACGCACATGATTGTATGGAATATTTGAATCAGACCTTTACTGCAAGACCTGACATACGGGATACACCTTTAGAAAATGTAGATGTGACATTTTACACAGATGGGAGTTGTCATTGACAGAGTGATACTGGAGAATTATGTACAGGTTATGCTGTTGTAAATGATGAATACATCATAGAAGCCAAACCTCTGGGTCCACCTTACCCGGCCCAAGTGGAGGAGCTGGTGGCACTAAGAAGAGCATGTGAATTAGCAAAAGGCAAATCTGCTAATATCTACACTGACTCTAGTTACGCCTTCGGGGTAGTACATGATTTTGGTGCTCTATGGCATCTGAGAAATTTTATGACAGCAGCAGGCACATCATTCCAGACATATAAAAGGACTACTGACAGCAATCCAATTGCCTAAGGAAGTGGCCGTAATTAAGTGTAAAGCCCATACATGTGAAGACGATCCGGTGTCACTGGGCAATAACAAGGCAGACGAAGCTGCCAAATGGGCAGTAGGTTTAAAAGTGAACATGCCAATTAACCAAATGATGTTTCAAATGATTGATATTCAGAAATTAATTGAGATGCAAAATTTGTGTTCCATTCAGGAAAAGGCAGTCTGGAGGTCCAAGGGATGTGGGCAAGAGTCCTCTGGACTCTGGAGAGATGGACAAGGTAAGCCATTGGCTCCCAAGGCGTACTACCCAAGCCTGGCAGATGCAGCGCACGGTCTAACTAACTTGGGAAAACAAGGTATGTGCAAATTGGTGAGATCATACTGGTGTGTACTGTATTTTTCTTCCCAAGGGGAAAAGAGAGCATTGTCCTGTTTGACCTGCTTGAAAAAAAACATTGGGAAAACAATTCCTACTGAGCCATCCCTCATTCCTCCGACCGACGGACCTTTCCAATAATACAAATTGATTTAATCCAATTACCACCATGCAGGAATCTCAAGTATGTATTAGTGTGCACTGATGTGTTTTCTAATTGGGTTGAGGCATACCCAGCTGCCACTAATACTGCTGCGTTTACTGCTAAGAAAATAGTACAGGAGTTTGTATGCAGATACGGTATCCCTAGAATTATTGAGAGTGATAGGGGTACTCATTTCACAGGTGATGTCTTCCAAAACATGTGTAAGTTGATGGGTATTAATAGTAGACTTCACACCCACTACCGACCAGTGCCAAAGTGGAGAGGATGAACGGTACTATTAAAAATAAATTAAGTAAGATCATGGGAGAAACTGGACTGGGGTGGCCAGAAGCACTATCACTTGTCCTTCATAGTATCAGGACAACCCCTAGACCCCCTCTCAATCTGACCCCTTTTGAAATACTGTTTGGTAGACAATCTCATTTGATTATAAGTCCGCAGGAAGATATGAAAAGTAACAACGAGGTTACTGTAAGGTATCTTATAACAATGAGTAAACAGTTAAAGCAGCAACAGCAGAAACTGAAATTGTTGTTACATGATATGCCAGAAACAAACTGTCATGATGTTGAACCTGGATAATTTGTTATGATCAGGAATTTCTTGTGTTCAGGTTGTTTGACAGATCGGTGGGAAGATCCATATCAGGTGTTGCTGACAAGTACAACATCCTTGAAAGTGTCAGAGAGAGATACCTGGGTCCATCTGTTATTTTGGAAACTCGGAGACAGTGTGAAGGTCTATCATCTGAGGATTATTGTATGTGTGAGTTTTGTGGGTCCCAAATTGATGAAAATTGCATCCAACGGTGTCAACCTAAGTATAACCCATATTGGGGTGGGTATCCTTTAGAGGATTATCATACCATGGTGGGCAAAGTTTTAAACCAAACTGACTGTTGGGTTTGCTCTCACATGCCTCAAGGACAGCATAATGTAGGGTTGGTGCCATTTCCATTAAATGTCTCTGAGGTTTTAGAATTACAAAGAGGGAATGCACTGGATGGAAAATTTCTTAAGTCCAAACCACCTCATTTTACTCTACCAGTACCAAGTAGATAGATCACTTTTATGTATAAACCTCACCAACTTCAATAAACCAGGAAAATATTGAACTTTTAGGCACAATTAGACTAGGTGGAAGACACTTCCAGTATAAATATACACTAAGTTCCACCAAAGAAATGATTGGTAGGGTACCAGAAGGATATTGTGCCAAGATATTACAACCAGAAACTAGCATGAGTCAAATGGGAGAACCTAATATAGGATCACTTGCTAAGGAAATGTGTGAGTTAATGATATTTACTATCCCTTATGTTCTCCCCGATGATGTATATTTTATATGTGGTAGAAAAGCGTATAAGTGGCTCTCTCCGAGTTCTGACGGTTTGTGTTACCTGGGAAGAGTAGTTCAAGAAGTTATGACCCTTACACTTGGTGAAATGCTTGGTATTCATAAAAACACACCATCACCATATCTTCACACACATTATGAACATCATGACAAGAGAAACATGATACCTGGTGATGTACATAAAGCCACACAATTCATTAGTGAAACAACTGGCTTCCAAGTTTTAGTAGCACTGGATCCCACCAGGATCACTCGGGGTACTCTAAATTTGAGATATATTCAAGATCTTGCTAAATTAATAGATAATATCACCGAGATGTATGATGACACGTTTAGGTATACAGGTAGGGAGTTGCAAGCTTATAAGAAAGAACTTGTGCAACATAGACTAGTGTTAAATTATTTAACAGCTGTCACTGGAGGGTATTGTGTAACTTTGGCCACCCAATTTGGTGTAAAGTGTTGCACAAATATTACAAATGATACTAGTGACCCCAAGGAGGCGATAGACCGGAAGATGGACGAAATTCTGTAGCTGAAATGGGAATTTCGGAAGAACCATAATGCTTCAGTGGCTGAAGTAGAGGAGAAGGTAGAAGAATGGGTTTCATGGTTGAACCCAGTGAAATGGTTCTCCGGTCTAAGAGAGTGGGTCCAGGAAATGGTTGCTAGTATAGGTAAACTCCTGATCCTTATATTGGTTGTCATCATAGTAATTGGATTATGTGTTCCTGCTCTGTTGAAATGTGGAAAATGTAAAACTAAAGTTAATCAAAGGAATTAAATTATGATGGTGGTCAGTAGTAACAATATGAATACTGAGGTAAATGAAGGACTGCATTACAACCCTGAACTAGAATGTACCATCAGATGATGTATAGATTTAGCCATGCATGAAATGTATTATGAAATGTTATTTTAAACATCTTAAATAATGTAAGTCCCTATCCCCTTCAAAACTTCCTTTATAGGTTAGGTGCATCACCACATCTTTCCCATGATCTTCCAAGATCCGCGGTGTGCGTATAAGGGTAGTTTTATGTCCCCCTTAGAGATGCATTATTGATGGTTTAAGAACCACCTTGTACCATTCCATAATATAACATTGAATAATATGTCATAGTGTAAGCCTAAATTAAATTTAAGTCCAGAGTGTGATAGCGTAGTGTTTGCAATTAAAGGGTGGACTGTCGAAGCTGGATGATTGGCTAAGACTTAATCTGTTAAAATTCAAATCTGCACAATGCCATTTTGCGAATGGCCACCCAGCGCCATTTTAGCGAATCTCACACAATATCAGTACATACGGCGATGTTATTATTTAGCGTCGTGCGATTCCCACACAATAGAACACTATTAAAAGTCCTCATTATATAAATACATACATTTACTAAAACATATAATATGAACAATCCAGCAAAACACATACCACGGTGTACTCCACAAACACGTAGATGCACAACGCTAACTAGCGTCTTTTCTTAATATCCTTACACTTACATATTGTACACTTACATAGAAAGGTTCCCTAGCATTAAGATTAATATCCCAGGATTTATTCATTATTAATTATGTAATAAAGTGACTGTATTTAAGATCTCAGGTTTAGTACATGATAAGCAGACCTTGTTTGGTGCCATTCTGAACCACTGTTTATTTGCAGATTTCCGGTTCCATCGGCGAGGAAATCGTAACATGCGTCTGCAAATTATGGATCATAGAGAGATAGGCATTGAAATGTACTCTGTAAATGTAATGTAATTAGCCAGTTTAGACTTGTTCTTTGGTGGGAAAATGGACACAAAACTGTTGGAGGCAGAACTATTATAATACAAACTGACCTTTGAACTGCATCATAACAGAAGAACCAGGAAGAAGAACCAATGGGATTATGCCAACTTGTTCTATTGTATTGCCTATCTCTGTAAGGGTACATAAACAGGCACTCTGAATCTGATAGTTAGTCATCAATTTCTTGCTATTGACGGAGACTTCACCTTTAATGCTGTAAATCTGGATCCAGAGCGCATGCGTATGTATTCGACTGTACCTAGTGATTGTATAATTTGTTTGCGCTAATTGTATTTAGATCACAGCGTGTAACTATACACGCTATCTTTTAAGTCTTTCTCCAATCAAATGATTGTTTAAATATGCACATCAGTCCGAGATCAGATGTGGTTTAAAAGTCACAGAATCATAATTATAATTATTATTATTATAATTATATATTATTTTATGTACTTATCTCCCTGGCATCAGTGTCACAACTGTAGAAATTACTGGAAAAATGGTGCTGATGCCATTTACTTTCAATCATATGCATGTTTGCCTCTTTAGTAATCACTTATCTATTGTCCTTAGTAGGCATTGAGTTTAATATTGTGATGGGACTTTAGTGACTGTTCAACAAGTTTGGCTAGTCTCACTGTGGGGCTGATTCTGATTGGCACACAAAGTGGCTGTAGCTGTAGGCAGTTGAAGAGGCCTGATTTACTACCTTATGCTAATGTGAGGATCGGTAGGGCTAATGCAGGGTTTGTGCATGTGTAAGCGGAAACCCGTGCCGCCCGCTGATTTTACTTCATCTGCAACAACCGTCATCATTAGTATCTGCACTTGCACCAGCCCCATGCCAGGTGCAAGAGATCCGACAGAAACAGGCTTCCCTTCCCTAAATCGCACAGATTTACATACACTCCCAGAAATCAGGGTGGTTCTGTGCACTCGCATTGTTGCCGCACTGAAATATTCAATTACATGGAAAGACAGATCCGGCCACATTCCGTACAGCTCAGAATAGGATGGACATAAGCAAAAATTTGTACATTTGCACCTGTATGCAAACACTTGCATTTGCGTCCATGAACAGAGATCCATCCGACTCAGAATCAGCACCTCCGTCTCCCTAAAATACCTCTTCTATAATGGGCATGTCAAGAATGCATGATGTAAACTTGTAAACAATATTTTTTTTTGCAAGAATATGAATACAGACATACTGTATATGTCCAATAAACAACAGTAATGGTAACAGTGATAATAGTCCTGGAGACAACAGGACAACATAAAGTATCCATATAATGAATTCAGCACTTTTTCAAATAAAACAATAGAAGGGAAGAAAGACGGTAGAAGGATATACGGAAAAAAAGGGTGTTGGCAGAGGAGGAGGTCCACACCTAAGTTGAAGCATAGAGGCTAGTTCAAGTTAAAAATATAAGCCACAATACATTATTTTCAGAAACAGCATACATGGCATAAAATATAAACAGGACTCTAGCCATGAACGTACCCTAGTACTCTGATAATGGACTCTCATGAAGTAGTCGTCAGACTTGATGCATAAGTGATCCATCATTCCCAGACCTGGTCAAATTTATCAACATTATCATGAAGTGCAGAAGTAATCTTTTCCATAGTAGCAATAAACCAAATCTTAGACTTAACCAGGTGCATGGGCGGAGGAGAAGGCTGCTTTCAAAATTTGGCCAGAGAACATCTAGCAGCATGAAGGAAATGAAGAAGGAGTATATTCTTAGAGGCACTAAACCCAGGAGGCCTAGCAATGCCATCCAGGGACTCAAAGGCACCCGGGCCTGAAAGATGTCTTCCAGAAGATTCCCGCCTCCACCCAGTGCAGAGAAATATTAGGGCACATCCACGATATGTGGATAAAGTCACCCTCATGAGGACATCCACGCCAGGACAATGGAGAGGAAGTGAGATAAATTGTATGTAGTCTGGTGGGGACTAGATACCATCTGGCATAAATTTTATGGGAATTCTCTTTGATTAAGGAGGATATAGATGATTGTGCAACTTTTTGCCTGATAACAGCCCATGAGTCCTCACCCCAATTACTCTCATGGGCCAAAACAGACTCTAATCCAGAGGAACGAAGCATATTATATAAAATGGAAATAATACCCTGTCTCATAGGGGAAAAATAGCACAGCATTTCAAATTGTCTGAATCCCAGCTAGTAGGTTTCCTTCCAGGCCAAACCCACGAAGAGTATCAAACATAAAAGGCCACAGAATCTTGTCAAACACCTTCTCAGCATCTAATTAAAGGAGCAGGTAGGGCGTCTTGTGCTTGTTAATAACATTTACATGGTTTGATTTTCTTCTAGTATTATCTATTGCTTGTCGGCCTGGGATGAAGCCCACCTGATCAGCATGGATGAGTTGAAAAATAACCCCGTTCAGCCTAGTAGCAAAGATCTTGGAAAATAATTTAATATAATTATTGAGGAAGGAAATAGGACTACAGCTAGAGCAGGCATTAAAATCCCTCCCTTGTTTATGATTCAAAATAATTTTCTCTTCTAAAGCGTGGGAGGACAAAGGCTCCTCCTTAAAAATGCCATTAAAAAGTCTACACAGATAGGGCAACAAAACCGATTTGACCTTACTGTAATAAGCCAATGAGAAGCCATCAGGTCCAGGTGCTTTACCCGATTTCTGAAGTTTTAAAATTCCCTCCAGTTCCTATAAAGAAATCTCAGAGCCCAGTTGAAGTACCTTAGAGCGTCTTAATTCGGGAAGGTGACATTTATCTAAATATGAATTAATGTCTTTAGTTAAGGAGGATGAAGGAGCCAAATTACTTTTAGCATTATTGATTGTGTGATAAAACGCTTTGAAATCCCGAACAATCCAAGTAGGATCGTGAGTCAGATCCTTAGATCTAGTTTTAATAGATAAAATGTTTTTAGACGATAGTTTGGCCTTCAATTTCCTCGCCAGGAGTTTATCGGCCTTATTAGATTTTTCATAATATACAGTGGTGCTTGAAAGTTTGTGAACCTCTTTCAGAATTTTCTATATTTCTGCTGAAATTTGATCTAAAACTACCTCAGATTTTCACACAAGTACTAAAAGTAGATAATGAGAACCAAATCAAACAAATGAGACAAAAAAATTAGACGTGCTCTTTTTTTATTAAGGAAAATGATCCAATATCACATATCTGTGAGTGGAAAAAGTATGTGAACCTTTGCTTTCAGTATCTGGTATGACCCCCTTGTGCAGCAATAACTGCTTCTAAACGTTTCTCTGTTATTTTGGTGGATTTCCTCCCATGAACTACTCGCTTCAGGTCCTTCCACAACATTTCAATTAAGGTCGGGACTTTGACTTGGTCATTCCAAAACTTTAAATTTATTCTTCTTTAACCTTATTTTGGTCGAATTACTTGTGTGCTTTGGGTCGTTGTCTTGCTGCATGACCCACATTCTCTTGAGATGCAGCTCATGGACAGATGTCCTGACATTTTCCTTTAGAATATTCTGGTATAATTCAGAATTCATTGTCCCATCAATGATGGCAAGTCATCCTGGGCCAGATGCAGCAAAAAAGGCCTAAACCATGATACCATCACCACCATGTTTTGCAGATTGTATGAGGTTTTTATGATGGAATGCAGTGTTCTCCTTCCTCCAAACATAACGCTTCTCATTTAAACCAAAATACTTTTTTTTGGACTCTTCTGTTCACAAAAGATTGTTCCAATAGTCAGTGCCAGATTAAGGTCTACATAGACCTAGAGCTGAAATATATGTAGGGTTTATTGTGTGCCGCAGAAGGATTGTGTGACAAGTGCTGTCGTGGAGTGACTAGTGATGTGGGGGCATGACTAGTGTGTGGGTGTGGTCAACACAGGGTGTGTGGCTATCTCTTTGGAGGTCATAGCTGGTGCCTACCTTCAAACAATATATAGTGGAGACGAAAAAGGTGTTGCCATTTGAAAAAAAAAATAATGGCAATACTGGACCAGGGCGGTAAGGGTTAACTTTTACCGCATCTGTAACAAGTTAACCATGTGGTAGATTTGAGGTTGTTACCAGTGGCTGCTCCAGAGGTGGGGCTGCAGCGCAGTACAAAATTAAAATATGGGAGCCACATCAACCGCCCTTCTAAACATCACCAGCCGGGACTTACTGGCAGTTGGTGTGGCTCCTCTATTTGAAATTTGGACAGTGCTGCAGCCCCACCTCTGTAACCGCCACTGGCTGTAACCAGTGGAGGGCTGGGCCGGGGGGCAGGGTGCCATGTGCCCCCCGGGCCGCAGCGTCATGCGGGCCGGTGCAGTCTGTGTCACTGTGACACAGACTGCACCGCATGTGTAGCGCTGACCGGACGGAGTCCGGTCAGCGCTACACAGCACAAACACACAGCCGCCGGAGCCGGCAGCTGTGTGTTTGCTGTAATCAGCAGCCGCTGAGAGTCTGTCAGACTCTCGTCGGCTGCCGCTGCTCCCACTGCGGGAGCCATCTTCCGTCTCCCGCAGTGGGTAATGGGAGAGCCGTCGTCATGACGACGTCTCTCCCATAATGCAAAGCGGCCAGAGGAGCCGGTGGAAGCGTTGGGACCAGGAGCGGGAGTTTCAGGTAAGTGTTTTATTTTTTTATTAAGTCTCTACTGGGGGGGGGCTACTGGGGGCACTACCAAGGGGGGGGATTACTATGGGGGCACTACCAGGGGGGATTACTATGGGGGCACTACCAGGGGGGGATTACTATGGGGGCACTACCAGGGGGTGATTTCTATGGTGGCACTACCAGGGGGGGATTACTACTGGGGGCACTACCAGGGGGGTGGATTACTACTGGGGGCACTACAAGGGGGGGGACTACTACTACTGGGGGCACTACAAGGGGGGGACTACTACTACTGGGGGAACTACAAAGGGGGACTACTACTACTACTGGGGGCACTACAAGGGGGGACTACTACTACTGGGGGCACTACAAGGGGAGGGGACTACTACTAGGGGCACTGCATAGGGGGGAGGGGACTACTACTAGGGGTACTACATAGGGGGAGGGGACTACCACTGGGGCACTGCGAGGGACCACTGCTGGGGGCTCTATATAAAGGGCAATACTGGGGGTACTGCATAGGGGGGAGACTACAACTGGGGTCACTATTTAAGGGACATTGCATAAGGGTTACCACTATTGGGGGCACTGCATGGGGGGGTGGACTGCTACTGGGGGCACTGCATAGGGGGTACCACTATTGGGGGCACTATATAAGGGGTTTACTACTGGGGGCATAACGGGCACTGAACAGGGGGGACCACTACTGGGGGCACAAGGGGCACTGCATAGGGGGGATCACTACTGGGGGCACTACTGGAGGCCTGCATAAGGGTGTTATCTCCTGTGGCACACGGGGGCACTGCATATGGGCACTACGACAGGGGGCTGCCCCTAAACTTTATTTTTACCTTACATCAATCCCATACGGACCCGCCTCCTCCCTGAAACACTTGAGGGGGGGCGGCGCCGTAGCACGCACGTTCTTCGGGCACCCTGGCTACACGCTACTCCTCTGCCAGGGCCGCCTGCATGCATTTGCCCCCCAGGCTAAAAGTTGCCAGCCAGCCCCTGGCTGTAACCTTGTTACAGACATGATAAAATATAATAGTGATGTGGTGGTCCGTAAAGATATCTCTCTTCGGAAGATGGTGAAAAATACAAATTTCTATCACACAGGAAAGGGTGTGTGAGGTGTCTCAGACGCACAACGTGTGGCTACTATATAATATAGATAACATTACAGTGGCTACCAGATAATGCAGAGAACATCACAGTCACTGCCTTGTAATACAGGTAGCAGTAAAGTGACCAACATAAAATGTAGGAAACATCGCAGTGACTGCCATATAATACAGAGCATCAGTGCCTGCTATATAAGACACCAAGCATCCAAGAGACTGCCATACACTTCGAAGAACTGTATTATGGTAGTGACCACCATATAATACAGAGAGCATCTCAGTGAGTGCCATATATTACTGAGAGCATCATAGTGACCACCATATAATACAGAGAGCATTATAGTGACTGCCATATAATACAGAGAGCATCACAGTGACCACCATATAATACAGAGAGCATTATAGTGACCGCCATATAATACGGAGAACATCGCAGTGATTGCCATATAACACAGTGCAACAGTGCCTGCCATATAATACACTAAGCATCCAAAGAACATTGACATAAACTACAAAGAACATTGCAATGAGTGCCACATAATACAGAGAACTCTAACAAACACCACAAATACAGAGGACATCACAGCCACATACTATGGCCCCTGAAATGAGATAAATCAGATAGCATGCTGCTGGCAGATCTATATCTATAATACATTGCCCGCCTAACTCCTCTATCCCTCACTCCCGCCTCTCTCCACTGTGTGCACACACAACACATATATACACATATGCATACATACATATATATATATACAAATAAATATATATATATTGTGACACAGAGGTTAGGGGGTCCCTCTCCTGGGTAGAGGACTCCTTCCTTACACACACACACAGCAGCAGGGAAGCAGCACACCAGTCTGGATGCAAGTACAAGCTGGTCGGCGCCAGTCTTTATTGTACAATGTCAGAAACATAAAGAAAACATAAATATAAATCCTAGCCCTGTCGGGGCACTAACTTCACAGGTAGTTCCCTCACTACCAGAACCTGGCAGGGCCTAATGCCCTCGCCAGCAACAAAAGCACAGCACAACACTCACAGTTAGGTATCCAAGTGTCTCTGAGCAAATTCCCTGTCTGCTCTCCCAGGTGAGACAATCAGCCCTAAACACACTAGGCTTATATTGGCCACTCTCAGGTGAAAAACTAACAAGCCTGTTACCAGGCTGCGAGAACCAAAACCTGGAGTGGACGTGGGTGGAGCCCTCCCTCTCCTCTCACCCACAACCCCCAGGTCCCAAACCGGCTTTTCAAAAAGCCGAAACTCAAGCCTGCTACACTGCAGACTTTCTCCTGGGGGTTTAAAACACAAAAGACAGGAATCTGGGACAAATGTACCTGCCACAAACCACTTTACCAGTGATCCTATCACATATCCCCCCCCTTTGTATCGACCTGTGGGGCGGAACAACTGAAGCCCCCAAACAATGAACGCGTGACAACGCGTCAGCATTGGCCAGATGGCTTCCTGGCCTGTGTTCCACTGAAAATTTAAAAGTTTGTAACGCCAAGAACCATCTTGTAATTCTCGCATTACTGTGCTTATTTCAGACATCCACTTCAGAGGGGCATGGTCAGTGATCAATTTGAACTTTCTTCCGACCAAGTAGTACCTGAGAGCCTCTAACGCCCACTTTATGGCCAACGCCTCCTTCTCCACTGTGGCATAGTTTCTCTCATGTACATTCAACTTTCTGCTAAGATAGAAAATAGGGTGTTCCTCATCCTCCTTGTTCTGGGACAGGACCGCTCCTATACCTACTTCTGATGCATCGGTTTGTACTATGAATTCCCTTTCAAAATTAGGAGTCATCAGGACTGGTTGGGAACACAATGCTACTTTCAACTCCTGAAAAGCTTTCTCTGCCTCAGGACTCCATTCTACCATGACTTTTTGTTTGCCTTTGGTCAGGTCAGTCAGTGGACTGCCATGGTGGCAAAGTTGGGTATAAACCTCCTGTAGTACCCCGTAATTCCCAAGAAGGCTCTCACCTGCTTCTTATTCAGAGGCCGTGGCCAGTTTTGTATGGCATCAACTTTATTGAGCTGAGGCTTTATCAGGCCTCTGCCAATGGTGTATCCCAGATATTTTACTTCCTCCATGCCTAGGCAACACTTTTTTGGGTTGGCTGTCAAACCTGCCTTATAGATGGAGTCCAACACTGCTTGTACCCTGGGTAAGTGAGACTGCCCATCAGGACTATGAACGACCACGTCATCCAGATAAGCAGCCGCATACCGTCTATGGGGCCTTAGAATCCTGTCCATCATTCTTTGGAAGGTAGCAGGTGCCCCATGTAGCCCGAAGGGCAACATCTTGTACTGAAACAAGCCCTCTGGCGCTGAAAAAGCTGTCTTTTGTTTGGCGCTCTCGGTTAACGGTACTTGCCAATACCCTTTGGTTAGGTCAACAGTGGTTAAATACCTTGCCGTCCCTAGTCTCTCAATCAGTTCATCCACTCTTGGCATCGGGTAGGCATCGAATTTTGAAACGCTGTTCAACTTTTGGAAGTCATTGCAGAAACGCACACTCCCGTCGGGCTTTGGAATCAACACAATGGCACTTGACCATTCACTATGTGATTCTTCAATAACC
Organism: Taudactylus pleione; assembly: GCA_031769625.1. NCBI lineage: Eukaryota > Metazoa > Chordata > Amphibia > Anura > Myobatrachidae > Taudactylus > Taudactylus pleione. The sequence continues at coordinate 1,907,189 of JAUIMM010001073.1, forward strand.
CCTAACTCTAGCATATTTTTAATTTCTTTCGACACCGATTCTCTTTGTGCTTCTGGTAACCTATAGGGCTTTAGATTAACTTTAACCCCTGGGTCAGTGATGATGTCATGTTTAATGACCGAGGTTTTCGCAGGTACGTCAGAGAACAGCACCCTATTTCTAATCAGAAACTCCTTGACCTCTTGTTGTTGAATTGCCGACAGGGTTTTTGCCACGGTCACTTCGGGAACTAAGGGCCCTGGATTTACTGGAGGGGCTCGGTCGGCCGACAGTACCGTTCTATCTTTCCAGGGCTTTAACAGATTTATATGGTATATCTGTTCCGGCTTTCTTTTCCCCGGCTGGTAAACTTTGTAATTGACCTGCCCCACTCTTTCTAAGATTTCAAAGGGCCCTTGCCATTTAGCCAAAAGTTTATTTTCCACAGTGGGAACCAATACTAACACTCTGTCCCCAGGAGCAAAGCTGCGTAACCGAGCATTGCGGTTGTATACCCTCTGCTGTGCCTGTTGAGCCTGTTCCAGGTGCTCTCTCACTATCGGCACTACTGCAGCAATTCTCTCCTGCATTTGAGAAACATACTCAATCACCGTTTTGTAAGGACTAGACTGCCCCTCCCATGTCTCTTTGGCAATGTCTAGTAACCCCCTTGGGTGTCTCCCATACAGCAAGTCGAAGGGTGAAAACCCGGTGGAGGACTGGGGAACTTCTCTTATGGCCAACAATAAATATGGCAATAAGTAATCCCAATCCCTACCATCCTTGTCAACCACTTTCCTAAGCATGTGTTTTAACGTCTTGTTAAACCTCTCAACCAGCCCATCAGTTTGGGGGTGATAAACCGAAGTTCTTAACTGTTCCATTTTGAACAGGCGACATAATTCTTTCATGACTTTTGACATAAACGGTGTACCCTGGTCAGTTAGTATCTCCTTAGGTATACCCAGCCTGCTAAAGACATGAACTAGCTCTCTGGTAATGGTCTTGGTTGACGTATTGCGCAACGGGACCGCTTCCGGGTACCTGGTAGCGTAATCCATTATGACCAGAATATACTGGTGTCCCCTGGCAGACTTCATCAAGGGTCCAACCAAATCCATCGCTATTCTTTCAAACGGCACCTCTATAATAGGTAATGGAACTAGTGGACCCTTAAAATGTGGCCTGGGAGCATGATACTGACACTCAGGGCAGGATGCGCAAAAGTCAGATACCTCTTTATGCAGCCCGGGCAAGAAAAACCTCTGCATTATTCGCTCAGTGGTCTTCTCTACCCCTAGATGGCCTGCCGTTATATGACCATGAGCCAGATCCAACACTGTTCTTCTGTAGGCTTTGGGAACTATTAGTTGTTCCACAACATCTTCCCCCTTCTTAGTCACCTGATATAACAAATCCTGCCACATTGCCATGTGGGGATAGGACAAAGGACTATCAGGGTCTACAGGTTTACCCATCAACTACTTTTACATTCTCCCTGGCTTTTACCAAAGTAGGGTCATTCAACTGCTCCACGGCAAAGACTTCTCTTCTGACCTCTAAGTCAGGCAGATGATCACCTGACCCAACAACACTTCCCACCTCAATGGGAGGCACATCAGTTGGCGGGCCACCGTCATGCTCCGCATTCTCTAGTTCGCCAACCATAGTAGAAAAAGGGAATAACTCTGACTCAGAAGAAACTCCCTCCTCCACTACATTGACAACCTTCTCAAATGGATCGGGGTTGTTCACCTCTGGAACAAAACGGCTTTCCCACAACTTCCAGAAGTGAGCAAAGTCTCTCCCCAATATTGCATCGTACATCAGACTAGGCACCAAACCCACAGAAACTATAGCAGAACCACATGGTGTCTCAATGTTCACCTCGGCAGTAACATAATATCGAGTATCCCCATGTATGCAGGTCACACCAACAGTTTTCCCCTCACGCCGCAAGGGGTTCACCAGCTCAGCTTTTATAAGTGTCACCAAGCTACCAGAGTCTAACAGTGCCTCTACTCGGTTGCCATCTACACTGAGTACACACATGTGCTTATCAGTCACAGCCTGCCGGTCAGCCGTACAGGCTATCTGTGCAAAGAAAGACCCCCTGCGGTAGACATGAGCAGTATCACATTGCATAGGTTCAGTTGTAAGTGCACAATTAGCGGCAATATGGCCGAAGCCACCACATCGGAAACACTGAGTCATATTAATGTCTAGTCGTTTACGGGGCAAGAACCTTCCCGGCCTGGCAGGCCTGTCTCCAGGTTCTACACCCTCAGTCTTAGGTACATTCCACCGCCCAGCACCCTTCTCCCCTGGAACCGTCTTACCAGTGTCTGTGGGAGTTCGACGGTGTGCCATCGGGGCTCGGTGGGGCATACTCATCAGCTCCTCAGCCACCACGTACCTCTCCACCAGCTCGACCAACTGGTCTGCGGACTTAGGGTCTGCATGGCTCACCCACTTGAGCAGAGTCGCAGGTAATGATCGCAGGTACCGGTCCATCACGACCCTTTCCACGATCTGTGGTCCCGTCAGCGTCTCGGGCTGTAGCCATTTTGAGGACAGATGGACGAGGTCATGCATCTGTGAACGTGGAGGCTTGTCCATATGGAACTCCCAGCGGTGGACCCGTTGGGCACGAACAAAGGTGGTGACTCCCAAGCGAGTTAGGATCTCCTGTTTTAGTTTTTTATAGTCCTTGGCATCAGCCAGGCATAAGTCAAAATAGGCCTTTTGTGGCTCCCCAGACAAAAAAGGTGCCACCAGACTTGCCCAGTGCTCCTTGGGCCAACTCTCCCTTTCGGCCGTTCTTTCAAATGCGGTGAGATAGGCCTCCACATCATCGCCCGAAGTCATCTTCTGGAGGAAGTGACTTGCTCGTATGGAGTGAGTGGTGGTGGGAGGACCAGTACCAACATCTCTGGGCCGGGCGATCAGGTGCTGTACCACCTCTTTTATGGCCTGGCTGTTTTCCGCTAAGGCCCGGCGGGTTTCCTCGATGGCAACCTGTTGTTGCCCCTGGGCTGTCTCCAAGGCCAACAGTTGCACCCTGGTGGATTCCTGCAGAGCCCTGGTAGATTCCTGCTGAGCTCTGGTAGATTCCTGCTGAGCTGCTGTAGCTTGGAGCAGGGCTTTAATAATGTCCTCCATTTTGTCCTGGGGTGTAGGTTGGAAGCTGATCCTTGCCTCTCTGAGCATGGGCTGACGCCTCCTTTATGGGACTCCAAGGACACAGCGTTATTTCCACACTTACAAATTGGGTGTCTGTCCCTTTAATTTTTAAACGGAAAGTTTTCCTCTTGCTGCAACTTCAGTGTGTGTGGGTGCCCGCATTCTCCACCATATTGTGACACAGTTAGGTTAGGGGGTCCCTCTCCTGGGTAGAGGACTCCTTCCTTACACACACACACAGCAGCAGGGAAGCAGCACACCAGTCTGGTGCAAGTACAAGCTGGTCGGCGCCAGTCTTTATTGTACAATGTCAGAAACATAAAGAAAACATAAATATAAATCCTAGCCCTGTCGGGGCACTAACTTCACAGGTAGTTCCCTCACTACCAGAACCTGGCAGGGCCTAATGCCCTCGCCAGCAACAAAAGCACAGCACAACACTCACAGTTAGGTATCCAAGTGTCTATGAGCAAACTCCCTGTCTGCTCTCCCAGGTGAGACAATCAGCCCTAAACACACTAGGCTTATATTGGCCACTCTCAGGTGAAAAACTAACAAGCCTGTTACCAGGCTGCGAGAACCAAAACCTGGAGTGGCCGTGGGTGGAGCCCTCCCTCTCCTCTCACCCACAACCCCCAGGTCCCAAACCGGCTTTTCAAAAAGCCGAAACTCAAGCCTGCTACACTGCAGACTTTCTCCTGGGGGTTTAAAACACAAAAGACAGGAATCTGGGACAAATGTACCTGCCACAAACCACTTTACCAGTGATCCTATCACAATATATATATATATATATACACACACATGCACGCCCACATGTATACACATATATATCACACACACATAAATACAAACATACTTATGTACCAGACATTACACAGACCTGTTGGAAGGTACTTTGGTTATGCATGGTGCTTTCTTCTCATGGCCAGTGACAGCTGCTTTCCCCCTGTGCAAGGCAGCTCAGCCTCTGCCCTCCACCTGCAGGGCTGACTACTCTGGACCCAGCTGTTAACTCAGGCCCCGATTCAGAGCCGGATGCTCTGACAGAGCGCTCGCTCTGAATCAGGGCTGTCCTTCCTAATTTTAGAGCTGCCTGCGCATGCGTATGCATCGTTAGTGCGCGTGTGTGAACTGGACGAAGCGATCGCAGTGAGCACGCAGAGTCTTCACACAATGATTGACAGGAAGTGTCCATTTGCGGGTGGTGACGGGGGGTGGTCAGAGAAACGCAGGCGTGCCTCTGCGTTTGAACGCCGTTATAGGGGCGTACATAATTAAGCCCCTGCGATAGCATACGTTGGCAGAAGTCTAGACGGCAACAAGAAGTTTAGCAGTATGTGAGGTAGGGTCAGGTCAACCACAACTGTGCGAATGGTTCCGATGTTACTCAATGTCACCGATGTTTTCGCTGACTTGCGGATGCATGTAATGGGAAGTGGGCAGGCTTTATACAGTGATGGGTGTCTTGGTATAGTGCTGCGGTTGTCATGCAATTGCATTCATTAGCATATTTGCACAGTTAACGGGTGCGTGTGAACGCAGCTGTGCGATCCACTGTTGAATCAGGCCCTAAATCCCCTAAATATCACCGCAAATTAGTTCACATTTTAACAGAGAGACGTTTTTGCAGAGATTTTTTATCCCCCATTTATACTTTATATACAATAAAATAAATCAATCAACAAACTATTTGAAATTGCTCATCCCATGTGGCCTGCAATTATAAAACATTCCGCTGACTAGCAATCATTATCCCTAGTGTTCTGATGACAACGGACATCACATTGGATCAGAGTAACTGACCAGAAACCATTTGCTTGCTATTTGTGACATGCCTTTAATGATTCACCTGTTTTATTTTATATGATATATCATTTAAATAGCTATATATTATTAAATTCTATGCAGAATTGATTTTTGGATTAGATTTTTTTTTCTTTTTCAATTATAATTAAATCCTCCATAATCATCAAGGGCTGACTTGAGCTGGCACAAGCAGTCTCCTGCTGAGCATAAGTAACTAAGTGTGAACGGGGTTAGCGAACCGTACCGAAGAAATTGTGTTGCTGTTTCATTTCTATTTCAATGAGATTGAATTTATAATAAGTCTATTTGCATATTGATACAACGATAGCTTTAATATTTTCACATGTTGCAGAAAGGAGAATTTAAAAACACCTTTTCAAAGTTTTTAACCCTGAAAATTTGCAGTGGATTTTAAAGTAACCTGGTCACATAGTCGGTTGGGTGTAAAATCAAGCAAACCGAGCATTTCATTTTTACAGATTCTAGTCCATGTGAAAGCATATTAATAAATCAGGTTTGTAAATGAATGGTTCTCACAATAATATTAAATGATATGCCAAAGCTAGTTTACTGTTTGTACTTATTAAAGATCACCTGCCAACTCCGCCCAGTTAAAACAGCCATTCTTTGAGCCAAACAACTATCCACGGCAATGCAACCTATCAAGTTTGTAGGAACCTGAGTCTCATGAGTGTTGTCATTAAGTGGCTTGTGGGGTTCAATGACTGGTGGGCTCAGACTCGCAGATACCAGGGACATTTATAAGTGGCTGGGTGGGTTGTTTAAAATTGTGATCATGTGCTCGCTTTCAGGCCATTCCAGATGTGGGGGCTCGGCTCCTTGTCTACCAATCTACAGGCTGCATGCACAGAAATATGTAATAGCATCACGTGACCATTGTTAAAGTGTCCAGATGCTTTTTTTAAACAAATTCTCTCTTTCATTTAGCTGAATTCTAAGGATTTAGTTAAATCTTAGTAAAATCCTTTAGTATTTAGTGTAATCCCATATTTAAGTATCTGATTCAGTGCATCTCTACTATTAAGAAGTGAAAGTTGATCTGATTTGAGACTACATAAAAGCCAATAGTTGTTACATCCAAATCCTCACGATTGTTCGGCTCATCACTTCCTTTTATTGCCCAAAGTGCCTGCAGTGTAAATGCATCCCTCAATATGCAATGCACATAGACTTCACATGTGGATACTATGGCGTCAGTGGAGGTGAAAAATGTTGATTTTTCCAGTGGAAGGAGCCTGGTGGACGATGTCGTCCTTTGTGACTGTAGGCTATGCACATGAAGGCTTACTGATAATCAGACTCAAGTGGTTTCACTAGGGACAAGTCTTCACCTGTGAAACACATTTATTGGGGTGTTCCCTTTGGGGCTTTAGAAACCAGGAATCAAGCTGTACTTTCAGTAGGTGACCCGCAGGGCCGGACTGGCCACCGGGCACTTCTGGCAAATGCCAGAAGGGCCGATGGGCCGATGGGCCGATGTGGCTGATGCTGAGCGCAGGCTTACCTGGCCGGCACCTCAGTGATCAGCATTTCCCCTGTTATTGCCATGCGAGGCGGCTGCATCATTGCGTAATGATGTCATGACGCGATCGCGTCATGACGCGGACGGCGGACGTGTGAATGTGGGTAGATTTAGCAGCTCCTGAGAGCTGGCAACTAGCTAGGATGCGGGCGGCGTTATGGGCAGAATGGAAACTAAAACATAGACTTAGAAGGACGGTAGGCTGTATTTCCCCTTCGTGCTAGGGGCCTGGAAGTGACATGAGGGCGGAAGTGCATTTCCTGCCCATGACAGCCAGCTAAAGAAGTACTTTGTCCCCACTTAAAGAAGTTTGTTGTCCCTTCGCGGGCTCCCTGCGCTCGCCACGCTTCAGGCACGGTGGCTCGCTACGCTCCCACATGGTTATATTCCCCCTGTATGCCCACTTGGATGGTAGGGAATGATGCTGGACACTGGCTGATGACGTCAGGGTCCTCTCCGTGAAGGGGATTTAGACATTACCTTAGAAGGACAGGAGAGTGACGGGAAAAAAAAGCAGGACAAGGGGTGTAAGAGGCAAAGAAGCGGGATTAGAGAAAGAGGGTGAAGAATATATTTGGGTGTGATCTACACAATGTAGTGCCAGCTTTACCTAACAGAATCAACCAAATATCAAATGTTTGACTATGGCACATGTATGAATACCCTGCAGGATGTGCTCTTTTGTGTGTATTTTAATACAGAGTATAATGTACACTTTTATGTTGTTCTAATATTAATTATATGTGTAAGAGCATAGACTAAGCAGTGGGAGGAGTTAGGGATAGTAAAGGGAGCAGTCTGTGCCAGGAAACAAATGCTGACATGGAGGTGGGCCTGTGTGCTTTAAAATGCCAGGGCCTATTTTTAGTCCCAGTCCGGCCCTGGTGACCCGTTATAGCTTCTGGTAAAATGCTATACAGGGCAATACATGTTTAGGCACATTATTACATTTTACAAACCTGACACTTGTAAATGAATAAACCTGATGTCCCTTTGCCCAGTGCTAGGACTTATTTAAGGTACAAATGAGAGCAAGACAAGTAGTATCTCAGAAGACAAATTGATAAGCTTACATTAAGAAAGCGTGTGATCCTGAATCAGCGGAAGCCTGGACTGTGAAAGGATGTTTTCACCCTCTTCCACTAGGAACATTTCCAATTGGGCCTACAAAGGTAGTTAGAGACTGAATTTCCAGGGGCAGTTCCCAGAATAGGAATGCCAGTATACACATATTGTATCCCAAGGTGGACAGATGGGTACATTTGTACAAAATAAGAACCTCTACAGGTCTTTGTATTTGAAACTATATATGACATTTCGCTAGTACAATTTTTTTTATTTTATTAGTAATAATTTAATAAATCACCAATTGCGGAGCTTCCAAGACTGCAGATTTAACTGTGACTTATCAGCAGCAAGCCATGGCCCGACCAGCTTACTGCATTCTGCAGCTATCACACCAGCCAGAGAACAATTTGCATGGAGATGGTTACTGGTAATATTGTTCAATCAAAACAACAATCTGCAAATACCAAAAGGGCAATTACAAACGAAAATATCTTCCCCCAGCTAGGGCATACTCATGCACTCCAATTGCTTGTTGAAGTAACCTATTTTCAAAACACATAGTATGAGGACACTGAGAGGGTTAACCAACTACGCTTACTTGTTGTGACCCTCTAAGTGCAAGTCTTATTGTTTTATTTCAATAACATTTAATACACTTGGGGGAAAATTCACTAATACCCCTTTTATACCAACCTAAAAATATCCTGGGTCAGCTCCGCAGTATGAAAGGGGTAAGTTCCGGGGTCTTATCCGGACTGGAACTCTGTTCCAACCCCCGGATCAGACCCAGAACTTTGGTATTTAATTATTAAGAGCGGTTTGTCAAAAACGCTATTGTTTGGTAGTTTTCCAGAGGTTTTTTTAAACCGCTGGTTACTAAAAGCAAAACCAACACAAAACCACATTTTTCAAATCTCCACATGATGTATAAAGAATATAAACAGATTTAACAAGCGTAGTTTTTTCAAACTGGTGAAAATACCATTAGATATTAATGAAGGGGCTATGACAGGTGAGATAGCTCCTGCAGCATGCTTTCTGAGCTATCTGGCCAATCAGAAGATGAGGAGGTAAACACATTTATTATGTGGGCAATCATTATGTATTAAATAAGGAGAAAAAAACCTTAACAATTACATTATGGAGGCAATATTATTTAATGAATATATTGGGGCAGGAATTAATGAGTAATTGGATTAATAGACCAATATTATTTATAAATTATATTAAGTTACCAAAATGAAATGATTGCTAATAGGGCCAAAAAAATATATTTATAATGGGGAAAACAACTAATATATGTGTGTCGCTATAAATGTTGCCAATATCATAAAATATTAATATTAGCAAAGTAATAATTAATATGGTATGTTAATTTAATTGCTAATTGTTTTGCCCTCCAATATATTCATTAAATAATATTGCCTCCATATAATTCTTTTATCTTACTGAATATGTAATGATTGTCAGCATATGAAATATATTGTGCTTCCTCATCTTTTGATTGGACAGACAGCTTTGCAGCAATTTTGTGATAGTTTTGTGGCACTTTGGCCATTTCTAAATGCCACACACCGACGGGGTTTGGGGATCACCCTCCAAACGGCTGAATAGTAAATCCAGCAGTTAGCCAATTAACGACTTAAAACGCTCCTGCAATGGTCGGGATGTCGCATCTTATGGGCTGTTTAATATTTGTCGTCCCGACCTCCCAAGCCCATATGAACCTGTACACACTGGCGGGTTGTACTAAGGTTGAGGTGACCATTCCGCCAGTCAGCGCAACCTTACTAATTGCATATGTACTAACATATGCGATTAGTATCACAAAGGACAGCTCTTGCGATAAGAGCTGCCCTTTGCGAAGCAGCCGATGCCTGGTGACGGGGTCTCCGTGGGACCCCATTCCCTCCGAGCCCCGGGAGCTTCCTGCTGGTCACATGTGCAGGAAGCCCCGGGCTCCTCCTCCTCCTCCCTGCAGCCGGAAGAAGATTAGGAGGAGGCGGAGGACCCAGGAGGAGCGCAGGCCGGCGACCATGGAGAGCAGGTAAATGGGGACCAGCGCTGGGCGACGGCAGGGCGGCGAAGCGTCGGTTGTGGGGTCCGGTAAGAAGCCCATAGGCTTCTATAGGGTAACGCCAGGTTTTTCTGGCATCACCCCCCGCACCAAAAAAAGGGTGGGCGGGGCTTAGTACATATGGAAATGCGGTAAAAACCCCGAAAACTGGGTTTTTACTGCATTTTTCCTGTAGTACATCCCGCCCCCTGTATTATGTCTGCACATTGTGTACGGTGCTTGCAAGCAGCTGACAGGGGGTCACATTGGGGACACACTGCACGGCTGATCGGGAGACTTTAACCTGATCAGCAGCTGATCGAAAAACTGTGTACCCAGCTTTACCGGCTGATTCTGTGTTGGGAGCAAAGAAAAAAGCAAGTTACTGTATCTGGAATAAACCATGTTGCAATGCAAGGGGTGCAAATACATTTATTTATTTTTTGCATGCAGGGTACAGTAAATACTGGGATGTAGTTAATTTACCCGCGGCCGGGATGCCGGCCGCTGGAATCCCGATGTTAGAGTCCCGACCCAGGACTAAAGATAAGCGTCGAAACACTGACGCCTATGTTTAGCCTGATGACGAAATCCCGATAGCCGGCAATCCGAACAAAGGTAAGCGGGGCTTTCTAGCTGTAAGCGCCAGGGAGGGGGGGAGGGTTTGGTTTAGGCACTCCTGGGGGAATTTAGGATTAGGTACCCCACAGGGAGGGTTAGGGTTAGGCTACGGGAAGGGGGGGTTAGGGTTAGGTGCCCCCAAGGAGGGTTAGGTTTAGGGTGTGGGAAGGGGGGCTCTGGATAGGCACCCCCGGGGAGGGTTGGGGTTAGGCTGCGGAAAGGGGGGTTAGGGTTAGGCACCCCCGAGGGGAGGTTAAGGTTAGGCACCCCCCTGGGAGGGTTAGGTAGGGTACAGGAAGGGGGGTTAGGGTTAATCACCCCCAGGGGGAGGTTAGGCACCACTGGGAGGAGTTTAGGGTTAGGCACCACTAAGGGAGGGTTAGAGGGGGGAGAGGGGTTGGGGTACTTACCTCCCCTGTTGGCATCTTCTTCCTACGGGCTTCCAGCATCGGGATATGAATCGGCAGGGACCTCATACCCATTCCGTAAATACTGTCTACTTTCTTGTACATGTAGCCCACAAATGCTGGGCAGCTTTATATTTACACTGTAATTTAGATTTGATTTTGGACATACCCACTCAAAATCTAAATCTCTCTGCATATGTTAAATCTGCGCCACCTGCAGAGCAACATGATTTTTTTTTCGAGGTGCAAAGTTACGTGATCTTTTTTGCTTTGCTCCCAACTTGGGTGTATATTATTTACTAAAGTGTGGGTTTTTAGAAGTGGAGATGTTGCCCCTAGCAACCAATCAGATTCTAGCTATTATCTTCTAGAATGTGCTAGATAAATGTTAAGTAGAATCTGATTAGTTGCTATGGGCAACATCTCCACTTCTAAAAAACCAGCACTTTAGTAAATATACCCCTTAGATATAAATAAAATAATAATACAAAATAATGACTTGTTCTGTCATGGTTTTATGTGCAAAGCATTGTAACATAGTTATTTCTTTGTTAATGACACTTCCCAGAGGAATTAAGAAAATTTAATTTATTTGCTTTTTATTTAATGACTCTTAATAGTGTTCTTTCTGCAACATTTGTGAAAAAAAACAAGGGGAACTAAATCAACTGTTTATACGTTACACAATTACATAACCTTTGACAAGTCTCAGCTGAATACAGCCTTTTGTAAAAGTGAAGCTGTGGTTTGACATTTTTAAATGCCAACAATTATAGAAATCAGAGATGCAAAGCCCTGTTTTCCAGAAGTATGAAGAGACCAACAAATTTCGGCGTGAAGTAAAAGTTCTTCAGTTGTCTCACTGTCAGGGCATGATGACACAAAGTGATGTAGCACATTGGCGTTGCGAGGAGGATTCCCTTCTGTCTTCACCCTTTTTCTCTCCATTGTCCAAAGTGCTAGGTGACCATAATCTTTACTGTACACTTTTTTTGGACTATTATTAAGCACAATGATCATGGGCAACTTTTTGCTCACTTCTTACAAGGCAAAGAATTAGGTATTATGGTGATCACAATTATTTGCATCAGTCGTTTGTCTTTTTATGTATGCACTGTTCAGTTATGTTTACACTTTATTGAATTGGTGCCAAGATTGGGCCACTTTCATTGTTTAAAACAAGTATAGTATAATGCTAACAGTTCTCTATACTTCTAATGGATGAAGGTATTTTGGCGATCCCTGTTTTTTAAATTATTTGAATTGTATATCAATATTGTGCTGATATGTGCTTCTTCAGTAACTGAACCAATAAAAGTATTTTTTGATACTGAAATCAAGTAGTATATGCCACAGGGATGTCACAGGTGTAACAGCGGTATGCAGATATACATAAGAGCAACCTGGAGCTTAGGGTGTTGCTGGGCATTGTAGTGCACTGGGTGTGATAGCAGCAAATACACCTGCGGATGGTAGCACTATTGTCCCCCACTATAACAGTGGTGATACAGTGTACTTGCAGTGTCCAGTATGGGTATGGCTCTGCTGCGGTGAGTCTCCTGGGTCCATACGTTCTCATGAAATGCAGGGAGGAAAGACAAGCGGAGAGGCCGCACATGAGCAAATGAGTGAATGTCAGAGACCAGGCCTGTCGGAGCTCATGACCGCAGAGTCAGCTTACCTTGCAGGGTACTGAATCTCTTGCATTGTTATTTAGAGGAGGGATCGGGACTTCCAATGATGATGTTGCTGAAGCCCCTAACAGACTGCAATTGAGCAGCAGCAGACACTGCAGCAGGGTAAGAGCTGCTGGCAGGTGGATTATGAGAGCAGAAGGAAGTAGGACATACCTCCCGACTGTACCCAAAATAAGAACTATCGGGTCTATTTACTAAGCCTTAGATGGAGAGAAAGTGAACAGAGATAAAGTACCAGCCAATCAGCTCCTAACTGCCATTTCACAGGCTGTGTTTGAAAAATGACAGTTAGGAGCTGGTTGGCTAGTACTTTATCTTTGTCCATTTTATCTCCATCCAAGGCTTAGTAAATAGACCCCTATAATTCCCGAATCTACATAAATATCTTTTCCCACACACATTACATTAATTCCCCCAAACAGAAGAGAATATTTCAAGGCCACAACTATATTTAATTTCGTGCAGAGCTAGAATGCTGTGTGCGGTAAATCCATCTGTCAGCCTCTGGTCTGCCTATGCACACGTGAGGAGCCAGCACCAGCTCCATCAGTGCAGAGGGCTGTAGAGTACTGGACCATATGGAAGGGAGGCAGGAGATAGAAGGGGGGACTGAGAAACAGGAGGTGAGGGGGAGGATACGGAGGGAGTCAAGGGAAAGAAAAAAGATGGACATCAGACAATAGGAAAGGATCATCCCCCTGTCCTTACTATGATAACCTAAACATCCTGCCCTAGGCTGATAGACAGGAAGCTGAGCCATTCATTATAGGGCTGATCCCTGCTTTTAGCAGTATGTCAATTACTAGGGATGTTTAGGCATTTCTCTTATACATAGCATTTTATATAGCTACACTCAGAACCTGTATGCAAATCAAAGTAGACTTGAGACCTACACTTAAGCACCACTAAATCTAACTACTAGGTAAAAACAAAGTAATTTTGATGTCAGCATTGCTTTTAATTCATTGTTTTTTGCATTTAAATAATTTGACAGTGAAGCAAAATTAATGTTTAACTAATCAAATTTATCAGTGGTGCAAAGTTCAGTGGACCTGAGATGGTGTGGATGCGTTTACAAAGACCTGGGTCTGTTATTAAGGTGTAACCACACCCCTTCCTCCCCTTCATTGGTTGGCTCACAGTGTCTGCAGAGGACAGACATTCACAATTAGGCATGTCCTCACCCATTGCCACACTTCCTATACTAGTTCATTATAGATGTATTGACAGCCATGGTGAAGTTGCAGCAATACAATCTTCACGTTCTACTTTTATTGCACTATTCTACAGAGTCAACTCTGCACATTGTATTTGTAAATACCAAATTTCATGGAATTTATAATATAGAAATAGTGATGGAATAGTACTGTGTGGAACATGGATAATAGGGGAATTCCGCGCATGGCACGTAAAGCGACATTCCCCTGGAAACACGAGAACAATTCTGAGCCCAAATGCAGAATTAAGTAAATTTTCTGTAAAGTTTGACACTTTCTCTCATTTTCAATGTTTTACTGCTCCTTAAAATGTTACCTGAAAAAAAGCAGCCTCTGTTCATCTCCTCACAGCTCAACGTCCGACAAAAAGGCAAAATAATGATCATATAGAATGTAAGATATCAATGCGCTTCTGTCATACCAGGTTTTCTAAAGAAACTCAGAGCGAAGCATTCAGGTTATACAAAAAAATTTTTAAATAGCTTGGATGATCTAGTTGGCGCTGATATGGCCATCAGTGGTTAATAATAACATAAGCTTGTGTGCTATATTAAATGTACCCAGATTACTGCAATCAATGTACAGCTAACATTGTTACTCAGGCTTGTTGCTGACCACTTTCAGCTTAATGAACCTGCTGAGTAATTTGAAGAATTCTCTGTAAGTTGAGATAGGTACACTCTGTTCTTTTATGCAAGAACATGCTGATCTACACAGATTATACAAGAAGTTCTGGAAAGATGCTAAAGTCAGTCCCAACTCAGTGTGAACACCATAAAGAATTTATTTTCTTTTGCAACAGTCATAACAGACTTTTAGGGTGACCTATGGCAGGGACGGCAGTCACAGAAGGCAGACCCTCTCCTGTCATACTCTCTCCCCATTCATACTCCCTGTCATGCTCCGGAGTTTTGATATAAAAACTGTGTTTTTATACATGTGTGCCATTGACCTCATCACACTTCATTGACCTCTGTCTGGTAAGGTATCTAGCGAATAAAATAGCATGGTGGTAAAAGACAATTGTCCTTGTTGTGATGTCACATGACATCATACCTTAGTATTATACTGGATAACGGCTGGTGATGATCAAATTAAAAACAGCACAATAGAGGGGTCATTAAAAACAGTACAATAGAGGGGTCTATTTATGAAGCAGTTTTGAACCTAATCACCAGCTCTATTATCATTTCACATAATTTGCCAAGAGACTAAGGGCTCTATTTATTAACATTATTTTTACTAAAATAAAGTGAAAAAGGGTGTTTTCACACCCTTTTCACATTATTTTAGTTTCACCTGTAGTTATTACAGGGCAATTGGAGTAGAATTAGTAAAATTCTACTCCAACCCCCAGTATCACTTATTTTTAGTAAAGCAGATCGCATTTCCCATAATTGTAATGGGAAATGTGATCCGACCATAGTTACTAAGAATAAATTGTAAAAAAATACCGGGGGAAGCTCTGTGATAATAACGCCACCTGGAGGTGGCGTTATCCAGGGTCTCCCCCGGTTACCGGGCTCCCACTCTGCTCTAACGGGGAGAGCAGAGGCGGGAGCCGGTACCAGTAATCAGCTGTGTGGTCTAAGCAGACCGCAAGCTGATAACTGTAAAAAAAGAAAAAAAAAATTAAACTTTTTTTTTTTTACTTACCTGACTCCAGGGACCGGTGATCGGGCCTCCGGTGATGGCTCCACTCCGGTTAGCTGGTCTCCCACAGTGCACTGGGGCTCGGTCATCAGGTGATCGGGCCCCAGTGCAGTATGGGAGATCACCTGATCGGGAAGCCCGGAGAAGATCACCGGAGGCCAGGAGGATGCAGGTGTCTAATGAAGGGAGGGGGTCGCGGGGGGGGGGGGTCGCTGGGGTCCGCGATCGCAGGGGCGGGGCTTAGTGCCGGGGGCGGGGCTTAGCATCGGTGGGGGGGTAGTAGCGGTGGTCGGTCGGCGCATGCGCGGGCTCTTAGTCGCGGTATTTTTTCCGAAAAATACCGCGACTAGAGTGCGGATGGGATCCGCAGGGACAGAGCTTTATCGCAAGCTCTGTCCCTGCAAGGGATTTATAGTAAATCCCTGTGATATTGCCTGAATTCGCAATGCGAATTCACTCGGTAATATCACACTACAATCCGCATTCAATATGCGGATTGTAGTAAATAGAGCCCTAACTCTGTAGAAATCACAGAATTTACTTGTGATAACCAGCTTAGAAGCTGCATATTTCTCATGCGCCTCCCTTTCTACTACAGATTGAGCCGGAGGTAAGGCGTGTGGATGGAGTTTTATACTCTTCTCCCTGCAGGGTGCTTGGCGCCCTAAGCCGCTTACAGCCATCCCATACCAACATGACCCATTACAAGAGGGACAAAATGTTCTGTTCCTGGACTTTCCTCCTAATTTATGATTGACGTCACCCGTGTTGCACTAGTTAATTGATAAGAAAGGTGTTTCACCACAGGTGATGGTAATCATAAATTAAGAGGGAAGTCCAGGAGCAGAGCATCATGTCCCTCCTGGAATGGGTCTTGTTGGGAGGTATGCTATCCCCATAGACCTCTATGGGGATGCCGGTCTGAGTCAACTGAACAATTGCCATTAGTTAACACAATCTCAGGATGGCATTAACTATACTAGGGGTGTGCACCGGCCACTTTTCGTGTTTTGTGTTTTGGTTTTGGATCTGGATCTTTCTTCGTGTTTTGGATCTGGATTGGTTTTGCCAAAACCACCCTTCCGTGTTTTGGGTTCTGGGTTTTGTGTTTTGGATCTGTATTTTTTTTTTAAAAAGCATAAAAACAGCTAAAATCACAGAATTTGTTGGTTTCTCTGCTCCTATGCTTTATTAACCTCAATAACCTTAATTTCCACTCATTTCCAGTCTATTCTGAACACCTCACACCTCACAATAGTGTTTTCATGTCCAAAAGGTTTCACCGAGGTAGCTGGATGACTATGCTAAGCGACACGAGTGGGCGGCACAAACACGTGACCCATCTAGGAGTGACACTGCAGTGGCAGACAGGATGGCAGTTAGAAAAACTAGGCCCCAAACTGTACTTAATGCAAAGAAAAAAAAGAAGTGCAAGATGGAATTGTCCTTGGGCCCTCCCACCCACCCTTATGTTGTATAAACAGGACATGCACACTTTAACAAATCAATCATTTCAGCGCCAGGGTCTGCCACACAACTGTGGCTGAAATGATTGGTTCATTTGGGCCCCCACAAAACAAGCTGGCAATTAATGTGTCCCTGCACAAACTGGCTCTACGGAGGCAAGATGTCATCCTCATCCTCCTCATCCACCGATTCCTCACCCTCTTCAGTGTGTACATCCTCATCCTCACAAAGTATTAACTCGTCCCCACTTGAATCCACCACCACAGGTCCCTCTGTACCTTCTGGAGGCTGGTCTCCCTGGAAGAGCTGATAATTCATTTTGATGAACATCATCTTCTCCACATTCTGTGGAAGCAACCTCCTACGCCTTTCGCTGACAAGGTTCCCAGGTGCACTAAACACTCTTTCGGAGTACACACTGGAGGGGGGGCAACTCAGGTAAAATAGAGCCAGCTTGTACAGGGGCCTCCAAATTGCCTCTTTTTCCTGCCAGTACAGGTATGGACTGTCTGACATGCCTACTTGGATGCTGTCACCGATGTAATCCTCCACCATTCTGTCAATGGTGACAGTATCATATGCAGTGACAGTAGACATGTCAGAAATTGTTGCCAGGTCCTTCAGTCCGGACCAGATGTCCAAACTTGGTCCTGCCTGCCCTGCATCACCGCCAGCGGGTTGCTTAGGATACCTAAGTTTTTTCCTGGCAGCCCCAGTTGCGGGAGAAAATGAAGAAGGAGCCGTTGACGTGTCACGTTCCGCTTCAGCTGACAGTGTGTTCACCAGCAGGTCTTTGCACCTCTGCAGGCTTGTGTCGGCCGGAAAGAGAGACACCACATAGGCTTTAAACCTAGGATCAAGCACGGTGGCCAAAATGTAGTGGTCTGATTTCAACAGATTGACCACCCTGGAATCCTGGCAAAGCGAATGAAGGGCTTCATCCACAAGTCCCACATGCCGAGCGGAATCACTCCGTCTTAGCTCCTCCTTCACTTTCTCCAGCTGCTTCGGCAAAAGCCTGATGAGGGGAATGACCTGACTCAAGCTGGCTGTGTCTGAACTGACTTCACGTGTGGCAAGTTCGAAGGGCTGGAGAACCTTGCACAACACGGAAATCATTCTCCACTGCGCTTGAGTCAGGTGCATACCCCCTCCTTTGCCTATGTCATAGGTGGATGTATAGGCTTGTATGGCCTTTTGCTGCTCCTCCATCCTCTGAAGCATATAGAGGGTTGAGTTCCACCGCATCACAACCTCTTGCTTCAGGTGATGGCGGGGCAGGTTCAAGAGTGTTTGCTGGCGCTCCAGTCTTCGGCACGCAGTCGCTGAATGGCGAAAGTGGCCAGAAATTTTTCGGGCCACCCAAAGCGTCTCCTGCACGCCCCTGTCGCTTTTCAGAAAATTCTGCACCACCAAGTTTATTGTGTGAGCAAAACATGGGACGTGCTGGAATTTGCCCAGATGTAATGCCCGCACAATATTGGTGGCGTTGTCAGATATCACAAATCCCCAGGAGAGTCTAAGTGGGGTAAGCCACTGGGCGATGATTTCCCTCAGTTTCTCTAAGAGGTTGTCGGCGGTGTGCCTCTTACTGAAACCGATGATACACAGCGTAGCCTGCCTTGTAACGAGCTGGCGTTTCTGAGATGCTGCTACTGGTGACGCTGCTGCTGTTGCTGCGTAAGGTGATACATCTACCCAGTGGGCTGTCACAGTCATATAGTCCTTAGTCTGCCCTGTTCCACTTGTCCACATGTCCGTGGTTAAGTGGACATTGTGTACAACGGCATTTTTCAGGACACTGAGGACACTTTTTCTGACGTTTCTGTACAGTCTCGGTATCGCCTGCCTAGTGAAGTGGAATCTAGACGGGATTTGGAACCGGGGACACACTACCTCCATCAATTGTCTAAATCCCACTGCACTAATGGCGGATACCGGACGCACGTCTAACACCAACATAGCAGTCAAGGCCTCAGTTATACGTTTTGCTTCAGGATGACTGCTGTCGTACTTCATCCTCCTCGCTAAGGACTGTTGGAGGGTCAATTGTTTAGTAAAAGTAGTGGTGTTCCTACTTCCTCTCTGGGATGATGAACGACTCCCAGCAGCAGCAACAGCAGCAGCGGCAGCAGTAGGCGTAGCAATGCAGGATCCTCCAGAGGAATCCCGGATAGGAGAGTCAGTCATGCCAGTGACATGGCCTGCAGGACTACTTCCGATCCTGACTAAGGAGGAAATTGACGAGGAGGGAGTTGACGGTGTGGTTTGCAGGCGCTTGGATACAACAGGACAACGGGATTTAGGTGTCCCTGGACTGCTTACGGTCTTAGCCAAAGTTTCTGAACTTGACAGTAACTTTTTATGAACGCGCTGCAGGTGCCGTATAAGGGAGGATGTTCCTAGGTGGTTGACGTCCCTACCCCTACTTATTTCACCTTTACATATGGTACATATGGCAAGACAGTTGTTGTCCGGATTTGGATAGAAATATTGCCAGACCAAAGAGGTGGAATGTTTGGTCTTCTGCCCAGGCATGACCGTGATGGGCTTTTTCATCCCACGGACAACAACTGTCTCCCCCGTAGCCTGATTTAAACAAACCACATCACCATCAGAATCCTCCTCGCCAACTTCCTCCTCAGCGCCAGCTACACCAGTATCCTCATCCTGTTGTACTTCAACAGTGACATCTTCAATTTGCATATCAGCAAGTGGACTGTGGGTGCTCCTTTCAGCACTTGCAGGGGGCGTGCAAATGGTGGAAAGAGCCACCTCTTCCCGTCCAGTGCTGGGAAGGTCAGGCATCGCAACCACCACCACACTTGGACTCTCCTTGGGGATTTGTGATATCTTCTTAGAAAGCACAGGTCTTCACTGTGCTTTTGCCAGCTTAACTCTTTTGATTTTTTTAGTGGGAGGAGGGCTTCCATCGTCATGTGAAGCTGAACCAATAGTCATGAACATACTAGGGATCGACCTTAGCCGTTCCTTGCCACTCCGTGTCGTAAATGGCATATTGGCAAGTTTACGTTTCTCTTCAGCTGATTTAAATGTCTTTTTCAAGGTCATTTTCCTGAACTTTGCCATTTGGGATTGTATGTGCCCTCTACTATGACATTGGGCATCGGCCTTGGCAGACGACGTTGATGGCATGTTATCGTCTATGTCATGACTAGTGGCAGCAGCTTCAGCACTAGGAGGAAGTGGTTCTTGATCTTTCTCTATTTTATTTTCATCGGAGAAAGTTTGGTCCTCCATTTATGTTATATCGATTTGATATATACGTGCGGCTAAACACAGAAAATAATTTTTTTTTTGGTTTGGACTGGAGTGTACTTTGTGGGTTACAGCACCCTTTAACGGTCAAGCCAGCCGGCCCTTTACTTATGACACAGGCGCACGCTTGGCACTACTTTGTTGATGCACGTGCGGCTACTGCGCACACAATTCACAAACACAGAAAATAATTTTTTTTTGGTTTGGACTGGAGTGTACTTTCGGGGGTTACAGCACCCTTTAACGGTTAAGCCAGCCGGCCCTTTACTTATGACACAGGCGCACGCTTGGCACTACTTTGTTGATGCACGTGCTGCTACTGCGCACACAATTCACAAACACAGAAAATAATTTTTTTTTTGGTTTGGACTGGAGTGTACTTTGGGGGTTACAGCACCCTTTAACGGTCAAGCCAGCCGGCCCTTTACTTATGACACAGGCGCACGCTTGGCACTACTTTGTTGATGCACGTGCGGCTACTGCGCACACAATTCACAAACACAGAAAATATTTTTTTTTTTGGTTTGGACTGGAGTGTACTTTCGGGGGTTACAGCACCCTTAACGGTCAAGCCAGCCGGCCCTTTACTTATGACACAGGTGCACGCTTGGCACTACTTTGTTGATGCACGTGCGGCTACTGCGCACACAATTCACAAACACAGAAAATAATTTTTTTTTTGGTTTGGACTGGAGTGTACTTTCGGGGGTTACAGCACCCTTAACGGTCAAGCCAGCCGGCCCTTTACTTATGACACAGGCGCACGCTTGGCACTACTTTGTTGATGCACGTGCGGCTACTGCGCACACAATTCACAAACACAGAAAATAATTTTTTTTTTGGTTTGGACTGGAGTGTACTTTCGGGGGTTACAGCACCCTTAACGGTCAAGCCAGCCGGCCCTTTACTTATGACACAGGCGCACGCTTGGCACTACTTTGTTGATGCACGTGCGGCTACTGCGCACACAATTCACAAACACAGAAAATAATTTTTTTTTGGTTTGGACTGGAGTGTACTTTCGGGGGTTACAGCACCCTTTAACGGTCAAGCCAGCCGGCCCTTTACTTATGACACAGGCGCACGCTTGGCACTACTTTGTTGATGCACGTGCGGCTACTGCGCACACAATTCACAAACACAGAAAATATATTATTTTTTTAGCACTTGGGGGGAGCACCCCTGATGGACAGAGCACCCCCTGGACAACACTACAGCACTCCTTTAGGACTGGGACACTGCACAGGACTTTGGAGTGGACACAGCCCCTATGGAGAACTGACTGCACAACACAGTCCAGCCAGCCCCTATGGACTTTGAAGTAGTGGACACAGCCCCTATTAACAACAGCAGCACAGCACAACACAGCCAGCCCCTATGGACTTTGAACGAAGTAGTGGACAACAGCAGCACTACACTACACTACACTACACAGCCCTAACTCCCACCCTCCCTCTTCACTGTCCACAGCCGAGTGAGAAAATGGCGCCGACGCGGGTACCTTATATAGGATCCAAAACCCGCGAGACTCGGAAGGCGGGATGATGACGTTTTGCCTCGATTTCAGATCCGAGTCAGGCGGGAAAAGTCGAGCCTGACTCGGATCGGACTCGGATCGGGGGGGCTCGGGGGGGTTCGGATTTCAGAAATCCGAACCCGCTCACCCCTAAACTATACATAGTAATGTCAGCCAGTAAAGCTGGAGAGGCTTTGTTAAGTTCTTGCTTGGGCAATGTACTATGCGCATGTGTATCACTTTAAATGTAAGCAGTGTGGACACCCTCATTGAGGAGCAGTGTTTCCACCGCCCCTGCATAGTAAATTGCAGCTGTACATCTTTATGTATCACTGCGATATGCAACAGTATATAATGACAGTTACAGACAGTAGCACCACCCACTTTACACCAATATGAAATAGATCCATTTTTGTTTTCATAAGCGTTGGAATGGGGGAGGGGAGGGCATCTCTCTCCCTCCCCCCAACCTTTCAGAGAGGCGCCAGGAGCACACTGAGGGACTGATTCAGACACGGTTGCAAGCGCTGAGTGCTCGCAACCGGGCTGATGGTGGCCCAGAGAGCATGTGCGAGACCCGGATGGCGGCGGGCAATCTGTCGCTCCGGGTCTCATACCAAAGGGGGCGTGCTGTCGATGTTGAGTGACAGCATGCCCCCCTTTGGTGGGCGGGCCGGGAGAGTGGCTGCCCAAACGGAGGCATTCCCATGTGAACGCCTCCGTTTGGGGCCGGCCCCACTGACATCACGAGTGATGTCAGTGGGAGAGATTTCGGCTCTGTTAGAGCCGAAATCTCTCTGGGGCTTGCGGCAACGAGACCCTACCAAAAGGGTCTTGTCTCAAGCCTGATGGTTGCTTGCGGTAGGGCATGGTCAGCCACAAGTGCTACGTATGGGTCCGATGTTACCAATTGTTACATACACTTCCTGGACATGACATGTGTTACTAAGCTAAAGTGGGCGTCTTAAGGTGTGACAAGCTGGTGGGCGTCTAAATACATACCGCGATCGCATGCCAAGACATAGTGGTCATGCTAATGTCTTGCTGTGCGATTGCAGGATTTGCTTACTGTGGCAGCTGATGGCTGTGAGCAAACACATCTAGCGAGCTGGTCTGAATCGGGCCCTGAGTTACATAAGACACAAAAGGTCAGAGACGCATGTGCTGATCTCTGATTGGTGGAGCTCATTACATGCTTGTCTGACCCGTGGAGGTGAGAGCAGCAGCAGCCTAATGGGAAGGAAGTGGATAGATCCCCTGGAGTATTTGTACTCTGACATCATCAGTTACTGTCCAACGTCATTCCCTACTATCCACGTGGACATAGAGGGGGGATATAAACCTGTGACGAGCGAAATGAGCCACCGTGCCTGAAGCGTGGGGAGTGAACAAATTTCTTCTTTTGGTGGCCTTTATGGGCATGGAACCACACTTCCGCCCTCACTTCATGTCAATTCCTGGTACAAATACTGAAAGGGATCTATACCTTTCCCTCATAGGAGGGAGGAATGCATTAGAGCCAGGCAGCTAAATGCTCAGGAAGAATGGAGCCCCATGTAATGAACAGAGGGCCTGATTCAGACCCGGTCGCAAGCGCTGAGCACTCGCAACCGGATCAATGGTGGCCCAGAGGGCATGCGCACAACGGCACCGGTTCCGTCGAGCGCATGCGCGAGACCCGGATAGCGATGGGGAATGCGTCGCTCCGGGTCTCGTACCAAAGGGGGCGTGCTGTCGATGTTGAGTGACAGCACGCCCCCTTTGGTGGGTGGGCCGGGGGAGTGGCTGTCCAAACGGAGGCGTTCCAAGGTGAACGCCTCTGTTTGGGGGCGGCCGCAGTGACATCACAAGTGATGTCAGTGGGAGAGATTTCGGCTCTGTTAGAGCCGAAATCTCTCTGGGGCTTGCAGCACAAGGGTCTCGTTGCAAGCCGGATGGTCGCGATGGTCTTGACCATCGCGACCATCTTCCTGGCCGCTCGCTATAGCTGTGGGTGGTCACCCACAGCTATGCAAGCGGCCTGGAGGCCGTTCTAAAAAAATTAAAAAAGACCGGCCCTGATTCAGAGCGAGCACTCTGTCAGAGCGTCCGGCTCTGAATCAGGGCCAGAAGCAGTGAGGTATGTACTATGGGCCTGATTCAGCAAGGATCGCAACTGCGAATACAAATGCAATTGGACGATTGTTGTGTTCTGTGCATGCGTATGCATCACACCGCGCGTGCGCAAAGACTGCACTGCGATTGGGGTTGCGTTCATGGTCACTACACAGACCAATTGCAGAGTGATTGACAGGAAGTACCATTTGGGGGTGGTGACGGGAGAGTGGTCGATGAAACGCATGCGTGCCAGTGTGTTTGAACGCCGTTGCATGGGTATTCATAAATTATCCACTGTGATGCCATACACAGCTTGTTTTATTCACTGCATGCGATGAGGTTAGCAATTTCTGAGTAAGTTCAGAGCTTGTGCAAGTGTGTGTGAGGCTGCGATTGTACTCAATGTTATCGATGGTTTTGCAGTCTTGCTAAGTATTCCGGATGTGTGTAAGGTAAGGTGGGTGTGAGACTGCGTGCGTAATCGCAGCCATGATCGCAGTTGTGATCCGTACTGAATCAGGCCCTATATTGGATGCACATACTATACACCTGTACGTAACATGTCTAACTCACTGGAGCAGGGGTGGACAGACTTTTGGACTCTGATCTATTTTTAAAGCTAAGAACCTTTAGTGATCTACCGAGCCTGAAAAAGGGGGCGTGGCATGCAAAAGGGGCATGGCCTCAGCAGTGGTCATGGGGTCTGTCCTGCCCAAATCACACATCGTATCCCCAATTCAAATTACGCCACATAGCAGCACAATCTGGTACTTTATTCACATTACAATACACAATAGTGCCCCTTATACAATGCCCACAGTAATGCCCCTCATACAATGTCCACTGTAGTAGTAGCCCATATGCATTGCCCACTGTAGTATTGCCCCTTAAGCAATGCCTCCAGTAGTAATGCCCCATATGCAATGCCCCTGTAATAGTGCCCATTATGCAATGTCCCCAGTAGTAGTGCCCCTTATGCAAAGCCCCCTGTACTAGTGCCCCTTATGCAATGCCCACAGTAGTAGTGCCCCTTATGCAGTGCCCACTGTAGTAGTGCCCCTTATGCAGTGCCCACTGCAGTAGTGGTCCTTATTCAGTGCCCACTGTAGTAGTACCCCTTATGCAATGCCCCCAGTAGTAGTACTCCTTATGCAGTGCCCCCTAAAATAGTTCCCCTTATGCAGTGCCCCCAGTAGTAGTCCCCACTCCCAGTGCAGAACAACCCCCACAACCCTGTGCAGAAGGTAACTGACTTCACAATGGCACTGCTCCACTCTGTCAGAGCTCCCGCTGCTGCTGGCTGGATCAAACTGGATCCAGCAGATGTGCAGGCTCCTCACATAGCGGGTGACGTCATGCACCAGTGCACTGCTTCACTGGGAGGGCAGGCATCTGAAGTGATCAGAGGCTTCTTTAGCCTCTGATCGCTTCAGAGGCCAGCGTTCCCAGTTGCTGTAGGCAAGTTGGCCGCGATCTACCGGCGGGAGCTCCGTGAGCTACCGGTAGATCGCGATCAACGTTCTGGTCAGGCCTGCAATAGAGGATAAAGTTTAGGGAAAATGACTTTGGCAAATATTGTTTAAAAATATATATGCAATCACAATACATACTATTGAACCTCCTATAGTAATAGGACTAAACAAAACCACCTTAAATGTCCAGCTACTGTATTTATAGCCTACTGAAATCTGTGTATGTTTTTTGTTTTTCTTTTTCATAAGAACATTTTGTTGTTGTTGGTTTTGATCATTATAAGCAGGGTGGCTCTAGGGGTGTTCGACCAGTGCAGTCGAACAGGGGCGCCACCCATAGAGGGCGCACCCCTCCCCAACATCCCAATTTCAGCGGGACAGCAATGTCCCGCTGTTCCACCTGTGGGCCGAAGTGACCCGCGGGTTGTCAAATTGGGAGGTTGGGAACCCCCACCACCACAGCTGTGTGGCGGTGCCGGACAGCAGAGTCTGAGTGGATGCTGCGAGCATGCGTGCGGCTTCCATTCAGTGACGGGAGAGGACTGGGGAAAGCCCAGCTAGTGAGGCTCACCCCCCTGCCTAACGTTGTTTAGAGACGTCCATGTGGAAACGCCTCCAAATAACGTCATGTAGGAGGCGTGGCCTATGGTAATTAGGCAACGCCCCCATTTTCAGTTAAGTGCGGCTGCGCTGCACGTGATGTAGGTGCACACTAGAGAGCTGCACAGGGTGCTCCGACCCCTGGAACCGGCCCAGATTATAAGGTGCAGCCTGAGCATGTCTTCCTCCTCTGGGTGTAACCAGCCCAGCATAGTGTGTGTAGTGGTGTATGATAATAACTCCCATGTGTGGCATGAATGTATTGTGTACTGCACCTATTTTGCTAAATTTATTGCATTATTAGTTGTTTCATGAATTGCTGGATTAGAGGGATTGAGATGTCTGCATTTGGAATTGGATGGATGTTGTAGTCACTATACGAGCATGTTCATATCTGTACATAGGGCGGCCAGATGGAGCAAAGTTAGCGGCATTTGATATGTATGTTTGTTTTTCATCCTTGTCTTATTTTCTTGGTTTATACCTATATAATATTTGGTGTGTGTGTATAGTACAGGGAATAGTAGGGAGCATACACTGGGCTTAATCCTATTAGGTGCAAGTAGGATCCTGCGAGCCCTTCTCACGGCGAACTTGCATTGCATGATGGTCTCTATAGTCCTAGAATGAGGTTCAGTGTACCATGGCGATAAGCTCCATTGCCTATGCCAAACTACACCTCCTCTCCAGGTGCTAGTTGATTTAATTGCCTGTACAAGGACTTGCTTTTGGTAGCATGTGTTCTCGGTGCTGTGCGGTAGTGCTGGTTTTTTTTTATGTCCGTGAGTGAGGAGACTGGGAGAGAGCAGTCGGCATAGCAAAGGCTTACTGATCTCTGTCATCAGGTAGGTGGTGTGGCAGGTTATTCCAGCTGCCACTGAGGTGGTGACATTCAGCGATTTAGGGGCACCGGAAATTAAATTATATTCTGCCCCCCCCAACCTAAAGACGTTGTGACGTCCCTGATTGTTTTGCCAACAGTACTTCCCAATTAGGTGAGTGAAAGAGATGCGTTCTGGTAGAAAAGGGATGTGGTCTAGTTTATTTGGGTCTAGTTGAGCACATTTTCTGAGTGGTTTAGCATAGTTGCTATGTTATTCCATATTTCTAATCGGATTATTGTCAGGTTTGTGTAGTGTAATCAGTGGCGTAACAACCACCCCTGCAGACCCCGCGGTGACTTGGGTGCACTGGAAGGGGAGGGCGCGGGGTTACCCGATACTGGTGAGGAGGTAGTGGATGACAAGCGGCTGGAGTGGGCAATGCCCTGGACACCGCCGAGCCCATGCTCATGTCGGCACCGGGGGAAGGGCTCTGGCAGCTGGGACACTGGCTGCCGTGTGTGCGGGCAGGGACAAGAAGAGGATCGGGGTGTCTCCAGTGACAGATACCCTCCCCCTGACATCTGGTAGCACTGGCAGGCGCGGAGTCCTAGGGGGCCATGGTCACGTATACCTTTACGTCAGGGAAGGGACGATAACGGTGCTCTGGCATACGTTACAGGAGGCAGCTCCTTCCTGCTGTTTCTCTATGGTGAGTCACCCCGGGGGTCAGAGGAGCATTTGGTGATCCCTGATTGGAGAAGCTCAGTACACATGCTCCTCTGACCCGAGCAGGGGCGGGGCTACACTGGCTTGTTCTTCAACTCCTCAATTCAGGGCTTCAGGCAGCATGGAGGACAAGGGAACTACTGGAGGCTCCACATCAAGGTGAGAGGGAGTGAGACTACAGGGGAAGATATTGCTTATGTTCTCCATGCTCTGTGTGTGACCCTGCCTGTGTGTGTCTCTTTGTAACCCTGTATGTGTCTGTGTAACCCTGTATGTATTGTGTGTGTGTGTATGTTTATGTCTCTATATGTAACCCTGCCTATAAGTGGGTGTGTGTATATGTACCACTAAAATTGAGGACACACTGTGGCATATAAAGCATATTGGATAGGAAGCCTGAAGATCTGATCTCAGGTCAGTGCTATTGTAGTGAGTGCTGACATTGATAAAGTCAAATAAGTGAACTATTGTCCCTCTTGTGGTTTGTACTTGGTATATGCCCGGTTGATGGATAATGTGTTTTCCAGTCATGCATGGGGTTCTCTTTACCTTCTGGCAAAAGGGAAATGTTTCACTCCTCTCTTTGCCTCTCTCTCTCCCCTCTCTCCTCTTATTGCCTCTCTCCCTCCCACTGTCCTGCCTCTCTCTCCCCTTTCTCCTCTCTCTCCCTTCTCTTCTCTCTCTCCCCTTTCTCCTCTCTCTCTCCCCTTTCTCCTCTCATTGCCTCTCTCCCTCCCCGCTCTGCTGCCTCTCTCTCCCCTTTCTCCTCTCTCTCCCCTTTCTCCTCTCTCTCTCCCCTTTCTCCTCTTTCTCTCCCCTTTCTCCTCTCTCCCCTTTCTCCTCTCTCTCTCCCCTTTCTCCTCTCTCTCTCCCCTTTCTCCTCTCTCTGCCTCTCTCTCTCCTATCTCCCTCCCCGCTCTGCTGCCTCTCTCTCTCCCCTTTCTCCTCTCTCTGCCTCTCTTGCTCTCTATTTCAAACGTCTTGCACCTGTCTATGGTCTCACTCCCCTTTATTTTTGGTCCCCTATGACTTCCTTCTCTCTCCCAGGGCGCTGGACATTGGGTGTGGCTGGGGGGTACGGCTTTTCCCAGGAGATCACGCCCCCTCAATATTCGCTTACCAAGGATATTAAGCTCAGACCAGCCTTGCTTACTACGTGCCTCCTCCGCGCAGCACCGCATGGACAAGCAGGAATACCTCCAGGCCTATAAGGACATGCTGGAGAGATACAAATACAAAGGTACTGGCTAATGGCTCAGGGTGGCTGGGAGAAGGGCACGAGGCACCTAAAATAGCTGCAGCCAGCTGCAGGTGTCAGTTACTGCACATAAGGCAGCAGCAGGGTATATGGGCTCATACACACATGCCTGAGGCACTACTGCATACCATGGCTCTGTCTCATGTGATTCCACTGCCCTGTGTGCTGCCTTCCAGTGGTCTATGGAGGGTCTCCCATCAGTCTCTAGGGGCGGGTTGCAGCTAGAAATGCAGTCAAATCCCAAAAATGCAAGTTTGACCCCATTTCTCATATGCACCAAGCCCCGAAATGTGATGTACTCTGGGGCTTGGTTGCAGTGGGTAACACCATCTACTGAAGCCTATGGGCATATAATCGTGAGAGTGCTGTGAGAGGGATCCAAACGTATCCCTCCCAGTACCACCACGGCAAGTGCGTCCTATAGCACATGCGTAGAAGGACACCAAAGGATCTTCTGGGTCATAGACATTCAACAGAGAGAGTGGTCCTTTGATGTGTTCTTCATGCATGCCGGTGTTGCTAACGCCGGCATGCATGCGAAGGGTGGTGTGATTAGGTGAGTAATAGGGGTTTTAGTAGTAGAGACAGATGGAGAGCGGTCTCTAGAAGAGGAGAGGGGTCTGTTGGTGGGGGAGGCAAAATTTATAGTTACGCCACTGAGTGTAATTGTGACAGAACTGTCTATTTGACAACCGGCAACAGGAAATATTGTCAGTACATCACAAAGTAATGCTCCAACATAGCGAGGGCTTTCCCGCACCGCCTGACCCTCCCACCTGCTGGTGTAGACTGCTGTTTCTCCATTAATGCTATCAACTTGCAGCATCTTAGATGATTTTCTGCACCTTGACTGCTCACAGCTTGGGGTCATCCTGGTCATAATGTACTCCAGTTATAGTTGCCTACATAAGAACTAGTTATGCAAAGAGCAAAAACTAGAAAAAAGACTAGTTTTTTCTAGTTTTAGCTCTTTGCATAACTATTTATTATATGTGTATTGCACAAATCCTATGGGTGCACCACCAACGTTAGATAATTTTTTGTTAAAATGTGTGATAGATCATTACGTTGTTTTTTTCATTTTTGACCTAATCTAATTGTATTAGGCATTATTCACTACTATTTCTCTTACCACTAGTGCGGACTCCTCTGTTTATTCTATAGCCTACATAAGAACTCCAAGGTATAACTCTGTTATGCCTCTTTGGTACTAAGTGTAGATGCACTGTGTGACTGTGCAGGGCCGGATTAAGGTCTGTGGGGGCCCCTGGGCAACAAACTTGTGGGGGCCCCTTATGCAATGTCCCCAGTAGCAGTGCCCCTTATGCAGTGCCCCCAGTAATGGTCCCCCCTATGCAGTGCACACTGTAGTAATGCCCCTTATATAATGACTCCATTAGTGCCCCCAGACCCAGTAGTGGTCCCCCCCTATGCAGGGCCCCAAGTAATGGTCCCCCATATGCAATGCCCACTGTAGTAATGCCCTTATGCAGTTCCCCCAGAAGTGGTCCCCCTATGCAGTACCCCTTATATAATGCCCCCAGTAGTGGTCCCCCTATACAGTGCCCCTTATAAAGTGCCCCCAGACACAGTAGTGGTCCCCCCCTATTGCCCCCAGTAGTAGCCCCCCCTATACAGCGGGGCCAATAGTTGTCCCCACTATGCATTGACCCTAGAAAATGCCCCCCAGTGCCCCCATGAAGCGGCCCCCTATACAGTGCCTCCTATAGCGGCCCCCCTATGCAGTGCCCTCTGTAGTGGCCTCCTCCCCTATGCAGTCCCCTGTAGCTGCCCCCCCCATGCAGTGACCTCTGTAGTGGCCCCTCCCCTATGCAGTGTCCCCTGTAGCTGCCCCCCCCACCATGCAGTGACCTCTATAGCGGCCTCTTCCCCTATGCAGTGTCCCCTGTAGCTGTCCCCCCATGCAGTGACTGCTGTAGCGGCCCCCTCCCCTATGCAGTGTCCCCTGTAGCTGCCCCCTCATGCAGTTACCGCTGTAGCGGCCCCCTCCCCTATGCAGGGACCTCTTTAGCGGCCCCCTCCCCTATGCAGTCTCCCCTGTAGCTGCCCCCCATGCAGTGACCGCTGTAGGGGCACCCTCCCTATGCAGTGTCCCCTGTAGCTGCCCCCTCCCCTATGCAGTGTCCCCTGTAGCTGCCCCCTGCCCTATGCACACACAAACAAAAAAAATCACCACTTACCTGAATTCCCGCTCCTGACGCAGTCGGCACTGCCCGCTCCGAGTCCCAGCTCTTCCACTGCACTATGGGAGAGACGTCAGCGTCATGACGTCTATCCAGGGCCAGATTAAGGGAGGGGCGACAGGGGCGGTCGTCCCTGGGCCCCCACACCCGGAGGGGCCCCCACTAGCAGCGGTGCGCTGTGTGCACCCACCGCTAGTGACCCCTCCGCTAGTGTAGTGTAGACCGCGCAGTCTACACTACACAGTGACATACACACAGCCGCCGGCGGCAGCTGTGTGTATGTTACAGCAGCCGATGAGAGTCAGACTCTCATTGGCTGCTGCACAACGGAGGGAGCCAGCCGGAGCTCACTCATGAGCTCCGACTTCCGGCTCCCCCCGCATCTGCTGATAATGGGATCGACGTTATGACGCTGATGTCTCTCCCATAGTGCAGTGGAAGAGCCGGGACTGGGAGCGGGCAGCGCCGACTGCGTCAGGAGTGGGAATTCAGGTAAGTGGTGATTTTTTATTTTTTTTGTGTGTGCATAGGGGAGGGGGCAGCTACAGGGGACACTGCATAGGAGAGGGGGCAGCTACAGGGGACACTGCACAGGGAGGGTGCCCCTACAGCGGTCACCACATGGGGGGCAGCTACAGGGGACACTGCATAGGGGAGGGGGCTGCTACAGCGGTCACTGCATGGGGGGACAGATACAGGGGACACTGCATAGGGGAGGGGGCCGCTACAGCGGTCACTGCATGGGGGGACAGCTACAGGGGACTCTGCATAGGGGAGGGGGCTGCTACAGAGGTCACTGCATAGGGGAAGGGGCTGCTATAGAGGTCACTGCATGGTGGGGGGGCAGCTACAGGGGACACTGCATAGGGGAGGGGCTGCTACAGAGGTCACTGCATGGGGGGCAGCTACAGGGGACTGCATAGGGCAGGAGGCCACTACAGAGGGCACTGCATAGGGGGGCCGCTATAGGAGGCACTGTATAGGGGGCCGCTTCATGAGGGCACTGGGGGGCGTTTTCTAGGGTCAATGCATTGCATAGTGGGGACAACTACTGGCCCCGCTGTATAGGGGGGGCTACTACTGGGGGCAATAGGGGGGGACCACTACTGTGTCTGGGAGCACTTTATAAGGGGCACTGTATAGGGGGACCACTACTGGGGGCATTATATAAGGGGTACTGCATAGGGGGACCACTTCTGGGGGAACTGCATAAGGGCATTACTACAGTGGGCACTGCATATGGGGGACCATTACTTGGGGCACTGCATAGGGGGGGACCACTACTGGGTCTGGGGGCACTACTGGTGTCATTATATAAGGGGCATTACTACAGTGTGCACTGCATAGGGGGGACCATTACTGGGGGCACTGCATAAGGGGCACTGCTACTGGGGACATTACATAAGGGGCCCCCACAAGTTTGTTGCCCAGGGGCCCCCACAGACCTTAATCTGGCCCTGCGTCTATCCCATTATCAGCAGATGCGGGGGGAGCCGGAAGTCGGAGCTCATGAGTGAGCTCCGGCTGGCTCCCTCCGTTGTGCAGCAGCCAATGAGAGTCTGACTCTCATCGGCTGCTGTAACATACACACAGCTGCCGCCGGCGGCTGTGTGTATGTCACTGTGTAGTGTAGACTGCGCTCACTGCGCGGTCTACACTACACTAGCGGAGGAGTCACTAGCGGTGGGTGCACACAGCGCACCGCTGCTAGTGGGGGCCCCTCCGGGTGTGGGGGCCCAGGGACGACCGCCCCTGTCGCCCCTCCCTTAATCCAGCCCTGTGACTGTGTATGACCCACACTTGTGTGCATTCATTTTTAGAACATGCACAGTGCGTGTTCATTCAAGATAGTCTCCATAAGCAGGCGCACGTACGTTCAATTCTACATAAGCCCTGATGCTGGATGGTTCTCATGGAAGACGGTTTTCAACATCAAATTCATTCAAATATATTCATAAGTTCTTGAAACTTGTGTATGTACTGTATACATGTGTGTTACCATTAATTCATTGAAAGTAGCTTGAATTTCTGATTTAGTGCCTTTAATTCTTCATGAGTGGTTTATTGATTAAAAAAAAAGTTAATTAAGAGATTGCTGAAACTTTATTTTCATATATTGCCTGGGTGACTTACATACACGTGTCAGCCAGCCATGTGATAGGAGCAGGGAATGCTTCACACAGGGGCACAATAGGAATTTGTACAAGAGGTATAAATGGCCACTATGCCTTGCTCACATCATTTGTCTGTCCATCATCCCAATGTTTAAAAGGCCTATCACTAGTGTCATCATGCAGAGGTTAATCTTTACGGGGTCACTTCTAAACTTCATACAGCGCTTTTTCTAGCACAATTTTTAATGAGCCTACTTCAGGGTTTAGTTATTTATTCTTGTCTAGAACAGCCATAGCACATAGCACGACTTGGGTGGTGAGAAGTCTGAAAAGGAAAGTTTTAATTTGTGGTGCATTCCATTCACCAGTCAGATAAACTTTTAATCCTGGGAAGAAGTGGTAAATACAATACATAGCAAGCCCTGCACCAATAATATATTGCATTATTTACACCCTGTGCTCTAAAGTGAATTTCAGTGATCTTATTATAGTCAAAGTACATTTTAGATAACTTTTTACTGAAGTTTATTTTATAGGTTTTAATATTTTTATCAATTCATAAAAATGTAATTTCAAACATTTATTTTTAATTTTTTTTTAACTCAACGTAAAAATGCAGACCATGCCAGCAGCCAATTAGTACAGCTAATAAGCCGAACCATAGGGTCTACAATCAGTAGCTTATTTAGGCCACATGTTAATGAATGGTCATGTTGTATACTCAGCGTCTATGACACAAAGCCAAATAATTAAGAATGAAAGAAATCCTGTGTATTGGGTAACAATCGGTAAACTTGTGCGTTTTTTTTCCTCTTTCTTTCTCAAGTTTAATTGGGTCATTGTTCCTGCTAACTATAAACCATAGGGTGGATGGCAGCACTATAAAGTTTACCTCTGTAAAGAAAGATTAACAGATTCTGGAACTTTACCCTAATCCTTGTTTTGAGTTAACTGAAGCAGATCGGATTTGTAATTCCTACCTACCACCCACTACAAAACTCAGCTTCTCAGACAACTGATGGCATTGTATGCTTCTGCATGCATGCTCTCCACACACGGCAAACATTGTAAGGACAGCAACGACATGAACCAAAAAGGCAACTGTTTCCCACTGAAGCAGGAGTGCCGCAGATGTCTTAGAATCTGGGTTCCGTTCAATTATTGGATATTTATTAGTTTAATTCTCTGACACAGCAGCTGAGTAAAATCCATAACACTTCCTATGTATGTCTTTTGTTTAGCTCAATTCAAAACCTGGTGGTAAGTGGACACTTTCCAGGTGCACACCTGTAGGGACAATAATTACAGAAAAGAAGCGGAAGCCAGAACTGAGAAGAAAAATACCTCATTTTACAACATTAGACATGCATAATAATAGAGTGCAAAGCAAAAACAGCATAAAGCAATATACAGAAGGTCATCTCCACCTTGCATGAATGACGTGGATAATTTGACATCAAAAGCATTTTCCTCTTTCAATATTCACTACTGTAATAGATATCGATCTTTGGTATTTAGAAATGTCATCCATCTGCAATCACGTGCATTGTAACAATTTTATGTTTATTAGTCTGTTTGAAGTAGACGTCATCTCACTGGCATTATCTGTCAGAATCTGAGGGCCATGACACTGGTGGGTTACATGACTAGATGAACTGGTCACCAGAATCCGGATAAAAGACAAAAATTCTTTCAGTTTGTTAGATGAAAAAAAAAAAAACTGAGTAAGTTATTCTTTTCTTATAATAAAGGCAATGTATACTGATTATTTTACACCAACTACGTTCAAATAGTTTCTCTTACATCATATAATCATGTTAATGTACAGTATATGTAATATGATAATCATAGGAAAAGCCAGCTACAATCTCTCCTGATTGGCGAGATGGACATGGGAAAGGCAACAGTGATGTAGACAGTAGCCATAATAGGTGTCTACGGACAGAGCCGGCCCTTGGCATAGGCATTCCAGGCAAATGCCTAGGACATTTGGAATGCCTTAGGGGCATCTCGGTGGCAGGTGCATTGCACCGGGGTCCACAACAATGAAGGGGAAACTGACTCATTATTACAGTACTCTGTGCTGTGGCTGGCCACGGGCCGTAGTGAAGAAGGAAGTGGCCTGGCCGGAGAAGGGCCCTCCCCTTCTTATCCTCGCTCTACCTGGCCAGACTGTCCCACTCCCTAGACTGCCTGAGACCCAGCCCCTGCCCCTGAGTTCCCACCCCCTCCTGTCTATTCTACATGCACACTCCTTTCCCTACCTGAGGCCCTGCCCCCTAACCCTGAGTCCCAGCCCCTTCCTATCCTGTCTAGCCCTCTGTCACAGTCTCTCCTTTCTTTTACTGTGCCATTGAGCCTAGCAGGGACCACACATCCTCTTCTAGGAGAGGTAAGTGCCAGTCTCATCTAGGGGGGTGGTATCTGTATGCAGTGGGGAGGGGTGTATTTCTTGCTTCGGGGTGGGGGGGTTGGAGTGTGTTTTACTCTCTGTGATGGGTTGGTGTATTAATGTAGTGTGTGTGGAGGTGTATTAATTTTATGTGTGTGTGAGGGGAGTGTACATATTATCTGTGTTATATAAGTTACATATATAATATATATATGTTACATAAGTTATATGTAGAAGTTATATGTGGGTCAATTATATTCTCTGCATTATATGGCGGTCACTGCAATGCTCTGCTATATGGCGCTCACTGTGACGCTCTATATTATATGGCGCTCACTGTGACACTCTGCACTATATGGTGCCTCTGCATTATATGGCGCCTTTGCATTATATGGCCCTCACTGCGACGCACTCTGCATTATAAGGCGCTACTGATACCCTATGTACTGTGAGGCCACACCCCTTCCCAACGTGTCCATGCCCATTTTCGTCCACACACCTACTGTGCGCTCAGATAGTCCCTTGCTTGCTATCTGCATCTGAGCAAACCACTCACTAGTTCCACCACTGTGCTGCGGCAAATAAACTGGCTATGGGAGGGCATGATGCGCATGCCCAACTGCAGCCCCCTCACGGCTCCTCTCACCTCATCAGCTGCCTGGTGCCCAGCAAGTCCAGCAGGGTAGATCCAGGAGCTGGAGAAACAAGCAGGGGTGGCCGCGACTGCCTCCCTGGCCCTGAAGAGAGTGAGTCTAAGGACCCCATTTATTAACAAAGCTAAACACCAGCTGCATTTTTTCATTTAGATTAGTATGATACAAATGAAAATGCCACTGGTGTTTATCCATACTTACCCCTCCAGTAAGGTACATAGAAGTCCTCCTCATACGCAAGGTCCTCCTCTCAGCTTAACGCTGCCAGCGACTGGCTTCTGTGTAATGCGCATCCTCGACAGTCCCTCTGTGCAGGTACATGGCACTTAACCTGGAGGGGACTCGGCAGTGCCTGGAAGGCTTTGCTGAAGCCGGAAAGGCAGCGCTGGATTCCCATTGCCGGCAATGGGGACCGCATCGCTCTCGCCATCTAAAGATGGCGAGAACGATACTATGACAAACAGCAGTAATCTTAGCTTACCGCTGTTTATTGAATACAGGAAAGATGACATAACCCCTTTAGCGAGCGCCAAAGGGGTTATGCATCGTTGATAATGGAGCCCTAAATAAGTCAGCTGAGCTCTCAGCTGGTAGAGGGGTGCTGCTGGATGACTGAGAGGTGCTGACTGCGCTGGGAAAGGGTTGCATAGAGGCCAGCCTGACCAGGGGTGCTGACTGTGCTGGCTGCCTGAGGCGTGCTGTGCTGGGAAAGGGGTGCATAATTAATGAGGCCAGGGGTGCTGTGCTGAATGAGGGGTGCTGACTGCTGGATAAGGGATGTATAATGAGGCCAGGGGTGCTTTGCTAGATGAGGGGTGCTGTGCTGGGAAAGGGGTGCATAATAAAGCCAGGGGTGCTGTTCTGGATGAGGGGTACTGGATGAGGCCAGGGGTGCTGTGCTAGGAAAGGAGTACTGGATGGGGCCAGGGATGCTGTGCTGAGAGGGGTGCTGTTCTGTGAGGCGGGCAGTGAAGGGGGCAGTATGTGGTGCCGTGGGGGGGCAGCAACTGGATCTGTGTGTGTGTGTGTGTGTGTGTGTGTGTATGTGTGTATGTGTGTGTGTGTACAGTATATGTAGCTATATATATATATATATATATATATATATATATCTTTCTAGACAGAGATGTAATAGATATGTTAAAATGGGGGCAAATGAATCACAATTTTATGTCCTCTGCCAGACGCCTAAAGGAAGAAAGAAGAGGAAGAAAGAAAAGTGAGGAACACATAAGAGGTAAGTGATATTGCATATCATGATTGAAGAGGTGGGGGAGAGTGTCTCTAGAGTGTAGTGTGGTGGGATTATCTGCTAGAAGGCACCAGCCAAAATCTTGCCTAGGGCACCAAATTGGTTAGGGCTGGCTCTGTCTACAGAGATTGTGAAACTTAGGCCTGTTTTAGGTTATTTTGCTTTTGGTGTGCCCTTTACCGATTGCCTGGCAGCATTACTTTAACCCCTTGCCTGACATAGTCATCTGTGTCAGAAACTCAGAAACACCCTCCGGCAGCCACTGCAAGATGATCTTCCAGCAGCAGCTGGGTTTAGGAGGCAGTAGCAGCCCCTCACCTCTCTCCAATCCCCAGCAGTCCCTTCCTCCCTCCCTGGGCACAGCAAAGGGTTCTCCTCACAGGATTGTGGAGCCGAGGTTGCAAGATGTTCTTCCTACAGCCCA
Organism: Taudactylus pleione; assembly: GCA_031769625.1. Lineage (NCBI taxonomy): Eukaryota > Metazoa > Chordata > Amphibia > Anura > Myobatrachidae > Taudactylus > Taudactylus pleione. Next base: position 1,944,700 of record JAUIMM010001073.1, read on the forward strand.
ACCTCACGGGGCTCATGGTAACTTTACTTGTGTGAATATATATATATATATATATATTAGGGGTGTGCACCGGCCACTTTTCGTGTTTTGTGTTTTGGTTTTGGATCTGGATCTTTCTTCGTGTTTTGGATCTGGATTGGTTTTGCCAAAACCACCCTTCCGTGTTTTGGGTTCTGGGTTTTGTGTTTTGGATCTGTATTTTTTTGAAAAAAAGCATAAAAACAGCTTAAATCACAGAATTTGTGGGTTTTTCTGCTCCTATGCAATTATTAACCTCAATAAGCTTCATTTCCACTCATTTCCAGTCTATTCTGAACACCTCACACCTCACAATATTGTTTTTATGGCCAAAAGATTGCACCGAGGTAGCTGGATGACTATGCTAAGCGACACGAGTGGGCGGCATAAACACGTGGCCCATCTAGGAGTGACACTGCAGTGGCAGACAGGATGGCAGTTTGAAAAACTAGGCCCCAAACAGTACATACTGCAAAGAAAAAAAAGAGGTGCAAGATGGAATTGTCCTTGGGCCCTCCCACCCACCCTTATGTTGTATAAATAGGACATGCACACTTTAACAAACCAATCATTTCAGTGCCAGGGTCTGCCACATGACTGTGGCTGAAATGATTGGTTCATTTGGGCCCCCACAAAACAAGCTGGCAATTAATATGTCCCTGCACAAACTGTCTCTACGGAGGCAAGATGTCGTCCTCATCCTCCTCATCCACCGATTCCTTGGATAAAACAGGAAAAAGGGATTTAGGTGTCCCTGGACTGCTTACGGTCTTAGCCAAAGTTTCTGAACTTGACAGTAACTTTTTATGAACGCTCTGCAGGTGCCGTATAAGGGAGGATGTTCCTAGGTGGTTAAGGTCCCTATCCCTACTTATTTCACCTTTACATATGGTACATATGGCAAGACAGTTGTTGTCCGGATTTGGATAGAAATATTGCCAGACCAAAGAGGTGGAATGTTTGGTCTTCTGCCCAGGCATGACCGTGATGGGCTTTTTCATCCCACGGACAACAACTGTCTCCCCTGGAGCCTGATTTAAACAAACCACATCACCATCAGAATCCTCCTCGCCAACTTCCTCCTCAGTGCCAGCTACACCAGTATCCTCATCCTGTTGTACTTCAACAGTGACATCTTCAATTTGCATATCAGCAAGTGGACTGTGGGTGCTCCTTTCAACACTTGCAGGGGGCGTGGAAATGGTGGAAAGAGTCACCTCTTCCCGTCCAGTGCTGGGAAGGTCAGGCATCGCAACCGCCACCACATTTGGACTCTCCTTGGGGATTTGTGATATCTTCTTAGAACGCACAGTTCTTCACTGTGCTTTTGCCAGCTTAACTCTTTTGATTTTTTTAGCGGGAGGAGGGCTTCCATCGTCATGTGAAGCTGAACCACTAGTCATGAACATAGGGAAAGACCTTAGCCGTTCCTTGCCAGTCCCTGTCGTAAATGGCATATTGGCAAGTTTACGTTTCTCTTCAGATGATTTAAATGTTTTTTTCAAGGTCATTTTCCTGAACTTTGTCATTTGGGATTGTATGTGCCCTCTACTATGACATTGGGCATCGGCCTTGGCAGACGACGTTGATGGCATGTTATCGTCTATGTCATGACTAGTGGCAGCAGCTTCAGCACTAGGAGGAAGTGGTTCTTGATCTTTCCCTATTTTATTTTTATCGGAGAAAGTTTGGTCCTCCATTTATGTCATATTGATATATACGTGCGGCTACGGCGCACACAAACACAGAAAATATTTTTTTATTTTTGTTGGAGACTAGTGCACGTGCAGCTACAGCCCACACAATTCACAAACACAGAAAATATTTTTTTATTTTGTTTGGAGTGTACTTTGGGGGTTACAGCACCCTTTAACGGTCAAGCCAGCCGGCCCTTTACTTATGACACAGGCGCACGCTTGGCACTACTTTGTTGATGCACGTGCGGCTACTGCGCACATAATTCACAAACAGAAAATATTTTTTTATTTGGTTTGGAGTGTACTTTGGGGGTTACAGCACCCTTTAACGGTCAAGCCAGCCGGCCCTTTACTTATGACACAGGCGCACGCTTGGCACTACTTTGTTGATGCACGTGCGGCTACTGCGCACACAATTCACAAACACAGAAAAAATATATTTTTTTTAGCACTTGGGGGGAGCACCCCTGATGGACAGAGCACCCCCTGGACAACACTACAGCACCCCTTTAGAACTGGGACACTGCACAGGACTTTGGAGTGGACACAGCCCCTATGGACAACTGACTGCACAACACAGTCCAGCCAGCCCCTATGGACTTTGAAGTAGTGGACACAGCCCCTATGGACAACAGCAGCATAGTACAACACAGCCAGCCCCTATGGACTTTGAAGTAGTAGACACAGCCCCTATGGACAACAGCAGCGCAGCACAGCATGACACAACACTACTCTGCACTACACTACACAGCCCAGCCAGCCCTAACTCCAAAACCTCCCTCTTCACTGTCCACAGCCGAGTGAGAAAATGGCGCTGACGCGGGTACCTTATATAGGATCCAAAACCCGCGAGACCCGGAAGGCGGGATGATGACGTTTTGCCTCGATTTCAGATCCGAGTCATGCGGGAAAAGTCGAGCTTGACTCGGATCGGCCTCGGATCGGGGGGGTTCGGATTTCAGAAATCCGAACCCGCTCATCCCTAATATATATATACTGTGTGTGTGTGTATATATATATATATATATATATATATATATAAATATAATGTCCAGAAGGTCTGGCACTCCCAATAGCAAACCAAACTTGCTGAGGTGCCCTCACATAAATAGTACAGGAATCCGGAGGTGCGGCACTCTCAGAAATAAATATTAACAACACTCGTGTTAAGTCAATCAACGTTTCGGTATTTAATATACCATCTTCAGGATTATATATATAAAATGGGAGAGAGGAAAAGGCGTGTAATAGTGTCATATTTTAAATAATTTGGGGTAGACACAAAACAGGTATCCCTCTTGTATGCATACCAGATAATGTCTTGATAAGTGGATGTTAAACAGGTGAGTATGATCCAAGTTCTCAGTGTTCAGTGTTTTTCCAAAAAATAGGTATACATCCAGTAGTGTGTCTGTGATAATAAAACTGATAAAACAAGGGATTTAGAATAAACTCCCCCTTTTTTAGAGATATATGAATAATGAAATAAAAAACATTGTCATATGTTTTTAGAAAAAATAGTACATTTATTGAAAATTGCAGCAAGATAAAGGGGTATACACAGAATCATATAAAAATTCCAATAAATAGAGGACACATTACAGAAAAATTAAAAACAAAAATATATTAACATGCAAAAGGAAAAAATACTAAGTACAAATATACATGTATCTAAAAAATAATAATTTATAAGACTTAGCTGAGTATATTAGTATAGCACAGAAAGTGCTTAGTAGTGCAGTCACTCAGTGTGATAGTCCGCTTTTAGTCCATATAGCAAAGTGTGGAGAGTACCAACATGTTTTGTCCTTTTATCAACTTCTTCCACGGAAGCAGGGACCTCCTGCCTTCTGCTCCCCTTGGCATCAGGTGCCTAGATTACTGTTCTGATATATATATATATATATATATATATATATATATATAGCCCCTCAGATAAGTAGTAGATTGAAACTGATTTAGTTACTTATTCATAAAAACACAGTAAAGAATATTTTTACACATTCATCCCTCAATAGTGAGTGATATAAACTCCTGCATATATATAGATAGCCACTTTTATGACGTGTACATTTTTTACAGTATATTTTCTCAACCTTTAGTAGCTTCAGGTAGTGGCAAGGCTTGGTTAGGGAGTCAAAATCTATAGGTATACTTGCCTACACTCTTGAAGTGTCTGGGAGACTCATGAATTTTGACAAGCTCTCCCAGACTCCCAGGAGAGTACACCAGCCACTCAAATATTGCCCACTTCCCCAGGGAATTGGTGCTCTGGGGGCTTGCTGACATGAAGTGCAATGAATTACATAATTGTAGTTCCGCCTCTTGTGGCACAGTGCTGCGAGATGTAGCACTGCATAGCGAGGGGTGGGGTTGTGACAGTGTGATTCACGAAATCACACCTCCCCCCTGAACTTCCTCTACCTTAGCGGATTAGGGATGGCCATTGAATGGTTCACCATCTATAGTTTCAATCGACCGGCATCACTAAGAAGACACATGACAGCAGCAGGCTAATCACCTTCTGCCATTAAGGGCAAAACCATTACCCATTGGTAGCTAACCTTCGATGTCCGGTGCCCATCCCGAGAAGCGAGATGAAGAAAAACAAGTATCTGGGGCATATCATATGGGACCTAACACATCAAGCATAGCAAAAATGCAGCATAGCTGATAGTGGTTGCTGAACATGAGACTGCTGAACATTAAAAATGGCTGCTGAGATTCACAAATACAAAAGTGTGAGGTAAAATCTGTGCCCCAGAGCAGCTAAAGTGTTTTTTATTAAGAAGCCGAGAAAAGGTACCATATGTAACACTGCCACTGCTACTGAACATTTAATTAGGTTAGCACATTACGAAAACTTAAGTGCCATGTTACAAACCAGTTTCTTATATTTCACCTCTTTGCATCTGCGTGAAGTAAACATTCTGTTGTTTGTTTGATATATTTGACTCATATTTCATCAGCAGACACAGGGAATGCGAGGTAAAATCAGTTTGATAAAACGCTGCCAACAAAAGTACAGGCTAAACCAAAACTGTTATTTCAACATTAGAGAGGAGTGAAACCGCCGCAAAACTTTATCAAAAAGAGTTTTGTGGCAGATTTTACAGAGATTTGACATTCTAGCGATACAATCTTCAAGTTCCACTTTAGTCAACCCTCTCTGACATTGTAAGGTTACATTTTGCGGGATTTGTAGCCTATGAGTAAAGCTGGGACTGTGATAATCGGTAAATTCTTCTGTGCACTGTGGTTGGGGTCATACTGAGAATACTTAAAATCAAACTCCTCTGGCAAAGCATGCAAATGTGTGTGGCCAAATGCAGAATAAGGCAAACATTTGTGGCATTTCACTATTCAGCTAGATAATCCCGGCAAGGGGTATGTCGGCACATAAGATACCAGCACCAGAATCCTGACACCTGTCAATCCCAGTGCCGGCATCCTGACCACCGACCTCACGAAGGTACAGTAAGTACTGAAGTTAGGGGGAGGGTTAGGGTTAGGTTTAGACACTAGGGGAAGGGTTATGGTTAAGTACTAAGAGGGGAGGCTTTAGTGTAGGGTGTAGGGATAGGAAGGTTATTTTTAGGCACTGGGGGGAGGTTAGGTTTAGTCACCAGGGAGGGAGGGTTAGAATAGGGAGAGAAGAAGGGTTAGGATTCCTACTGACAGGTGTCAGTATCCCAACCCTGTCAGGATGCCACGGCAGAATTTTGACTGTCTGGAACCTGAGCGCCAGCATCCCTTACCTAACCCTTATACGGACCTGAGCGCCAGCATCCCTTACCTAACCCTTATACGGACCGGTGCCTTTGGTTTGGTTTTGACAAAACCACCCCTAAAAGTTTTGGTTTGGGATTTCTTTAAAATTTATAAAAACAGCTAAAATCATGTAATTTGGACATGTTTTTGTTCCTACAATATGGTTACATCATGAATGCCCCAGTAAAGTACAGTAATATACACTGCCTGTCAAAAACACACAACTTGGCAAAGTCCATAATAAAAAGTGGTGCACAATGGAATTGCTCTTGGGAAATATGTTGTATATTTTGGACAAATCTTTTAAGCCTGAACAGATGTCATAATTTTGTTTCACTCTGGGGCACTGAGCTGACTCATCATCATCACCAGCGGGTCTCTTGGAATTGTTAATTTTTTTCCTGGCAGCAGCATTTGTAGGAGAAATTGTAGCAGGAGACGTCATCGTGTCATGTGCCACTTGAGCTGACAACTTGCTCGCATCTCTTAAGATCTGTGTCATTTGGAAAGAAAGTCATTAAGTACGACTTAAACCTAGGTTCAAGCATGATTACCAAAATGTAATGATATAATCGCAAGATGTTGCAAACCATTTGATATTGGCAAAGCGATCAAATAACTTGATCTACAAGTCCAACATACTTAGCGAAATCGCTTTATTCCATCTACTCCTTTTTTTAACATCCTAGTACAGGTGAAGGATTGTTGTTCTGGTAAAATGGAATTGAGATGAAATTTGGTAGAGTGGACATATGACTTCAGTTAATTGCCAAAAACCAGATGATTTGATGTCAGATATTGGACACAGATCTAGTGCTAACATAGTAGTCATGGCTTCAGTGATCCATTCTGCAACAGGATGGCGGCTGTCATACTTGTTTCACAGTCAATTGTTGTTTTAAATTCTGTGATGAAGATTCACCCCCAGCAGCAGCAGCCCTAGTGCATAAGGATACTTCTTGGGAATCCTGGAAACGGGAGGAGTCAGTTGGCCTTTGCAAATTGGATGCAAGAGAACTACCTCTGATCATTAATGAGGAGGTTGATGATGAAGGTGTTGGTAGTGGAGATTGCACGTGCTGGAATATATCCATACTGCTGGTAACTGATGCTGGACTGGTTATTATTTTACAGGATTTTTCAGATTTTGATAAATAATTTGCATGAACTCACTGCAAATGATGTAAAAGGGTGGAGGTGCCTACACAGATAATGTCCCTGCCTCTACTTACATTGGCCTCACAAATGGTACAGATGGCGTGACAAATGTCATGATTTGGGAATAAATTATTCCACAGAAGGGAGGTGGCTTTTTTGATATTATACCCAGACATGACAATGTCCTTCTTCTTCTTCTTATCACTAGCAAGAACTGTGCCACTGGTGGCTGACTTATTTTGACACAAACAACATCCTCGTCCTGAATTTTATTAGCAGAAATGCTGGAAGGATGCTTCTCTACAAATGCTGTGTCAAAAATGTTAGACTCTCACTTAGCACTCATGGACAATCTTAGGGGTAAATTTACTAAAGTGAGAGTTTTTATAAGTGAGTTTTAGAAGAGATGTTGCCCATAGCAACCAATCAGATTCTACTTATTTAACTAGCACCTTCTAGAAAATAATAACTAGAATCTGATTGGTTGCTATGGGCAAAATCTCTTCTAAAACTCACTTCTAAAACTCTCACTTTACTAAATTTACCCCTTAGACTCTTCTCAGGGATCTGTGAAGTTTATGAACACACAGTTTGTTCTTCAGCCCTTTTGTTGATTGATTTGCCTGTTTTAAAGGTGACACATCTAGACTGCATGTGAAGTTACAGCGATACCTGATTGTGGTGGGCCGGCTAATGCAACAGGCATTCTAGGGCATGAAGCAACAGTAGCAGAAACCACCACTCACAAAGAAAGTCCATGTTCTGAGCCTTTTCTACTTACCGTCAGAAATCCGGCAGTGGGGATTCTGGGCCTGATTCAGACCCAGTCTTGAGCGCTGAGTGCTCGCAACCGGGTCGATGGTGGCCCAGAGCACATGCACACGATGGAGCCGGCTCCGTCGTACGCATGCGCGAGACCCGGATAGCGACGGGCAATCCGTCGCTCCGGGTCTCGTACCAAAGGGGGCATGCTGTCAATGTTGAGTGACAGCACGCCCCCTTTGGTGAGCAGGCCGGGGGAGTGGCTGCCCAAACGGAGGGTTTCCCATGTGAACGCCTCCATTTGGGACCAACCCCACTGACATCTCTCGTGATGTCAGTGGGAGAGATTTCAGCTGTTAGAGCCGAAATCTCTCTGGGCTTGTGGCAACGAGACCCTACTACAAGGGTGTCGTCGCAAGCCCGATGGTTGCGTTGGTCTTGACCACCACGACCATCTTCCTGGCCGCTCGTATTAGCTGTGGGTGGTCACCCACAGCTATGCGAGTGGCCAGGAGGCCGTTCTAAAAAAAAAAAAAAAAGACCGTCCCTGCTTCAGAGCGAGCGCTCTGTCAGAGCGTCCAGCTCTGAATCGGGGCCTCTGGCCCTGGGATCCCGACTGCTGTCAGAATTCTGGCACCGGAATTCTGCGTGCAGGCCTCCCGACGCCCAGGATACCAACTAAATCTCATCCCAAGTACTTGGACAGCAGTGGTCTGTAGCCCTGCATGCTTACCATTCAGGGGATACTCCCACCCACAGTGCCACTCATTACATTTCCTGTTGTAGTAGGCAGGAGGCTTCTGAAATGCAGTACTTCCTACAAATAGTAGGGATGAATGATGGAATGGTCTGGATCAATCTTTAATCGATGTGGGATCGTTATTTGCGTATGCATGTGATGGGGAAAATCAATGTTTTATTTGTCATATCACTAAGCGCATAGCACAGGAGACCCTCCTCATCCACAGAATGCAGCAGAACACTTCTCTAACAGGGCAAACGTCGACCCGACTGATATATATCACACTGACTGTACCAATGACACTGATATTTCATGTCGGAGTGTTGAATACTGAGATCTATCAGTTCCTTTCCTTCGCACAAAATAAGACCTCTGGTATATCAAAAAATATATTTACAAATGTAGTCATCAGTGAGGAACTGTGGAGAGGATTTTGTGAAAAATAGCATGGGTTCTGGTCCTTGGCCCCACATAGATACATGTGCACTTTCATGCACAACACCAAGATGAAAACTTGCCCCCTCCACATGTCCATATAACATCATTTTTTTAACTCCTTCTTATGCTACACAATATAAAAACATATTTAAAATTGTAAACATTGAAGCTATTTGTTATATAGATTTATAGCAAGCTCCGATGTAAAACAAATAATCTGTATCAAGAGTCATACACTGAACAGGACCAGTGATGTTGCAGAATGCATAACTGAAGCTGGCCACACACATAGCTATTTTTTATCCGATTTGGCCTATTTCAACGAATCCTGAGGACAAATCGTGTAAAATATGGCCAAATCGTGAGTGTCCACTCACAATCATGATGCCAATGCGTGTCCCCGCTCATCGTACATCGCATCTTCAGATCTGCCATGATGTAGGACAGATTTGCCAATCTGGGACACAATGCACCATAGATCTTAAGTCAGATTGGACATTTTTTACTCCCAAATCGTGTGTAGGACTGCAGGGGAGCTGCCTGGGGAGAGTTCAGGGGAAATCGTACACATCGTGGGATTGACACCTTTACATACAATGCTTTGCATTATAACACTTTTGACAAGAGAAAAATTTTATTGCTCAATAAATGTTACTTTTAAAATATGTTTCACTGGATAGTCAGACTGAACAATGTGTTTTGTATTCATGTGTTATAGTTGAAGACAAACCCCCTCTTGGGGTTTGGCTGTCCTTAAAACAATAAAAAAAAAATCATAGGAGTCAATGAACATAATATTGTTCGAGGTACTGTAACTGCAAAAGAAAACACAAGACTTTTGCTATATACTGCGCATGGCCACAAAAAGTTAATTGTTAAAGTGTTTTCTTCAATGACCTAGATTATGTTCGGAATATGAGATCCCCAACTAGATTAAGTTTTTGTTTTGCTGCAACTATCAGATATTATAAATTCAAATTATTGAACTTATTTTCGTTATTTATTTTTTTTTTCAAATTATATTTTCTGTTAGTTCTAAATAGGAAGTAGACACAACTAGAAAGACTGTCAGCTTTCTGTTCCGTTTGAATCCTGGCTGATTCTTTTCCATAGCAGAAGCAGATGGCCCATTTATAATGAGGGAACACAATTACATTAATTACTGTCTTACTAATGTTAAACAATGACTGTTTCAAACTCAGAACTGTAATTAATGGAAATAGAATATTCCGTTTCTGGGATTATATAAAAAATAACCTGTTTTGGGGGTTGCTTTTTTTCCAGCCATGTTCGAAATATTATTTGTTTAATTTGAATGTTTTGTTTAACCAAAATGAAGCAAGCTCTTTGTTTAGCTTTTCTGTAAGTCAGGTCAGTGTGGGCAACAACTGAAACATTAGTCTTAATTAGAAAGTACAATAAATTATTAATAATGTAACATGGACTTTTTTTGTATTAACAGAAATACAATTTGCTAGAGCCAAATAATGTGTGGATTTGAAAGTTAATAATCTATCTAGCTCATGATGTGATATGAATATATCTAATTATGCGATTTTCTTGAACTTCACTAAAAAAGGCTTCATGCACTTATGTGAAATTATTGTGAATTGCATTTTGATATAATTAATTTAAAGAAATATACCATATTTATGAGAATAATCTATTAGTATTATGTTTATTGAGAAAACATATCTTTGGCAACACACTTGCATTTACAATAGTTGTATAAATAAAAATTTTATAGCACCATAACTAAGAAGGGTCATCTAGAACACAGAGTGTATTTAGGAAACAGACGTTGGAATTTTGCTGAAACTTCATTCATATTCAGCACCGAGACTCCTCGTTTTTAAAGTATTGAGTCATTTAAGGGTTAACTTATCAATCACTGGTTTTGACAAACCACACTGTACAGCTTCAGAGGCCCCTCGTCCTGTTTAGATGTTTTGTAGATTGCTGCATGCTCTGATTGTGGTCATTCTATTAACTTATTATAGTCAGTATTTATGTATGCTGTCTGCATGTAAATAAAAAATTGGTACTGTTTAGGAGCCTATTCTTCATCGTGGCTAGCGAGTGGCGTTATGTATCAATATGTATTGCTGCATATCGCATGATGTAGAATTGTTGCTATTTTCCATGCCAGGGATCATTTCCCTTGTCTCCATCAGAAGAGACCCTTTAATCTCTACATTACTTATGCTGAGTACACATTAGACATTGTGTGAACTCAGCAATGGCACAATAAAGCGGGTGGTCCGTATACACTGCAGGATCTGGGGTAAGACCACCCGATATATCGTTCCAGCACTGCATCCAGAAACATGGTGTCGTCCGCCGGATCATCAGGTTGGTCTGCAGGCAGATCTGAAGATACATTGAATGACGCACAGGAGCGCGCAAAAGTGTGTACATACTGGACAATGTGGATGATTTGTCATTCCGATTCACCTCAAAATGACAAATCGTCCAATTTATCATCTAATGTGATTTCAACAGGTGAGTCCTGATGTGCATACCTTGAAAGGAGCGGAAATGGGTGGAGTTTTGCCAAAAAATGGCCTTTTGCGTAGAATCAGGATTGGGTTTGGGTGGATTAGGACACTTCTCGTTTTTTCCTAATTTTATTATGGAGAACTATGAACAAATATTGTGTAAAGTCACACGTGATACTACTAATATATATTTTTATATATATATAGAGAGAGAGAGAGAGAGAGAGAGAGAGAGAGAGAGAGCACTAATCCATGGCACTCACCATTCCTAGATTTGGGGTGCAACATGGTATGTGACCACATTGTTTAAATAGAAATCACAGGGGCTCTGCACTCACCATAATAACTAATAATAATAAACATAATAAACAGTGGGGTTTTGGTTCATGAATTGATCAATGCATTTAAGCTTGCAGCCCCCGTCATTGATCAATTCATGAACCAAAACCCCTATTATGTTCTATTATGTTTATTATTATTAGTTATTATGGTGAATGCAGAGCCCCTGTGATTTCTATTTAAACAATGTGGTCACATACCATGTTACACCCCAAATCTAGGAATGGTGAGTGCCATGGATTAGTGCTTTTTGTTTATTTTGATTAATTTTTATAATTAATCATTTTTGTGATCACATTCTCTCATGCACCCCTTTTAACTAGTTAACTAACTTGTGTCAGCTGTTTTCCTAGGTGCTTTGCAACAGGTGTGCTTGGTAACTGTCTCACATTTAAAAGCAAAGTTGCTGTGAGCTTTAAACCTTGATAGCATACCCTGTGTTTAACACTGATGTGATGGCTATGTCCTTGTTATAATTCTGAGCAATAGAGTAGGGACTTGCAGTAAAGTTGGGTCCCGTGAGGGGGGCTGCAAGCTTAAATGCGTTGATCAATTCATGAACCAAAACCCCAATGTTTATTATGTTTATTATTATTAGTTATTATGGTGAGTGCAAAGCCCCTGTGATTTATATATATATATATATATATATATACCTGATGACAGTGTTGGTTTTGTTCTTGAGACTTGGGGTCTTGGCTCCTGCTGCCAATGCCTCACACAGAAATCTTAGTTAAATCTTATAGTGCTGCTTTTAGAGGACAATAAGCCATACAAGATGGAGCTAACGCCTGTTTGTGTAGTGCCATTGGGATCTCAAACATTCACAGGGTGTAAATGATGGGAATTCCAAATGAGGGACAGAGCCATTAGATTTAGCATGGGACTCATGTTTTGTCAGGTTCCGGGCAGTACAAGTACTCTAGACCAATTGTGGAATTGTGGAATTTTTTTTCAAAATTGGGAAAATATGGGAGAGCAAAAACTTCCTTCACCCAGTGCCATATGCCTCATTACTACAGACTGAGGACAGTGAAGAGCTGTGCTTTATACCTAGATCACGTGCTACCACTGATATGCAAATGTTCAATACAAGTAAATTCAATCAGCAAGAAGGTGACCCTGCAAAGAAATATAGTGGACTGTGTAAAAAAATCAGGTTGATTCTATACGTCACCTCAGCGGATATAGCTCTTTATTCGGCCTCTATACTCAATCAAAGGCACCTTCTAACCATGTACAAAAGTATAGTGTCTTCAAATAAAAAAACATGATGAGGGTTTCCCCACCACATTGAAAATCAGCCCTAGGCCTTTAAGCTAAGGCTGGTAGTAAAAAAATCAGGGGGTCTAATGTGGTACCCCCAGAGTAGTACGTGTCACCTCACCCAAACCTCCATATATTACTATGGGTGTGTCTACCTACATTGATCATGTGCCCACATACTGTATATGTAATAGTTGTCACCATGTTATACTATATGTTAATGTTTATTTATTACTGTCAAATGTATTATTATATGTATATTAATATTTTATTGGTGCTGGCCCAGGGCTTATCAGGTGGTACAGGGACCCCTGAAGAGAATTTTCTGGTGTGCTTACACGCTCAGCCTGCTCAGCTGAGGCAACAGTGTAGAGGGAAGCTTTTAGGAGGCTCACAAGGGCAGCCATGGAGTTGGGAAAGATCTGGGAACTAAGCCCAGATGGATTTAAAGAGGACATCATGGACAGTTGGCGGTGGTTTTGAGGAAGGGTTGGTCCTGGCCTCCAGTGAGACACCAGAGAGGGACCAGTGCAGTGAACGCCCAGTCCCAGCAATAGCGGTGAGGGAGCTATGAGTGCTGATGTTGAGGAGAGAAAGTAGGGTGGCCATTGACCATCAATGTTTTCAAAATATCGATGGTTAACAGCCGATGACAGATAGTTTTGCCATCAATGGCGGTGAGTAAATGGTTCTAAACCATCGATGATAGTGAGCCCCCCAATGTTTTTTTTTCTAACTTAATGCCAGGACATGGAGCCTTGGAGCCTAGCTCTGCCCCTGGCGCACCTGTAAAGCCCCGCTCTTTGGTTCTCATTGGCTGGCAGCCCAGTATGTCATAGAGCAGGGATTACCATCGGTGGTTGAAACCATAGATAATTTACCTTTGAATAGTTGTATACCATCGATGATATCCACTGATGATACCATAGATAGTTACTCATCGATGGCCATCCTTAGGAGTAAGGCTTCTACGCCCCCTCAGTCTAGCAAGTCTGCCCTCCTTGTTTAATTCAACCCAGAGGTGGCACCAGGGGTGCGGCTGAGCCAGCCCAGAGAGAATAAAGGGCTTTTAGAGGCTGCTGCAAGCCCCAGAGCAAGGGTGGTGGCAGTGGGGCTGCGTCTTTGTGCCAGCTTTGGAGTTCTCGATCACCTATCAGTGGTCATGGTAGAGGAAGATGACTGATAGCAGTGCTGCCTGACATGAGAGGAAGGCAGACCTGGCCCCCTATGAATAAGTATCCCACTCGCCACAGGTGATACATATCGCCTGATTCAGAATTACTCTGATGCAGGGATAACTGCTCTGAAAATAAGCTGTCCTGCATTAGTAGCACTGCTACTTCAGTAACAGCGTTACTTACCTTCCATTTGGCCAGTTCCTGCGCATGTGTGACTTGAGGCAGCAGAGGGATCCGCTTGGATACCTCTTCGTAACCCCGGACCTTCTTCCAATAGAAAGGAGCGGGTCTCCGAGAAGCAGCGGCATCTGAAGATGGCGTTTGTACCTGCAAGCAAACTACAAAAACTTACTAGGTCGACTTATCAGGTCCCTATTAATGAATGGCCCATTAAATAAAATATGCAGAAACTGTGTAATGAGCCATTTAAGTGATGATGAACAGGAGTGCCGAGAGGGGGGGAGAGGGTACTAATTACCCAGGCCAGGGCTTGCTGGAGGGGCCTGGCACCGCTTCCCCTATTGCATCACAGCAGCACAGCACACACTGCTGTATGCTGGGCTGCACTGGGAGACTGCTCGTGGCTGCTAAGAAGCAGCCACAGCAGTCTCCTATGCCTGTGGGGGGAGCGATCGAGCTGATTGCGCCCCCCACTGGTTATGCACCGGGCTGAGGGGGCTCACTGCTAACTTTTTTATTTAGCTAAGGAGGCGTGGCCACGCCTCCCACGATTAGGCCACGTCCCCCTTTTTACCCGGGGTGCGGCGCAGCACTTGGCGGACCTGATGATAAATAGACCCCATAGTGAGAATAAATCCCCTCCAAAGATTTTGTATTTAAGCTGCCAAAACCAGTATATAATACACCTTCCTAAAACTGTTCATCAGAAGGAAGGCTATCACCAGTCTTTATAATTAAATACAAATGCAGACTATCATATTTGATTACAGAGTGGGCTATAGACAGTGCAGAGATCACCACTGCTGCCACAAGAGGAAAGTAATTTATTTGTATCACCTCACCACAAATATATTTACAATTAGAAGGGTATTGGATACCATGACTGTTCGAGACTGTTCTTTAATATAGCAATCACCTTGAGGTGACAGTCTGTTGGCAAAGATTTCTGTGTAGCAGAATTGCTATAAGGGGTACATGTTGACCATCATAGTGAAAGTGTTTCAAAGTGTAATTCTCAGTTGCAACAAATAAGAGAAACAATTGTAAGTGCACTACCAATGTGACTACAGTGCTGATACAGCAAAGAAAATTGAGCAGGCCTAGCTCATACTATGGCCTGATTCAGCAGTGATTGCTAATGGGTATAAGCCACACTGCGCATACGCTATGATTGCGCTGTGATTACGTATGCACAGAGGAATCCATTGCAGAGTGAGTATTTGGGGGTGTGACAGGGGAGTGGTCGGAAAGACGCAGGTGTGCCTGTCTGTTTGAATGCTGTTGCTTGGATGTGCATAAATTAGTGACAGCAATTGCATACGCAGCTTGAGAGCCCACTGCATGCGAGGAGACATGCAGTTTTTGCGGCTGGTCAGACTTGGTGTAAATGCTGCGTACCTGTGTGATGTGCGTTGATAGTACCGATGTTTACACAGAAGAGCGACATTGGACGGATGTGAGAAAGCAGCAGTGGGCGTCTTTATGCTGGCTGAGCTTTGTATAGCATTAGCATATTTTTGCTGCTGCGTTCCGTTGAAATTAGAAGCTGCGAACGCATTAGTGATCCTTACAGAATCAGAGCCTTAGATTCCAAACTCATAAGGGCAGACATTTTGTTAGAATTTATCAGAGTCCCCCTGATTTTTCACTATCCAGCACTAGGCTTTACCTACCAGGGTTGGTGGAACCATAGAGGGGAAGCATTGTGGGGCTCTCCCCCGCACCATCATTCCATCAGTCCTAGGCATGATGGCACCAAAGCTAAGGTTTCCTAGGGCAGTTGGGTCCATAGTAATACTTTAGATCATGACCATAAAAATGGTCTATATTTAACATAGGCAAGTACTTTAGTCCCATCTGTCCTCTGCATGTCAATGTGCACAACTCTGAGAATGGCAGTAGTTTTTATTTTCTCCATTTGTTTTAGTTTAACCCTCCCTTCACAGAAGAAGAGTAACATGGATTGCTATGGTGGTAAGTATAGAATAAAACATGGCATCATATATAGGTCTTTGGGGAATCAATTTAATTTCTTTTATATAAGGTTTGTTAACTCATTAAACTGGTGTTTGAGGTTTTTTCTTTTCATTTTTCCCTGGTGCACTGTAGATCTCAGCATGCTTGGTGCCAATGCATGCTGACACTTTTGGTGGGACCTGTAGTGCACCACAGACAAAATGTAATAAATCTGTTATTAATCAATTATTAGCCCAGCAGCCACTGTTGGAAATATACCTAGTGCCACTGGTACTAGGGCTTGGCATTTATTTTTGCAGGCCTGACCCCCCCCAAGGAACCCCAGCTCTGGTGCCAAAACACCTAAGGCTGGTGGAATGATGGTAGGGGTACCACCACACTTCGGGTATCCCCTTTATGGTTCCACCTGCCCTGACTGGTAAAGCCTACTACTGGTTAGTGGCATTTGGGGGACACGCTATGCCCTTGTCCACCTGATTTTTCCACTGCCAGCCTTGATTTAAAGGCCTACGTCTGGTAAACAATTTGGGCGGAACCTCATTTCATTTTTTTTTATTTGCAAAATGTACAAATTTTAGTTTTTGAAAAAGCTTGCACAGACCCAAGGGATCTTTGCAGTGCTTTGGACCAATGTGTCTGCCAGAGGCAGGTCTTTCATTTAGGCGGGATTGTGGCATATTCTAAACCCACAACTTAATAAATCTGGGGTTTCTATACTTTCAATGGGGATAAAATTGGGACAGCGGTTTTGTATTCTAAAGTGTGGTTTGTTGGTGGGTTTGTGGTGGTTTTGAGCTTAGTAAATCGGTGAATTGCAATGCTGGCGATATTTCAAACCCGCTGCATATTAAATGTACCCCTATTATGCCATAGTAAGAGGTTCCAGTCCACTCTGCCCAGTAAATTCAGGTAGAATACGAGTTACATTTGCAAAAGTCTAGTTTGCACATTTACACTAAGGAACATAAAGTACATAGAGGAGGACTTGTCATTTAACAAAGAATAACAATCACATTATATTATTATTATCATTATTATTATTATTACCCTTTTATTGTTACAGAATGTTCTTTGAGTACATACATATACTTGCTATACATACATATTCGATGCAACAATGGAATACACTTCATTTCTAAACACTGAGCGCCCTGCTGTGAAGGGGATAAGCAGAGTGCGCCCTTTCTCCTTTCCACGTATATAACTATGCCATTTATTAGAAACACAGGGGGTAAATGAAAAATATAAGATGCAAAGTAGCCGAGGAAAGTGTAATTATGGCAGAAAATCCTTCCATATATTTTGCAAGCTATGAAAAACATATACTGCTTACACTTTGCTTAATTTGTTTGACAACCTTCAAGTACTAATTTAAAACATTCCCCTGCACGTCATATTTATTTGATAATAGGTTCCTTTGTCCACAGATCCCTTCTGTTTGCTAAGCATTTTTTTCACCCCAAGATGCAATTAGAAAGCACAAAAAAATAAAAAAAAATAAAAAATTCAACAATCATCCAATTGAAAAATTAATTTGGAGCTCAGGCAAGTGACTTAGTCTGATGCCAATAAGCAGAAACTATTCATCCTTCATCACCTGATCTGAGAAAGCCGAGCAGTTTAGTTTAATTAATCCTGCTTTGGGTGGTGCGTGGAACTCACATGTGTAACTAAGCACAACATTTTTACATTACTCTGCATTCAGTTTTATAGAACATTGTGTACATTTGCTGCTTAACCCCTTTGTTACGGGTACAATTCTCACACTACAGAGGCATACTAGAAACTTGTTGGCTACTACGTAGCAAAGATATGTGGGCAGGAAAATTATGTTTGTTTTAGCACATACCCATAGATGGGAGCTCAGAATACCGGCTCAGGAATCCTGGCTTTAAGTATTAGGGGGAGGGGGGTTAGGGTTAGGCTGTGGGTGGGGAAGGTTTGGGTTAGGCTGTGTGGGGGAAGGTTAGGGTTAGGCTGCCGGGGGAAGTTTAGGGTTAGGCTGTGGGAGAGGATTAGTGTTAGGCTGTGAGAAAGAGTTAGGGGAAGGGTTAGGGGTTAGGCAATTTACCTTCAGAAATTGGGATTCTGACTGTTGGGATGCCACTGTTGGTATTCTGACCGCTGATATCCCGACCGCCGGGATCTCGTACCCATGCCCCATAGTGGTGCGAGAAAAAATAAGCAAGATTTTGTACCACAATTTTCAGAGATCTAAGCAGCTTATGTGAGTCTGATTTAATAAGTCCATTTATGCTATATAAAAATGTACCTTACATACAATTTGTCGCACTACTTGCAGCAGCCTGTCTGGGGCCCCAAAACTGCAAGTGTTGCAGCCAGTGGCGTAAGTTCATCCCAGACTCCCGGAGGCAAGTTATAATTTGGTGCCCCCTCGTCACAGCCGCTGACACTGTAACTTAGCAATTTGCATGCAGACAGGCTATAGATAGACTAAGGCAGCAGCTGATGGTCTGACATGGAGATCTCCACTAGTGTATGGTGGCTTCTCAGGTGCCATGAAGGGCTGTGACGGTACTCTCCAGGTACATAGTTACAGCCCTAAGTGCGGTGAATATATAGTGGACAATGGAGGTGCCCCTTCAGAGCTGGAGCCCGGCCCCAGGCGCCTCCATTGTCTCCCATAGTTCTGCCCCTGGTTGCAGCCAACCAT
This sequence comes from Taudactylus pleione, assembly GCA_031769625.1. Lineage (NCBI taxonomy): Eukaryota > Metazoa > Chordata > Amphibia > Anura > Myobatrachidae > Taudactylus > Taudactylus pleione. The sequence goes on from JAUIMM010001073.1 coordinate 1,963,398, forward strand.
TTATGATATCTTGCGCTGTCAATATTTGTATGAGCAGCTGTCTATTAATTAGTCAGTTAACTGACTAAAAATGTATGGTTCTTGCTATTTGATAGACGTGCTTGTATTTTACTATAGCATGTGGTTTAAATGAAAATCTAAACGGTGCTTAACTAAATTGACCAATATATCTAGAATGTGGGAATGTGCAGTCAATCACTGTAATTATGAGTATGAAAATGAAAAAAATTATAGAAAAATAATAAAAATAAATAATACAAAATAAAATAGGGAAAAAATTTTTAGGTAATTTAAATGAAAAAAAAAAAATTTTTTTTTTAATGAATAGGAACTAAAAATGTCTAGGACCGGAAATGTCTGAAAACACAGTGAACTCAATACATAACAACAAATAAGGGTGTTTATAGCTCTTTTCGTGAATATGTGTGTGTTGTCCAAGTCTCCCGTAACTGGCAATGAGGCTTTGTCCGCAGCACCGGCTTCTGTTTACTCACGCTATCTTCCCCTAGCAGCGGTATTAGTTGATGGTGGCTGAAGTCTTGCAGCAGTTGGAGCAGGCTCAGTCAGCTGTGTGTAGTGTCTGTCTGACTGCCGCTTTCACTTGCCGGGACTGTGTATTCTCCCTGGCTCTATGCGGAGAGCTGTTGTATTTGTCGGGAGTTCAGTGCTCTCGCTGTCTCGCATACTCCTGTAAACTGTGTTGACATCAGTATGGGGTCCTTCTTACACCAACGCATTTCATCATGGATGACTTTTTCAAGGTGCCTGTGAGATGAACTCTGCCTGTATTTATTCCTGAGGGGCTATTTTGATTGGCTGCTTCATTTAATGCATTAATTAATGCCGTAGATCCCTCTTTGCTTGTTTTTGGGAGTTTTGAAATAAATGGCTATGTGTACTTTATTGGCTTGTGTGCAAAACATAAAATTAATGGGTATATTTAAAAACGATTAGTGTGTTCTAAAAATAGCTAAAAAAAAGTCCTCTTATTCATAGTATTAGTAGAGTGCAACAATGTATCCGGATTGTTGCCAGGTCCTTTTTAGAATAAAGTGTAATAATAACAAAAGGTGTGAAAACATAAATATATATATATATATATATATATAATGTGTAACCGATTAGATAAAAAACATTTTTTATAAAAAATGTTTTTTAGAAAAGATGTTTTATGTAATAATAAAAATAAGAATAAAAATAAAATTAAAAATAGAATGTAGGTTATATTTAAAACCTGGGTTAATTAAATATAATTATCTGGATTGACTTTTGCTCCACGGTAATATATAACAAGATGTAAACTGCTGGTGTGTTGCACAATGGATTTAATCAGTCAATTTCACATCTTCTGTGTCTATTCATTGGGACACCGTCCTTAAACCTTCAAAAAAGCTCCCAAATCAAAGTCTATATTCAGACCTTTTGGATGAAGGGTTCCCAATTTATAAATCCATTCTGTTTCTGACAAGAGGGGTTTGGGAAGCAGAGCCTGCCTGATGATCACAACAGGGCATGGCCGCAATCACACATGTTTGATCATACCCTTTATTGTACCAGTGCCTGACTGTTTCCATGGTGGCCCTGACTATGCATAGACACATCATATTTTGAGTTGAGTGTATGTTTCCAGTGTCCACATTCGCTTGAAGAGTCTAGTCAGGAGAGATCCCATATAAGTTCAGTACAGCATAACTAGTCAGGGGTGTAAAATAAAGTGTGCAGGGGTGCAGAACAAGGTCCGATCGGGCTGAGGCTGATTTTTGATGAACTCAGCAGAAATGTGCAGAGGACAGCAAGGACTCTGTGCCCGAGTCATTACTATCTTCTGTGCATATGCCTTCTTCAATTACACAGCCAATCCCAAGTAGTTATCGATGAGACCCTTGCAAGGCTCAACTCCCTTGGTGTTAATAAAATGAAGATGTTTAGAAAAGTGAAAAAGAATCTGAAACTACTGAATATTCAGTTGCCAAGTCTCAGTTGCTAAACTAGTGCCTAGGCTTAGCAATACCAAGGTAACTCTTAAGTGGCATTGTTAAGCCTAGGCACTAGAAGTGCCATCAAGATCTCTAACGGGCCAAGGTACTGAGGGGCAGGGACGGACTGAGGCTGTAGGTCAGCCCTGGCAGTCCGCCCTGTGCACGTGCCTTAGGTGCACTCGCTCGGGAAGGGGGCATGGTTATTTCAAGGGGGCGAGTCACAGGGTCCTGGCCTCTCGGCATGCCTCGTCTCTTCCCGGCCAAGCACAGTGCACCGGCCCATCACTGCCACCACCTTTTCTGTCTCCCTTATCCCCAGGGCCAGGGGATGGATGTTGGGGGACACTTCCACCATCCTCGAGCTGGCCTGAGGCCATCGGCCCTTCTGGCATTTGCCAGAAGTACCCGATGACCAGTCCGGCCCTGCTGAGGGGCGTGACCAAAACGCTTGGCACAGGGGCGGCTCTGTGAGGGAGGCATGGTTTCCTAAACAGGATGACCGCCAGCAACAGTAATGGTGGTGTGGCAAGTCTCTGGCACTGCTCCGGCTTCATGGTTCTTGCTCCAGCTGCTGCTTAATGACCAGCTCTGACTTACTGACTGACTGACTGAGCTCAGCCACGCTGTCTCCTGCCCTACCCAGCACAGCAATGCCGGGCTCTGATTGGCTACATGATGCATCACAGAGAGACAGGACCTAGCTCCAGCCCTATCACCACAGCAGCAGCTGCCGCCTGTATCCATCCCTGGCCTCAGCAGCACTGCAAAGATACAAAATAGATATAGATACCAGTTGGCGCTGATCTTTTATATAATAGGATTTAGTTATATCAATTATAACACGTGTTTTTAGTCAATCTATTTCAGCTCATGAACAAACCTCTTCAATTTTGCAACATTTACTAGAAAATAATAATATATGAGCTGCGCTCAACTAGTCAGAAATGTATCAATTAAAATATACAATGTATAATCCACTTCAAAAGTCCAAATATAATATAAGAAAATGTTTATTAATAATAGGACGGCACATGTTACCAATGTAAAAAAGCCACTCTAAGTTTCTATTAGCAGTTTTGGATCAATGCTTTAATTGATTAATTGATTTACCACATTTTGGGCAGGATGTACTAAGGGCAGAAATGTGGTAAAACCCCCAGGGTTTTACTGCATTTCTCAGATGTATGTCCATCTTTAGATGGCAATACAAAATAGAAGCCTATGGGCGTGCGCATTCATCTACACAGAAGGACGCCAGAGAGACTTATGGGTCATAAACCTGGAAGTTCCTCTATTATAAAGGACAGCTCTTACATACCAGTAGTATGTACCCGATAATGGGCGGTATGTACAGCATCGCGGATACAATGCTTAGTACATCCTGCCCTTTGTCTTAAACACTACACCCCTTATATGAGAGAGTGATGAGACACCTGGGCTGCCATTTTGTGAGACACCTTTGTCTATTTTAATTTTCTAATTATGTTAGTTTATGTGTGCATAGAAATATGCTATGCCACATAAAATGCACATAAATGGTACAAAAAAGTGTCTCAATTAAAGTAATGGCTGTTAAATTCTACCTGGGGTTATATTTACTAAAGGTTAATTTTAAATCAATTTAGGTTGTTTTTGCCTTGAAGTAAATTCAAACTTAAAATCTAGCAGCTATCTCGGCGAAAATCGCACCGGTCACCGCAAATAGCTGGCTATTACATTTGGGCCAGGGCAAGGGATTAAAAATATCTGGGAATCGATGCATAGGAATTTTAAAAAAAGAAAAGATTCTGTCATTTTCATGTAGTGATTAGGAAATAAGAATAAAAACATTTGATACAAGTTTTATAAATGTCCACAATTTATAGTAAAAAAAAAAAAAAGTATTCGAACACCTGTGCAGTCCAATGTAGAAATCTGACTAAATAAATGCCCTAGCATTTTATATGTCATAACAATGTTCTACAAGTACCTGACATAAAATAATACTGATTTTTTTTAGGGTGATGATCATGTAACAGAAGCAATGTATGCTGCTTATTGGCATATACTGAGAGGTCAGGCTTCAGTGTGAATACTCACATTGGAAAAGGCTGTAGTATGAAGGTACAATGTTTGTAAAACCTGGTGATGTTGCCAAAATAGTTGCTGTGCAGGAAGATAGCAGATGGTCCACCAGGTGGATTCTGACGGTCCACAAACTGGCATAAGTATTAGGTTAACTGCTTTCCAGCAATAATTGATAAGAGCCAAAGCAATAAACAACATGTTTGGTTTTTAGTTCGACCTTGATGTACACACTGAAGCAGCTCACACTTGTGATGGAAGACACTGCACCAGAATATTTGAGAATCAAGAGAACTATGGTACAGAAAGAATGCAAAAATAAAATTAGAGATGATCTCAGAGATCCGAACCCACCCGAATTTCGGGGATCCGGGGCGATTCGAGTGACCCTCGGATCTCCCTGCCTGCCCCGGATCCCTCACCTGTCGGATCGCGAGGTTTTGTATTGACCGGGCTTAATGCTGTTTGCCCGAGAGAGAGCCGTCTTTCACGGCTCTCAGCCAATCAGCATTAAGTCCATTGAAAATGAACACTGAAGAAGAAGATGGAGCCCACCATCCCCCGCCGCCTGACACCGCCGCTGGCAGCATCCCCCGTTGCCGACACTACCGCTGCAGACACTGCTGGCACCCCTGCACTGCTGCCCCATGTACTGAGGACACCGTTAGCGACCCCCACACTGCCGACACTGTCAGTACACATGCACTGAGGACACTGCTGGCACCCCCGCTCTGCCGACACCGCTGGCACCCTGCATTGAGAACACCCCTGCACGGCTGACACAGTCAGGAAACCTGCACTGAGGACACGCTGGCACCCCTGCTCTGCCGACACTGCTGTCACAGTAAGTGCACTATTGGTGTATCCAACCCACATAGTATAACACACTGTGGGCCTGATTCAGAGCCGGACGCAATTTGCGGACGGTCGTTCAGGAAAAGGGGGTGGCTATTCAAATGAACCGTTCGCTGTTTGCGGTCTGTTCACGCCTCTATGTCTGAACGAGCGAACAAAACTTGCGGTCGTTTTTTGGATAACTATGCCCCCTGGCCGCTCGCATCGTACGTCATGTCCACTATTTATTAGATTAGTCGAGTACATCGACCAGCGTATGAACTGCTCGCTATTCTTGTGGTTGGTTTTTCCTACCACAATCTTGCGAGCAGTTCTGACTATAAAATAACCCAGTGACGTGGTCAATGACGCTGCTGTATTAATTATGCACACCCATAAAACGCCCGTTTTGACCTTTAAGCACGCCTGTGTTCGGATCTCCCCTCCCCGTTTTCAAACACCTTCCCCTGTTACCACCCACATACGACTCCTACTGTCACTCATATTAGCAGGCATTCGCTATTTAGCGAACAAACGATTCTCGGCCGCACTGACTGGTTCGCGCATGCGTATTATGATCCGTACGCATGCGCAGTTGGGCAAACATCGCTCGGAGGGAACGAGCGGCCACTTACGAGCGGCTCTGAATCAGGCCCTGTGTCCGTGTTGGAAATTAGAAGCTGAACTGCCACATGTTAGTGCCGTCCACTGTGTCACTTAGCTTAGACAGCCAGCTAGCTGGATGCAACCTTTTGGCCTTAACTAGATGAAGCAAATAATATTGTGAGGTGGTCCAAATTGATTGGAAATTACTGGAAATAAATGTTATTGAGGTTAATTATACTGTAGGAACAAAAACAGGCCCAAATTATTTGATTTTAGCTGTTTTTATGATTTTTTTAAGGAAAAATCCAGATCCAAAACCAAAACACGAAAACAAAACATGGAGGTGTAGTGTTGGCAAAACCAATCTAAATCCAAAACCAGGGGGGATCCAGATCCAAAACCAAAACACAAGGGTCGGCGCACATCTCTAAATAAAATACAAAAACATGCAGCATAATCCATCCACACATAGGACGTCATTCAGATTCGAGCATAAACACAAGTTACGGATTTTATCCCTACAATTTGGTCTGTTTGGCCATTCAAAACATTCGCGTCTATTTCCTGGAACCTCAGCCACTTTTTGAACTTGAAGCTTCCTACGACAAAGAGGTAGACGAGTCCATAATGCAGCACTGTAAGTGAGTTACGATGCAAAATGAGTACGGAGAAGACAACCTAACAGTCACAAATGTGTCTTGTTTGGAGAGGGATGAATGAAGACACCCAACACCTGGTACAAGTTGCGAGCTGACAATGATGACGGCCACGATCCATGCCTGATTCACCCAACACATCGAAGAGACGCCCAATTATGCATATATAGTATAACTGCTGCAGCCTCACAATGTACTAAACACTCGTTTTAAAAAAAATGTAAATAAATCATGATTCAACTCCTTTTGGGAAGTTGGAGCCTGCTGATATGTTTATTAGTGTGTATAAAGTTGAAATGTTACAATTCTGTCTTGTTTAATTTGCTGTTAAGAGGGTCCTTGCAACTTGGGTACTTAGGGGTATATTTACTAAAGTGCGGGTTTTTAGAATTAGAGATGTTGCCCATAGCAACCAACCAGATTCTACTTAACATTTACCCAGCACCTTCTAGAAGGGAATGGGTATGAAGTCCCAGCGACTGAATAGCCACCGATTTATATCCCGACAGCCCGAAGGTAGGAGATCCCGACAGGGCAGGTAAGTACTCTATCCCTACCCCTCTCCCCCCCTAACCCTTCCTTAGTGGTGCCTAATCCTAACCTCCCTTCTAGTGCCTAACCCTACCCTCCCTCCGGGGATGCCTAGCCCTAACCCCTCCTTACCGCACCCTAAACCTAACCCTCCTGGGGAGGTTCATAACCTCCCCGCGGAGGTGCTTAACCCTCCCCCCTAGGAGTGCCTAACCCTAATCTCCCCCCAAAAAAACCTAACCCCACTACGCTCCCTAAAGCTAACCCTCGTTCGGTCAGGCATCCTACGGCATTCCCTCGTCGGGATTAAGGTAGGCGTCGGTATTTTCGATGCCTATCTTAAATCCCTTGTTGGGATTCGGATGTCGGTCTCATAACTACATCCCTCTAGAAGATAATAGCTAGAATCTGATTGGTTGCTATGAGCAACACCTCCACGTCTAAAAACCCGCACTTTAATATACCCCATATTGTCTGCACTTCCTGTAATTAATAGATTACTGAGATATTGCTCACAGTGAAAAAACATGAAAGAAAGGAGAGGATGTTTATATATGCTGCATTGGAGAGTAATGATAAAATACAACTATTATTTTTTATGTACATTTAAAAAAAAAATCTTTTTTCAAACCAAAATATTAAAAAAAAAAACCCACAAGATTTAAAGAATAAGTGTTAAAATTTGTGGAAAAACTTGTTTCACTATGTATCCTTGCAGTGTCTTATTCAATTGATAGGTTATTGTTAGAAAAATTCTATTTCATCATAGATGTCACTAGTACTATCCATGCCTTCTCTCTCGACATCACTCCACTGCTCCCTGTCTTCTCTCTCTGACCCCACTCCTCCCCTCCCTGCCTTCTCTCTCTGACATCACTCCTCCCCTCCCTGCCTTATCTCTCTGGCCTCACTCCTCGGCTCCCTGTCTTCTCTCTCTGACCTCACTCCTCCCCTCCCTGTCTTCTCTCTCTGACATCACTCCTCCCCTCCCTGTCTTCTCTCTCTGACATCACTCCTCCCCTCCCTGTCTTCTCTCTTTGACCTCACTCCTCCCCTCCCTGTCTTATCTCTCTGACCTCACTCCTCCCCTCCCTGTCTCCTCTCTCTGACCTCACTCCTCCCCTCCCTGTCTTCTCTCTATGACCTCACTCCTTCCCTCCCTGTCTTCTCTCTCTGACCTCACTCCTCCCCTCCCTGTCTTCTCTCTCTGACCTCACTCCTCCCCTCCCTGTCTTCTCTCTCTGACATCACTCCTCCCCTCCCTGTCTTCTCTCTCTGACCTCACTCCTCCCCTCCCTGTCTTCTCTCTCTGACATCACTCCTCCCCTCCCTGTCTTCTCTCTCTGACCTCACTCCTCCCCTCCCTGTCTTCTCTCTCTGACATCACTCCTCCCCTCCCTGTCTTCTTTCTCTGGCATCACTCCTCTGCTCCCTGTCTTCTCTCTCTGACATCACTCCTCCACTCCCTGTCTTCTCTCTCTGACATCACTCCTGCCCTTCCTGTCTTTTCTCTCTCTGACATCACTCCTCCACTCCCTCTTCTTTCTCTGACCTCACTCCTTCCCTCCCTATCTTCTCTGTCTGACCTTACTCCTTCCCTCCCTGTCTTCTCTCTCTGACATCACTCCTCCCCTCCCTGTATTCTCTCTCTGACATCACTCCTCCCCTCCCTGTATTCTGTCTCCGACATCACTCCTCCCTTCCCTGTCTTCTCTCTTGTCGAAGCTGGATAATTGGCTGAGACAAGATAAGTTTAAAATTGAATCGCGGTGACGCCATCTTGCGACTGGCCGCAAGACGCCATCTTGGAAATGAGATCGCAAGATGCCATTTTGCGAATGGCCGCCCAAGCACCATTTTAGATAAACTCACATTTAAGTACATATGGCGATATTACTAATAGCATCATGTGATTGCATCTTTCATCATTTCTCATATACACATTAATACGTACAATTGCGCTGTTAACTAGTCGCATATTAGCAAATGCATAAGATCCTATATGAAAACACAGTTTAGTAGCTAAATGCACACGCACCTGTCCCCAGTTAACTAGCATCTTTATATCAAACCCAGCATACTCACACATTACATATTCACATACAAGGTTTCATAAGCTCTAAGGTATAAGATTTAAACTTGTTCATTAAGTATAAATGCTATGAAATATTGTTTGGTAACTAAGGTTTTATACATAATAAGTAAGCCGTGTTTGGTTTTGTACTGATGCGTGCTCTTTCCACAGTATGCCGGTATTATCGGTGGGGAGATCGCATCATGCATTCTCAACTTATGGATTGCAGAGACTTCAAGCAACAAAATGTATATGATATGAATAACTGTTAGGATGTTGAATGTACCTGGAATCTAGGGATCCCCAGTTGTTGGAGGCTGGGTTGTGTCTATTTGAATCAGCCTGTTAAATGCTCTGTAACAGATGTATCCCCCTTGGGAACCATTAGCATCAGCAACAAACTTCTCTATTGTGTTGTCTATTCCTGGGGGGTATAAATATGTGTGCTCCAACACTGGGTCTTTAGTCTTTGTGCTGAATGCTGATAGACGAGGGGTTTCTTGCTGATGCCTAACATCTGGTCTGGAAACGCTGCGTATGTATACTGTACTTGGGTCTGTATAATTCCTTTGCGCCAAATTGTGTCTGGATCAATAGCGTGTATGACTGTACTTTTTACTTGAATAATACTTTGTGCTTTGGAACCACATCTTCTAAGTCTGGTGTCTCTATTTACTGTATGACTGTGTATGCAAATTAGCGTCATCCTTAGAGGTTTATAGGTAGGATTATTAGAAGGTATAGGCAGGGGTATATACAGGTTCTAATTCAGTATCGTTAGTTGGGGGCTCGTAGTGAAGTCACTTACCTACTCACACGGTACATACGGCTATCGATATCTCAGCAAAGGGTGGAGTGGCCACGTGCAGGGTTTACCTGCAACCGCTTTGTGCTGAAAGATCGCTATCCATTTCCGTGTGAGCCAAGGAAGCTGACTAGAATCCAGGGACAAGAGAGGAAAAAGTTTGTTTTCCTTTGTTGATAGAACCTAACGTTTAGAGGGGTGCCGCAGTATTGAGTACGCGGCTGAGTCGCAGTTTTGCACACAGTAAAAATGCACTTTTGTGTACGCAGTTAAAAGTTGTCATACGGTTGTGTGTTAGTCGCATTATTGTGTATGCGACTGGTCACACAATAGTGTATACGTACTTCCGGTTGTGCCGCCACGTGTTTAAACAAAGCCGTTGAGGTTTACATTTTTCAATTGTTATCAATATCTGGGTTAACGTGTATTTTTCTGCGCAGGAAAAAGTGTGTAACAGTGAGTATTTGTTGAACAAAGTTAAGGGTATCGTATGATCCTTAAGGGCTAGGTGCAAGGGTTAGTCTAGCCGCTCGGTAAGTAGCTTACCGTTCTATACACAGTAGCAGGTGTACATGTTGTCTTTGTTCTAGAGAGGTGCGTGGAAGTAGCCGACATACAAACTTCCATAGGTGTGGAAGTTGCCTTTTTCAATCTTATCCAGGTGTGTGGGTGCCTCCGACTTAAATCGTCCACAGGTAAGTGAAAGTATCTTGATTATCTTTCACCAGTTTAAATCTTTATTGAAAAGCATAGGAGTTGTCTCAGAATGGGAGCCATGCAAACAGTAGAGATGTTAGACAATGATGTGCTGCTAATGAAAGCGCCGATTGGATCGACTCGTCGTATTATGCATACTAAGTACGGCACTTATGCGATAAGGTATTGTGATGTGTGGTTTAAAATGACGATGAAGAGTGTTAGACCGTTTCCCAGAATTGGTAGTTTTGATAAAGATGTGTTAGATAATGTCCGGGATCACATCAGATTGATGCGCTCCCGAGAGAAAAAGGTTAAATATTATGAATGTTTAAAACTGTGTCAGCATGAAGGGGATGCGTGGCTTAAAAATGTGCAAGCGACGCAAACTAGCATCGTGAACACTTTGCCAGATAATACATCCGCGACGCTAAATTGCAATACGGGCGAGCCGCAAAATGGCGCGCACGTGCGGCAAGGTAGCGTTGTGGGGAGTATTGCCAGCAGTTCACGCTCACCTCCCCCACCTTATGTGGATGGAGGTGCAAGTACAGTTACCAAAAATACTCATAAATATGTAACAAGCAATTTGTACCCTCTCTTAGCAACCATAAAGAAAATGTTTATGATGTGGATGATGAGCCTATTGTAATGTCTTCCATTTCCCATGCTGTGCAAATGATAGATGCTGCATCACCACAATCACGAGTGGTGCCGCTATCTCCATCGGTAACAGCAAGGTGCTAACACCCTCTGCACCCGTAGAGGAAGTTGTTCATACCATACGTAGCAGCAGCAGATTAAACCCCCAGCCAGGTAACCAGGTCAAAGGTAGCAGCACTACCGGTCTGCATCCTATTCGGACAATAACCGTTCTAAATGGAAATGCATTAGTGAACGGTATAGTGCCCACGAGGGAAGTGGTAATGCATTGACCTTGGACAAAAGCAGAACTAAATTCCATCATAAATGATTTCCCCGATCCCAAAAAGGAACTAGCAAAATGTCGAAGATTTTTGAGAAACTTGGGTAGTTCACATGAGCCCACTAATAAAGATTGGCGTGTGGTGTTAAGGGCCTGTCTACCACGCAATACCGACGTGACAAAATTTATCACGGATTGTGTATTGGATGGTGACGTTCCCTTAACAGGCAAAGTAAACCAAGGTAACATTTCCCGCATTGTAACTCAGTTGGGTATATATTTTCCAGTAGTAGTTAACTGGAATAAAATTTTCACCATTAAGCAAAGGGAGAGTGAAACTGCAGAAGATTATTGCGATCGGGCTCTGCAGGCTATCACCCAGTACACTGGAATAGAAGATATTAAAGATAGCACTCACCACAGGGGAATGATAGTCACGGTACTAATGGATGGTCTGAAAGATGACTTAAAGACTCGGGTTCAGACCTCACAACCTGGCTGGATGGGAGTCACAATAGATACACTCATAGAATCCACAGAACATGATAAAAATATCACAAAGAAGAGAGAAACCCAGAGCGAAAAACTAATGGCTGTCAGTATCCAAGCTCTGGAAGGAATGACAATAACATCACAGCCAACCGACACACCAGCACCCACACCGGCACCAACACCTGAACAGTTACACATCCTCACCAATCCCACACCACAGCAAACACATCCTTACCCCACCTATCATACACAGCCACAGGCCTCATACTACCCACAAACTTCATACCTCCCACAATACCCTTATCCTTCATATCTTTACACCTACCCACCATCTTTTCCTCTTGCTCAACTCCAACAACAATCCTTTCATCCACCCCGTTCAAAAATATGTTTTAACTGTCACCAAGTGGGACACATAAGTAAGAACTGCAAAGTGAAGAACACCACACAGGAACACGAGTTTCCCATGGGTTCATAGGCAACCCCTGTATCTTCTCCCAGGCCTTATATGACTGTTTACTATCTTTTCAACCTATCAATGGATCTGTTCTAATGTAAAATGTGGACGATTTATTGTTGTATTTTAAGTTTATGTTTAAATGATATTAAACTGTTGTGCTTTATCTCCCACTCACAGGACGCAAGGTTGCTAAGGATAAACGGCAGCTATGCCAGGCTAAGGTCGAATACTCGGAATACTATCCAACCCAGTGGACCAGGCATTATTTAGAGCAGTAGCTATTAATAACAAGATTTAATTGCAGGAACCTGTATGCAGATACTATATCACTAGAATTATTAAAAATGATAGGGGGACTTATTTTACAGGTGACGTTTCTAAGAACATGTGTGAGGTGATGGGTAACAACACTAAGATTATCCCAGACTGTCTTTTCCTTTATTTGCCCCCCCTTTTTAGATACTGTTCAAACGGGCAGCCTCATGTGAAAATATGATGATGATGTTACTGTGCAGGGTCTCACGAAGATGAGTGAGAATAACCGAAATTGAAAGTGTTATTAACTAACATGTCTAATGCAAATTGTCATGATGTCAAACCAGGAGAATTTGTTATGATCCCAAAATGTTTTAGCTCAGGTTGCTTGACTGATCAATGGAGAGGTCCGTATCTGACGATAGCACATCCTCAAAGGGTGGCCGAGGAAGATACGTGGGTCCATTCCACTCACTATAGGCAGGTTAACCAACCGGTGGAGATACAAGGCGTAGACAAGGCCGATAATGTGGACCTGTCGATTGCAAGCTTGTGCCGGAAGGATTAAAAAAGTGATGGTGAGATACTTGAGCTTAAGAAATGTGTAGATCAGTGCTTCAGGCAATGGAGTAGTCTGCTGTGGTCATCCTAGTTCTTTCTTCCAGAGTTTCTGTCATGATGATCTGTTTGGGGATACCCAGTTTCTGTGATGGGGGACCGATAAAGGAAATGTGAGCTGATGGCAGTGCTGATGGAGTGGAGTCAGGAGGAGGAGTGCTATACCAAATCAGGGGAATGTCTGACCAATCTTAGTATTGTAATTGTTATGTTATTTGGGAAGAATACTTCCAGAAGTTATGACCCTCACACATGTTGAAATGCTTGGTATACATAAGAACACACCATCACCATATCTTCACACGCAATATGAACACAGAGGCAAAAGAAATATGATACCTGGTGATGTGCATAAAGCCACTCAGTTAATTAGTGAGACAACTGGCTTTCAAGTTTTAGTCGCAATGGATCCCACCAGGATTGCTCGGGGTACATAAAATTTTAGATATATTCAGAAACTTGCTAAATTGATAGATAATATCACCGAGATGTACGATGACACATTCAGGTATACAGGGAGAGCATTGCAAGCGTACAAGAAAGAACTGGTGCAACACAGGCTAGTGTTTAATTATTTAACTGCTGTTACTAGAGGGTATTGCGTAACGTTAGCCACCCAGTTTGGAGTAAAATGTTGCACCTACGTCACCAATGATACCAGCGACCCTCCCTGTCTTCTTTCTCTGACCTCACTCCTCCCCTCTCTGTCTTCTCTCTCTGATCTCACTCCTTCCGTCCCTGTCTTCTCTCGCTGACCTCACTCCTCCCCTCCCTGTCTCCTCTCTCTGGCCTCACTCCTTCCCTCCCTGTCTTCTCTATCTGACCTCACTCCTCCCCTCCCTGTCTTCTCTCTCTGACATCACTCCTCCCCTCCCTGTCTTCTCTCTCTGACCTCACTCTTCCCCTCCCTGTCTTCACTCTCTGACATCACTACATGCCCTGGACACGCCTCACTAAACTTTGCCTACTTGTACCATTATCACCCAGTCATGCCCCTTCAGCTACAAATGGAGATAAAACTAAATTGCGTATGACTGAGACCCAGCCTCTATATGGCAAACAAGGCATCTCCTTCAGGTGACAGAATAAATAAATATAAATTGTGTCACTTAATTGGCAGTTTGTGTAATGTTGTCATCACTAGCAACAAGGAAATATAATGGAGCATTTGGTGTTTGCTACCGATCATGTGTGGTTCACAGTTACCAATTACAGATGTATTCACTTAAAAATTAATTTAAAATACAGCAGCAGTTCTACAGTATATACTGTCTGCTAAACAGCTTGCAGTATACTGATATTTATCTTGGCACAAGAAAAATGCCACACAGTATACACTGCAGTAGAAGGGATGGAAGGTCAAACTATTGACTTTACCCACAATTCCCTGAGCAACACAATGATTCACAAAGGAAATTTCATATTATTTTCATCAGAGTTCTGTGTTACCAATTTAACCAAAGTGATTAATTAGGGATTAAAATATTTACTTTGCACATGTAGACTTGGCACGGCACAGGAATATTTAAGCATCCCACTAAAGGGGTCAGCCTGGCTGCTTGCAGTGTTTTGTTTGTAATTTTTATCTTCTGTGAGAGAGAAGAAAATGTGTCATACCAAGGACATATTCTAAGTTGCCTCTCCTCAAACTTGGATCAATAAAACTTAAATTGCATCTACCATGTACACAGTGGAGGAAGCCATTTTGTAGACTGAACCAAGTCTTACAAGAATGCTGCCCCTCAATAGACTATAGGCCCAATTCACTACTGATCGCTATTCTGCTTATACGCATGCAACAGAGTTGCTAATATCAGCGGTGATATGCAAATGTTTGCATCCGCATTAAGATCGCAGCCTAACATAAGGATGCCCACTGCCCCTTACATCCGTATACAATGTCAACATAGCGAAACAATCGGTAGCATCGAGTAACATTGGACCCATACGCACAGTTAAGGCAGGTCAGACCTTACTCAGGAATTGCTTAATTCAGCGCACACTATGAGGCCTCAGACTGCGTCTGGTATCCTAGTGGATAATTTAAGTACGCCCCTACAATGCCGTTGAAACGTTCTGGCACCCCTGCGTTTGGCCGACCACACCCCATCACCACCCACCAACGGCACTTCCTGTCAATCACTCTGCCACGGGTCTGCGTAGCCTCTACGATCGCAGTCCCGATCGCAATGGCTAGTTCGCGCACATGCATTGTGATGCATATGCATGCGCAGTACGCAACAATCGGCTGATTGCGTGCGTATAAGCAACTGCGTTTCTTGCTGAATCAGGCACTATGAGCAGTGTATGGTAAGTATAAATCACCACTTACTTATATTTTAACAACTTAGGGGGCTAAGTAATAGGTTCCGAAATTACAGAACTGGCAAGATTTCGAAAAGTTCTCCACTAAATTTAAAGCAACAATCAGTTATAAGGCTCATTTGATTGCCGCTTTAAGTTTAGCATTGAACACCAGTTCCAAAATCTCAGAACCTATTACATAAGCCTGGAAAATCGGGGGAAAACCAGAATGGGGTCCACTCTATTTTATAGGAACCAGCACCGGGCTGAATCTGCTGGGAGGGCTTTACACTATAGCACGAGACACACAGCATGGGGTCCCCCATCCATAATGTAAAACCAGTCCCAAACTAGTCAGCCCAGGGCTGGAAATCCCCGTAAAGTGGGGAAACCAAAAATAAAATAGGTTCTCCCCCTCCCCAAGATTTACCAGCCATGGGCTGAAAGCCCAGGACTCTTCCCCTCACCCCTGGAGGTGGTGGGTGCGGGAGTAATGGAGTAAAAGATCGATAAAATAAAGAAAATATTACCACCGGACACACACACACTAAATGTTGTAACACTATTACACATTCTGACACTTACACTTCATGGACACGCTGCGCACTAAACAATAGTGAAGAGCTCATTGGCTAAGAGTTGTACGCTCTCAGCCAATCAGCGGACAGTTTCTATGGCAGCATCCGCTGATGTCTCATCCTGTCATTTTTATGATATTTACAGTGGAACTATAGGTGCCAGTGGGCTCTTAATGTCCGGGCATGCTGCACTTGTAGTTCTCCAAGTGCCGGCATGCAAGGACTATTGACTATTTATGTACGCTCTATCTTCCATCCGGATAACATGAGGGAGATAGAGAAAGGACATTGGTGAAATTATATAAGAAGTGGGTGGAAGATATAATAAAGCAAATTATTTATAGATAAAAATAAAATGTTCATCCTTGATGACGGCGTAAAATGCCAGAAACAACTGACAAGATAACACTCTGGGATAGGAAGCTACAGACTAGGAGGATAGGAAAAATGTTACGTTACTATAGCATTACAGCTGTTCACATTTTTCTGCTCATGAACTTATTTTCCAATAAGAAAGACTACTTAAATATACAGTATGAGTCAAAGGGCTCACAGCACTCACAGACCTCCTCCCTTCTCCTCGGGTTAATCTTCCTGCTTTTTATAACTTAATTTTAAAGAATTGATGATTTTTCTTCATACTAAATAAACAGATGAATTGTGCCCTTTAGTATTTGTGTTAGAACATATAACAAGTAACAACAATTTCATTCAACAAAACCACTTATCTTAGAATCAATGGCGGAACTTGATGGGCCCAGGAGCAAAAATATACTTTGACCCTCCTCTCCTTTGCACAAAGGGGAGAGGCAGTAGGTTATGGAGAGAGGCTGTGGATGGCGGTGAGAGGCAGAGAGTGACAGTGGGATAGTCAGTGGCAGGGGAAGACAAAGGACCTCATTCAGACCCGGTCGCAAGCGCTGAGCGCTCGCAAACGGGTCAATGTTAAGACCCTGCACGCGCGCAGCGGCCGCACTGCACGTGCGCAAGCCCCGGAGTGAGAGAGAATTTCTCTCGCTCCGGAGCTCACTACAAAAGGGGCGGCTGTCAATGGTGATTGACAGCTTGACCCGTTTTGTAGGTGGGGTGGGGGGGTGGCTACACAAACGGAGGCGTTCCCAAGCGAACGCCTGCCGTTTTGTGGGTGGCCGCACTGACATCAGCAGTGATGTCAGTGGGGAGCTTCCTGCTCGATCAGAGTTTGTTATCATGGTGATAGATATAAGAGGCCAGTCCAATGCAATTATACCCTCTGGGGTTTATTAAACAAGAAGGTGTTTTTCAAAACAGCTAATTTTCTGCTTTCCAGAAGCAGCTTCAGCCTGACAGGAATGGAGAGCATCAGCTAAATTCCTGGTCAAGGCCAAATGAATGTGAGAAGCACAAATTATGGTCTCTTCAGAAGGTGTGGTAGGTTGAATGGGTTGGAAGCTTCATGAAAGAGCATCCGCCTTGAGATTCCTGGAGCCAGGTCAAAAAGAAATAATGTCATTAAAACGGGTAAAAAAATAGAGCCCAACATTCTTGTCTAGCATTTACAGTAATCTCTTCATAGTTTCAATATATGCCAACTTCTTATGGTCGGTCAAGACTGTGATCAGATGTTTAGCTCCTTCTAACAAGTGCCTCCAATCATCAAAAGCCCATTTGATGGCCAACAACTCTCGATTCCCAACATCATAATTTCTCTCTGCCGGAGTAAATTTACGCGAGAAGAAGGCACATGGATGAAACTTGTTATCCCTCGGATACTTTTGCGACAAGATAGCACCAACACCAACTTTGGAGGCATCCACTTCAACAATAAACAGAAGATCTGGATCAGGATGGCGGAGAACAGGAGCAGTGATGAAAGCTGACTTCAGGGAATTGAAGGCCTGTACCGCCTTGACAGGCCAGTTTGCTGTATCTGCCCCTTTTTTAGTCAATTCAACAATAGGAGCAACAATGGAGGAAAAAGACTTGATAAATCTGCGATAATAGTTTGCAAAACCAAGAAAGCGTTCAATGTCTTTTAATGTGGAATGCTGGACTCAATCTGAGATGGCTTTCACTTTACTTGGATCCATAAAGAACTCCTGAGAAGAGATGACATATCCCAAAAAAGAGACCTCCTTCACTTCGAACTCACACTTCTCCAGTTTTGCATACAGATTATTCTCTTGAAGCTTTCATAACACTTGTCTCACATGTTGGCGATGTTGTTCCAAAGACTTAGAATAGATGAGGATATCAGCTAAGTATACAACAGCAAAAACTCCCTCAAAATATTATTTAAAAAATCTTGAAAAACGACAGGAGCATTTGAAAGACCAAAAGGCATGGCCAAATACTCATAATGACCCAAATAAGTATTGAAGGCCATCTTCCACTCATCGTCCTTCTTAATCCTAATCAGGTTATAAACCCCTCACAGATCAATCTTGAAAAAAATGAATGCCTCACGAAGTTGATCGAACAGAACTGATATTAATGGAAATGGATACGAGTTCTTAATGGTGATATTATTTAGCTGCTGGAAATCAATGCATGGTCGAAGTGATCCATCCTTCTGCACAAAAAAGAATCCAGCCCCAACCGGTGATTTCAATGGATGGATAAAGCACTTCTGAAGAGCGTCTTGGATGTACTCCTGCATAGATTGACTCTCAGATAGGGACAAAGCATATTACCCACCTTTCGGAAGTTTGGCTCCAGGCTGTAATTCGATGGCACAGTCATATGGGCTATGTGGAGGCAGGGTATATGCTTTCTTCTTAGAAAAAACTTTGGCGAGGTCACGATAAGGAGCAGGAATAGCAGACGAGGATTCTGACTAGATGGTAGCAGCAATTCATACCAGTTGAGAACAGGTGGATCCCCATCGAAGAATGTCACCTGATTGCCAATTGATCACAGGATTATGATTCCTAAGCCATGGCAACCCCAGAATTACAAGTGTCAGAGGACAATGAAACAGCAGGAATGTTGTAAAGCTCCAATTGATAGATGGATGAGAGGTGATCGAGAGTTGACTACCCCTTTGGTAATAAGATTGCCATCCAAACCAATAATTGAGACAGGTTGAGGTAAGGACTCAGGAGTCAAACCTAAGGAATGAAAAAATGATATGTCCATAAAATTTTCTGCAGAACCACTGTCCAGAAAGGCAGAAATGTTTAATTCTTGATCAAAAACTTGTACGACTGTAGCAATAAGGACTGCATTACTGGGAGAGACAGATGCAAGGCCCAGATGTATCTCCCCCTGTACATCTAGACTTTGCCTTTCCTGACTTAACTGGGCAAACACAGGCAGTATGTCCTTTACCACCACAATAAAGGCATAACCCAAGTGATCGTCTTCTGCATTTTTCCTCTGAAGAAAGACAGAAAGCCCCTAGCTGCATGGGCTCTTCTAACTCAGGAGGGGTAACCCACACTGGAGACTGAGGAGAAATGGTAGGCAAATCTTTCTCCAGTCTACGCTCTCGAAGTCGGCAGTCAATACGAATGGCCAGGTGCATAAGTCCATATAGATTTTCAGCAATAGCGTGCAGGATCATTCCACCCACAATCTATTGACCACTTGCGGAACTTCATGTAGTAATCTACTGCTTTCTGTCCCTGTCTTAGAGACTGAAGGCTGGCTTCGGCCATTGACGCATTATCTGGGTCATCATATAATAGTCCTAGAGCAGAAAAGAAGCCATCAAAGGTGTGAAGTGCAGAATGGGTGGATGGTAAACCAAATGCCCAGGTTTGAGGGTCACCTTGGAGTAGGGATATAATGATTCCCATGCATTGGGCTTCAGAGCCAGAGGATGGGGGACGTAACTTGAAATACAATTTGCAACTTTCACAAAAATTAACAAAGTCTTTACGGTTCCCGGAGAACCGGTCAGGAAGGTTAAACTTAGGCTCTCTAACAGCGGCTAGAGCAGAAGGAACATGAGTATCCTCAACCCAGAGGGTCAGTTCTTGAACTTTTTGAGTCAAGACTTGAATTTGTGCTTCAAGGACTTGTGCTGGATTTTGAGTGGGATCCATGACAATGCAACAGTACCTCTATGAATTATCTTCTCGGCCGGCTATAAAGTTATGAATCTCTGGGAGAATTCACAGGAAGAAGGATTATCACTAGAGGTCTGGATTGATTGATTAGGAGGATTTGAGAAGTCTATTGATAAAGAGGTTTGGAGGAGTCAATTGATAAAAAAGTTTTGAGAATTCGATTGATGAGGAGTCAATTAATAAAGAAGCTTTGAGGACTGGAGTGTACTTCAATGGATTGTGGCCTGATGACCAAGTTGCAGCCTTGGGGGCTGATATAAACTTGACTGGTGGCAGCCTTGACAGCTGATGTGTACGTGGTTGGATGCAGCCTTGAGGGCTGATGTGTACTTTGCTGGTTTCAGTCTTGAGGGCTGATGTGTACTTGGATGGTTGCAGCATTGAGGGCTAAGGTATACTTGGCTGGTAGCAGCCTTTAGGGCTGATGTGTACTTGGCTGGTTGCAGTCTTGAGGGCTGAGTTATACTTGGCTAGTAGCAGCCTTGAGGGCTGATGTGTAGTAGGGAATCCACACATATGCTGGAGTGCGGCTGAGACTGCTGTGATGTAAATAATTGAAAGTCCACAAGACTCTGTAGTGCAGCAGAGACTACTGTGATGTAACTAATAGGTAATATGCACAGATGCTGAAGTGCGGTAGGGACTGCTGTGGTGCTCTAGTAGAAAGTCCAAATAGACACTGAAGTGCAGCAGAGGCTGTTGATGTAAATAGCAATAGTCGGCACAGACGCTGAAGTGCAGCAGAGATTTCTGTGGAGTACTGGCTGAAAGTCCACACTGGCGCTGCAGTGCGGCAGGAACTGCTGTGTTCTAACTATCAAATAGTCCACACAGACACTGAAGTGCAGCAGAGGCAGTTGAAATATGCGCTGGACACGAGGAGCTAGAACATACAGAAACATGAACTCACTCACAGGCACCGGAAGCTATGTACTGAATGTATAGCCATCATCAGATCAGAGAACCAGCGGGGGTAAAGAAGGAAGAAGATCCAATTGATGCAGGGAGGAGGTAACAGAGCAGTAAGGTAGGAGGACCTCATGGGGTAGCAGCCCGGCGTCCTCGTCTCCCAGCAACAGGCGCGAGAGAGCTGTCTGGAGTACCGATGCCAAACAAGACGTCACGGTGGCTTGTGACACCAGCAAGGTAAAGGATCATACTGCAGGAACTTAGCCTGGCTCAACATTGGGCAGCAACAGAACACCAGGCCTGGATATACTGTAAATACAATGACTAAAAGATTCCACCTCCTTGAATTGGCATTATTATTTATCATTGTTGAATCTGTATTACCATCTGAGAAACTCATTTACTACGGTGGTCCCTCCCGCTACATAGGGTGCTCTAAGCAGCAATTCTCCCTGGGGCTCCCATTTTTCATAGTCCTGACAAAATACCTAGGGATGGCATGAGTGACGGTGACAAATAAAAGAGATTGCATATTGTGATTGGCCCACCCCCTCACAGTGCTTCTACACAACCTTACAATATGTGTTATCGCAATGCATCTGTCGGCTGGCAGTGTGTTATGTGCAGCAGTTTTTTGGAGATATAACTATTTTCAAGTAAGAATGATTAGTTATTAGTTGCCTAACATAAAGCAGAATAAGTTACACTATGACACATGCAGGGTTTAACGACTAATTTATTCCATAAAGTCAAACTTGACATTTCTTTTTAAGTATTATGAATATAGATTAGCAACCCAATGTGGATGGGTGTGTGTGGTTTATTAAATTAATAGTGAGGGCTAGTCATTGAACAGTGAGCAGGAGATACTGTACCAGCTTATTGGTGGAGTGATGGAGGGGACGGTTTATTTCATGCTGAGCCATTTAATGTAATAGGGGTATCATGGCAGTGCCTAATATTGTTATTAATCTGATTGCTGGTATATAAATGACACATATAATATGATGGGTAGTGTATTAAGAAGGAGTGTCATCTGTTGTGCATCATATATATGGCATTCACAATCTTTATAAGTCTGCGAAGAAGGAAGGACTTAGAGTTACAAGACTACAGTTAGGCAGGGCCATCTCTTCCACTGGGCTTATTGGGCAGTTGCCCAAGGGCCCGTAGCTTGTAGGGGCCCACCAACCCGCCTCGCTGCAGCCGCGGCCAGTTGGTAAATTTGTTACATCTTTATAAGCTGGTCGCCGATGCACTGTATTCTGATATAATCTCCCCCACCCCATCACCCCCCCGGTGACGAGTACTCACGCCAATCCCAGTTTCACTTCATCCGCCGGCTTCTTACCAGTCAGGCAGAGTATCTCGGCATGTGTGGGAGGTCTGATGGGCATGCAGGAGGGTTTAATTTTATTGACCATTTACATTTTTTTTCCCGTGAATGGGTAGCTAGGGGCCCCAGTGCATTGCTTTGCCCAGGGCCCACACTGCTGTTAAGACAGCCCTGCAGTTAGGGGTATATTTAATAAAGTGCAGGTTTTTAGAAGTGGGGATGTTGCCCATAGCAACCAATCAGATTCTAGCTAGTATCTTCTAGAAGGTGCTATATAACTGTTAAGTAGTGATTGGTTGCTATGGGCAACATCTCCATTTCTAAAAACTCGCACTTTAGTAAATATACCCCTTATACTTTATAACAACACATTTAGCACAATGCTGCACTCCCCTCTCCACCCTAGAATGTTGGTGACCATCGAATCTGACCTCAATAACTGACTCTGCCTCTTCTTCGCTATGGCTGCTACCACATTGTGGAGGCTCTGAATTTGAAAACATTCCTACTGTAACTTTTTCTCCAGGAGTTTGGGACATGCCAGTGATCCCTCAAGGTTTCAATCATGCTTAGTTTTCTGTCTGGATTACTCATGAGCTACAATTTCTTAAAGATATCACTGCCCTAAACAGCTTCCTGCCTTTTGCAGAACTTAAAGAATGATATTAGATGGCAGACACAGGCCTTTTTTCAGTATTGCTAATTGCAGCATTTTTTTAATACATGCTGTAACAGCAACTGCAGTAGGGGACACGTCACTATTGAATCATTGTGTTGGCTACAATCTTTTTCTAAGGACTTGCTTTCTACAATATACTGCAGCTAAAGGCTCTCTAAAGAATGACCATGAGCTGGCTTGGGAGCGACAAATAGGAGGTCCTGGACCCTGACACCTAGTCACATGTACTGTAAGGACCAATATCGCAACATCCCCAAATTCCCTCAATGATTAGTCTGGCATGATTTGAATGCTACTAAATGCCAAATTACAGCTTACTGAAAGAGGGCAGATCTCCCCTCACTCTACTCTATTGTGGAGAGAATGTGGTTCATTTATAACATGGAAGGCATTTCATGTACTGTTTTTGTGCTAATACTCCGAAAACATTTTAATCAGTTCATCTAAATTACTATTAGGCCCTTCCACCTTCTTCACTTACTGCTTGTCAGGATTCGGCCTGTGTTCGTCCGTTACTCACCGTGGCGTCGGCTTTCCCTGAACAGCTGTGCGGGCAGATGCCAGATGCAGCGGCAGGTGACGCGCTGAGTATTCTCCCCAGGGCCCGGTGAAAACTTCCATGCGATTCTCCATTGCAGAGTTCCCGCAGCTGCAGTCATGGGCGTGGTCACAATGTCTTTCTCACCTGACCAGACTTTCCTCCAATGGTAGCCTTGCGGTCTCTCAGCTGACTCTCTCGTCCAATGACCAGCTACCTAATGGTATAAAAGAAAACTCCAGGAACAGGAAGTTGCCTGAACAACTTTCTCTATTTCCAGTTGCTGCTTCGCTGAAGTACTGTTCCAGGCTCGATGCTGTTCTTATCTCCAGTGCTCTTTCACTAGTCTCAGTTGATATTGTCTAGTGTGCTTCTCATCACTTTCATCTTATATTCTCTAGTGTGTTTCTCATCAGTTGCAGCTGATACTCTAGTGTACTTCTCATCAGTCTCAGAATCTCCAATGATATTCGACATCGGTCACAACTGATATTCTCCAGTGATCTTCAACATTGGTCACTACCGATAATCTCCAGTGATAACCAACATCGGTCTCAACTGATATTCTCCAGTGATAACCAACATCGGTCTCAACCAATATTATCTGGTGATAACTGACATTGGTCTCAACCAATATTCTCCAGTGATAACCAACATTGGTCTCACCCGATATTTTCCAGTGATTACCAGTATCGGTCTCACCTGATGTTTTCCAGTGATTGACAAAACATCGCTCTCTGCCGATATTCCCCAGCGATAATCAACATCAGTCTTTACCGATATTCTCTAGTGATAATCTGCATCGGTCCCTACTGATATTCTCCAGAGAAATTGTAGCCTCTCAGTTACCATCTGTTCTCTGC
The DNA here is from genome assembly GCA_031769625.1 of Taudactylus pleione. Lineage (NCBI taxonomy): Eukaryota > Metazoa > Chordata > Amphibia > Anura > Myobatrachidae > Taudactylus > Taudactylus pleione. The sequence continues at coordinate 1,987,652 of JAUIMM010001073.1, forward strand.
CAATTCCCAGGTACCTGACCAGGGGGCCGCGAACTGCTTGTTGGGCGCTGAGAAGACCGTATCTCAATAGGAGGGGTCACTGGTGAAAATCACCAGAGCGTTAGACTCTGTGCCTCTGGTCAGGTTTCGCCAACACCCGGAATTAGCAGATGAGCAAGAACTACGTTCTTTCTCCTCGTTTGCTGCTATCTCCTCACTCCCTAACCCCGACTCCCAGTCCACTGACTGAATATCTCAAGGCCAGGTCATGACACTGCTTTTCACTTACTGTGGTAACTTACTGTGGTAACACAGTGGCATAACTATAAATTTGGCTCCCTCTTGCCAAAATAGTTTCTGGAATCCCCCCCCCAAAAAAAAAAACAATGGACATTTTTTGTGGGCACCTATGGCACATGTGATCCCAAAAAGGTGAGTGGTTTCATGACACATTATGCCATAAAGTAATGCCCCTTACACATTATACCACACAGTAATGCCCCTGACACATTATGCCACACAGTAATGCCCCTTATAACACATTATGCCACACAGTAATGCCCCTTATAACACATTATGCCACACATTAATTCCCCTTACAACCCATTATGCCACACAGTAATGCCCCTTACAATATATTATACCACACAGTAATGCCCCTTACAACCATTATGCCACACAGTAATGCCCCTTACAACATATCATGCCACACAGTAATGCCCCTTACAACCATTATGCCACACAGTAATGCCCCTTACAACATATCATGCCACACAGTAATGTCCCTTACAACATATTATGCCACACATTAATGCCCCTTACAACACATTATGTGACAGGACAGTAGTGCCCCTTACAACACATTATGCAACAGGACAGTAGTGCCCCTTACACATTAAGCCACCATAGTGCTACTTACACATTATGCCACCTTAATACCCCTTACACATTATGTCACAGTAATGCCCCTTACAAATTTATGTCCCCACTCACCCCCGCCCGCAGCCCTTGAGAGACACAGCATCACCACTGTCATTCTCATGTAGTGCCGGTCGCGGATCAATCAGAGCTAGTGGGCCAGCAGCCGCTGCTGATTGGCTGCAGGTCCGCAAGCTCTTATTGGCTCGCGACCGGTGCCACATAAGAATGACGGTGGCGCTGCTGTGTCTCTCCAGGGCTGCGGGTGGCTGTCTGCAGGTCCCAGGGTGTGGCTCCAAAAAGCCACACTTGCAAGCACCCCCCCTGCTGGTGCCCCCAAGCTACTGCGGGGTCTGCACGGGCCATTGTTATGCCCCTGAACAATCAGGTGCAGGCTGGGCTGGGAGGCAGGGGTGCATAAGCCCCCTGGGCTGGCCCTTTATGAAATTGTTTAGGCATCCAGTCAGTAAATTAATATTAGATATGGCCATTGGCTTCCTACTGTATGCCCCATTTGTGTGGCTGCGTCAAACAAGACCAATACTAGGATAGTGACTAGTGTGGATGGCCAAGTCGTAAGTGACGCAGCCAGCCAAGTATTGTACAGGGAACGACCATGTTTTGTGCCACTTATTTTCACCAGCTACAGCATTATTGTCCTTCAGGGCCGTATAAGACCAATATTGGTCCTGACACTGGCTGCAGCTCTATTGGGAGTAACAGAAGTAGAGGCAGATTCACTGATGAAACCAGTGCAAGTAACACTTCCCGGCAAGTGTACAGTTTATTATTGTTTGTAATGTTAAAAAGGAGCTTTCCTGTAATTAACTACAAACATTCTTTATATATAACTTATTGTATTAAAAAAAATTGTTTGTGTTTTTTTTTATATACTTGATATTTATACCGATTCCACTGTAGCTCACCAGCTCCGTGCCACTTGGACCACTGCCTGAGCAATACGATGATTTGTTCACTGATTTGAACCAAATAGATAGAGATTTAAAACCAGCGGTTCAAGTTAAAGAAGCAGTATCAAGCCGGGAAAATAATGTACAGTGACACCTGTATAATTAACATTTTATATATTTTTTTATAAATAATTCAAAAGAATGTATACAGTACTTCATTAAATAAAATGCTTTATTCCAAAAATAAAGCATTTTTTAATGTTTCTTTTCTGGTAGCACCATCTGAGGATGGCATTATCAGAATTGGGAGGAGTACTTCCTCAATGCTTAATAAAATGGCTCATTCAGCAGGGGTTATTGCTGCTGGTAACCCCATAAATAAAGAACAAAAATAATCCTTCTGTTAGTGATACACACGTTTCCTTAGCTAAAGAGCTTTCTCCCTTTAATAAATCAGAGCATGCTCTGTACCTAAAGCCACACTTTAAAGATCAGCTGCCTGTACATGGGTCAGTCCGGTGTTTTTGCCTCTAAAATTTGCCTGCCAGTCACTGGGAAGACTACTTTCAGAATTTGTCATTGACATACAATAATTGATCTATGTCTTCTGGTAAATGATTCTTTGTTTCAGTCTTATTATGTTCTCTGTCCAAATTTTAATGTGTTTGTAGTGTTTGTACAGCTATGTACTGCTAGCTGCGTTTCCGCCCCTTAGGGTGAGTACACATTAGAACGACTGCCAATCACACAGATGGTCGGAGCGCTTTCCCCTTCGCCCTGTACCATCACAGATTGGCCACAGATTGGCCATACACACTACACCATTCCGTCATGCATTGAAAATGCACAGCCGCACACATAATATTGTTTGATTCACTGTGGAGCATGGTCAAACGATCTTGTATGTCATCCGCGGGAACATGCAAATGTGTATACACATTAGACGATGTGCACGATTTGCTATTCTGATACGGCAAATCATGCTGATATCTTTCTAATGTGTACCTGGCCTTACCCCTCTCCTCCCTATTATCCTGTACTTACACACTCCCTATTCAGGGCCGAAACTAGGATTTTTGTCACCAGGGGCAAGACAGTAATTTGGCGCCCCCCATGTAATTCCCCCTGCAGTAGTGCCCATATTGTAATGCCCCCATAGTAATGCCCATATGTTAATACCCCCATAGTAATGCCCCTGTAGTGCCCACCATACAGTAATGCCCCTGTAGTGCCCATGCTCCCATATTAATGCCCCTGTAGTGCCCATGCTTTCATAGTAATGCCCCTGTAGTGCCCATGCTCTCATAGTAATGCCCCTGTATTGCCCATGCCCCATAGTAATATCCCTGTAGTGCCCTTACAGTAATGCCCCTGTAGTGCTCATGCCCCCACAGTAATGCCCCTGTGGTAATGCCCCAATAGTAATGCCCCTGTAGTGCTCATGCCCCATTAGTAATGCCCCTTATTGCCTATGCCCCCATAGTAATGCCCCTGTGGTAATGCCCCTGCCCCCATAATAATGCCCCTGTAGAGCAGCTTATTAAAAAAAAAAATACTTACCTTGAACCCCCGCTCCTGCATCCAGCGTCACGTCCGGTCCACCGGCTGCTCCTTGGAACTATGGGGGAGATGTCATGATGTCTCCCCCATAGTGCCCGTGGGGAGAGCCGGAAGCTGGAGTTCGGGAGAGAACTCCAGGCTCCGGCTCCGGCTACACCGCGTCGCTGCAGAGAAGGAGCCGGGCGCCCGCTGGTAATAAATATTACCAGCGGACGTCCGGCTTGGAGCCTCTCTGCAGCACCGGGCTGGAGGTCACTGGCACCAGGTACAGCGGCTCACCCGGTGCACGTGCACCTCCATCCCCCCCCTAGTTGCAGCCCTGCTCTATTCTACTATTATGCATTATGAAATGTAATTTCAATAATAATACTAAAAGATAAAACAAGTAATCACTGTGGTATCTTGAGTATAAATATTAAGCAGATCTCCAGTATGGCGGCTAGGGTTAAAGCAGGTCTCCAGCTCATGTATAGGCTGGTTCAAAGTCTAGATGATCAAGGTCCACACTATGCCACTTGCAGACATGAAATTGTTTCCTGAATGGTACATATGACATATCGGAGCACCAGTACCCGTCTGTTAGAAGATAAAAGGTAGCTCCTGGTGGCTCCTCTAACTAACCATGAGAAATCATCAAAACAAGGACACACCCAGAGATGTTGCTAACCATCCTGCTCACTGAGGAAAGCAATGAAATGGCACAATAAGCACATGTGATTTGTGTGCGTTTTAATAAAGTTGGTAAATGTCATCATTTTAGATTTTTCTTTAGAAAATTAGATGTTCCAGTTCGGCTCATTATAGGATCCAGAGTCACTCTGGCCCAGAGGGGTAGTAAATCCATGGTGGACCCCACTGCCTGAGAGCCTGCACCCTCCTCTAGGAGTCAGGTTCCAGACTGTGCACTCAAATTGTACATTGTTACTTTATTAGAGGTTCAGTTACCTAGTGGAGCAGGAGGACTGATAAACATGCACTCAAATTGTACATTGTTACTTTATTAGAGGTTCAGTTACCTAGTGGAGCAGGAGGACTGATAAACATGGGCATTGGTTCACTTCTATAGAAAGTGAAACTACACCAAGATGCTCCTAATGGTTAGCCAAGTGTATGTGGTGACTGGCCACACACCCTATAGCAGTTGACCACACCCCTTAAGCATGGGCCCCTACCACTGCAGTCCGCCAGTGAGCACTTCATGCCCCAGTCCCGCATTGATAGGAACATCAGTATAAAATCATCAGTGCTGTCCTCGGTCTCACCACCGATCCCCCCATATTCAGCTTCTCCTTCTCACTGTCCACTATTTACAGCAGCCCAGATTCCCCAACATTAATATTTATTATACATTTTTTTGCTCTAGCAACACAGACACGCATTGATTCATAAGGGGAGATGTACAGAGTCTGCTGAATTGTGGAGAAGTGGACAAATGGAGAAGTTACCCATATCAACCAATCAGCTTCTAGTTACTACTTACAGTATCAAGTATATTCTATAAATTGATAGGAACAGTAGTTGCTGATTGGTTGCTATGGGTGTCTTCTCCACTTGTCTACTTCTCCACTCTGTAGAATGCTTAGTTTGGCACCTTCACATTAATTGCAAAGGTTTTGTTTTGTATTCATATTGATTTCACATATTTATTTCTATTCAAAATTAATATGTTCATGTGCATGCTAAAACTGTGGCAGGGCATCCTGGGATCTGTAGTTCCATAGCAGCTGGAGCGCCAAGGTTGAAGACCCCTGTACTAGAGCAATGGCGTACAATCTTTTAGCTGGTGCTCTGTGGCAGATATGTGGCACTGCAGAGTTATATACCTTTTTAAAACTGACAATTCCCAGTATCAGACAACTTTGCCAAGCTGAAAACAGGATTTGCATCTTGAACCACAGAGTTATTGCTGCAAGCAACTTTTTCAGGAGTTATTTTGTAAGCAGCGCTAATAGATGTCTAACCCATTAACTGTCTGGGGCAAGTTGCCTCTAGGAAAAAGTAGCCGTCACCTGTCACTGGCTTTCTAATTTCTTTAATCGTTTTAAGTCTGGTCAGAGCGGTAAAACCGTCAGTCATGTTCAAAATGCTGTCAGCTTCAACAAAAAATCAACTCAATAAATAGGATGTTATGTATTCAAAAGGACCATTGGATACTTAACCCTTTACTCAGCTGTGACCTCTCAGATTAAAGGTCATTAACTCATCACTTCTATAATAATAATGATATAAAAAATTATAATATAATGCAGCAATACGTATAGTGTAGAACAATTTTCTGGAGCGGTATAGAAAAAGAAAGACAATAATTCTGCTTTGAGCGACACTACCCGTCTCTTTGTACCTGTTTGATAACTATCCTATAAAATCTAACTGAAATAAATTAAGAATATTAAAATCTTTTATATAATTAAGAACAAAACTACAGTTATATTACTGTTTTCCTTTAATGTGCCCACATTGGGCCTCATTAATAAACCATAAAATGTAAAATAAATGAAGTTAAAAAAAAATGGTCCGTACAGCAGACACAGAGACCAACCTATGGATCAGGCTCTATAAATAAATATTAAGAAATACAGAATATTCAGATGTGAGCTTGCATCATTTTTATTGAAAATAATTTGATGTATACAAATCATACAATTCCCCTGGTGTACATATTGTTTTGGGAAAGTGTTTACATGGAGCTCTGCCAAGCACTACCAGTATACATAGCTGACTGTTTATTCCTTCTCCCCTGGCCCAGAAAAGAAAAATATAAAACGTAATATAATTGTGCTTAAGAAAATATATTGCTTGCTTCCCATTGCTATAAAGTCTCCATTTATAACAATAGTGAAGTCTATTTCTACATATAATATACAAGTGATAAAAAGGTTGACAAGGGGAGACATATTTGCCCAAGGTTTCTAGCCTCCCTCTAGTAGACAGGAACTGGTTAGCAGCCTTGATTGCCAGACCACATATGAGAGTCTGATAAAGGGTGTGTCATTCTCGATAGTCACTCTCTCACTGCCTGGGGAACAGGTCAGAGGCCTGCTGAGAGGCACTGTGATTACTGAATGTAAGTGCTGTGCTAAAGACTTCTGTTTTGTGAGACAGATGTTAGGTGCCTCCACTTTGAGAGCGGAAATCATTTTGTTTAGTTAGAGCCAGACAGGTCAGGATTTACTTTTATGTTTTTTTTATTTTTGTGCTGCTAATAAAACTAACTGCGGATACTTTTACCAATGCACTGGATTGGTGGACTACTACTTGACTCCTGCATGACAAGGGCACCATTTACCCCAGAAGACAGCAACCTTATTCTGGTATATATATTAAGGATACTGGATTTAAACCTCTATACGTTCTTGCCTATACCTTCTAAATCCTGCCTATACCTTCTAAATCCTGCCTATACCTCCTAGAATTGATGCTATTTGCGTACGGAGTCATACAGTAAATAAATGCCTTCAGACTTTGAGAAATGTGTTTCCAATGCACAAAGGTTACATGCTGTGATCTAAAGACAATTTAGCGCAAAGGAATCATACAGACCCAAGGTACAGTTATACATACGCATGCGCACTGGGACCAGTTACCGGCATCAACAAGAAACCTTCAGCATCAGTAAGAAGACTCCAGATTGGAGTAGGTACACTCATTTATACCCTTACAGGGATAAGCAACACAATAGAAAAGTTTGGCATGGTTCCATTGGTTCCCAGTGCGGGTGCATCTGTTACAGGACATTTAACAGGTCGATTCAAATGGACACAGATCAGCCTCTGACAGCCTTTTGTCTCCTTTTTCCCGCCGCATGCAAATCTAAGCATGCGGCGGGAAAAAGGAGACAACATGCTGCGATCTTCTTACCGATGACACCGGAAAGCTGTTGAGACAGAGTAGGTCAGTACGCTACCAAACATGGTTGGCTTATCATGTACTAAACCTTAGATATCAAATAATCTTTATTTCACAACATTAGTAATACCTGAATAAACTTTGAATATTACACTTTGAAGCTATGGAACCTTTTACTTGAGTGTGCAGTGTGTATGTATTAGGGGTTTGGGAAAAGACGCTAGTTAGATTTATGTAGTGAGGACTTTAATCTTGGGGCAGATGTGTACGCATGCAGCTAATAAACAGCGTTCGCATGCAGGATATTATCCATTCGCTAATGTGAGTATTTTAATGTGCATATGGGATATGGGGAGATATGCGATCGCATGATGCTAATAATAGCATCACCGTATGTACTTAAGTGTGAGTTTCTCTAAAATGGCGCTGGACAGCCATTCGCAAAATGGCATCAGGCGGATTCTTATTTTTAAGATGGAGTCTGGTTGCCATTCGCAAGATGGCATCGCTCCAAGCTAATTTTACACTGATTCTGTCTCAGCCACTAAACCAGCTTCGACAGTTCACCCTTTGATAGCAAACAACATGCTATCATACTCTGATTTTAAAATTAATTTTAGGCATGCATATGGGGTATTATTTAACGTTATTTTTATGGGATGGCACAAGGTGGTTTCAATCCATCTATAATGGGTCTCTAGGAGGGGACATAAAACTACCATTATACGCACAACGTGGATCTTGGGAGATCATGGAAAAGATGTGGGGATGCACCAGTCCTATAAAGGAAGTTTTGAAGGGGAATTGAGACTTACATAATTTCAGATGTTTAAATGAGAAAAAAAATAACATTTTAATAATACATTTTACGCATTTCTAAATATAATACATTATATGACGGTATTTCCTAGTTCAGGGTTGTAATGCAGTTCTACATTTACCTCAGTATTCATATGGTCACTATTAACCACCATCATAATTTCGTTCTTCCAGTTTACCTTATTTTTAAATTTTCCACACTTCAACACATTAGGAACACACTTGACACATATGCCAATTACTATGATGACAACCAGTATGAGGATCAGGAGTTTATCATGTACACTTGCACATCCCTACCTGTATACCTGAAGGTGTCATCATACATCTCGGTAATATTATCTATCAATTTAGCAAGATCATGTATATATCTAAAATTTAGTGTACCCCGATCGATCCTGGTGGGATCTAATGCTACTAAAACTTGAAAGCCAGTTGTCTCACTAATTAACTGAGTGGCTTTATGCACATCACCAGGTATCATATCTCTTTTGCCTCCGTGTTTATACTGCGTGTGAAGATATGGTGATGGTGTGTTTTTATGAATACCAAGCATTTCAACATGTGTGAGGGTCATATCTCTTAACAGTTACAGTACTAAGATTGGTCAGACACTCCCCTGATTGGCATAGCACTCCTCCTGACTCCACTCCATCAGTAATGCCATCAGCTCCCATCTCCTCTATTGGTTCCCCGTCCCCAAAACCAGATATCCCCGAACAAACCAGGATGATGGAAACTCTGGAAGAGAATATGAAAATGAACACAGCAGACCAGTTCATCACTGTAGCAAGGACCTGCAAATTTCTTTAGCTCAGGTATCTCACTACAACCTTTTAATCCTCCCGAAACAAACTCGTGATCGACAGGTCCACGTTATCAGCCTTGTCTCCGCCTTGTTTCTCCACTGGTTCATTGACCTTTTTGCAGTGAGTGGAATGGACCCAGGTATCTCTCTCGGCCACCTTCAAAGATGTTGTAGTCGTCAGTAACACCTGATATGGACCTTCCCAACAATCAGTCAAACAACCTGAGCGTAAAGAAATTATGATCCTAACAAATTCTCCAGGTTTGACAGTCCCACCCTTTCATGACAGTTTGCATGAGACATGTTAGAAAATAACATTTTCAATTTTCGTAAGATACTGCACATTAACCTCATTATCATATTTTCACATGAGGCTGCCTGTCAAACAGTGTCTCAAAGGGGGACAGATAAAAAAAAGAAAAAGAGATGGTCTGGGGTGGTCTTGATATTATTAATACCTACCAACTTACACATGTTTGTTTTTTGAAGACATCACCTGTGAAATGAGTATCCCTATACTCTAGGGATACCCTATCTGCATACAACCTTCTGTACAATTAAACCCTGTTATTAATAGCTACTGCTCTAGGTAGTGTCTTAGCCCCTGTCCCAAGTACTTGACCTTAGATTGGCATGGCTGCAATTTGTCCTTAGCAACATTGTGTCATGTGCGTGAGAGATGAAGCACAACAGTTTAGTATCATTTAAACATGGCATAAATGAAAACAGGGCACAACAATAAATCGTCCATATATTGTATCAGAACAGATCCATTGGCAGATTAAAAAAGATTGTAAACAGTCGTATAAGGCCTGGGAGAAGATACTGGGGTTGTCTATGAAACCTTGGGCAATCATGTCCATGTGTAGTACTTCCCGTTAACCTGACTATCTGTAGACTACAGATATGACCCGACCCCTAGATCCTTTATGGGGATATCTAGGTACTTCCCTGGTTAGGGGGTCCTACATTCTTCACTTTGCAGTGCTTACTTAGGTGTCCCACTTGGTTGCAGTTAAAGCATTTTTGTGAGTGGGGTGGGTGATAAAGTTGTTGTGTGGGTTGAGCAGTGGGTAAAGGGTGAGGGTATGGGTAAGGATATTGAGGGAGAGGATATGGTGGGAGATATGGGGTTTGTGGATAGTATGGGAATTGTGGCTGTGTGTGATAAGTGGGGTAGGGCTGCGTTTGCAGTGGTGTGGGATTAGTGAGGATGTGTAACTGTTCAGGTGCAGGTGTAGGTGTGGGTGCAGGTGTGTCTGCTGGCTGTGATGTTACCGTTATTCCTTCTAGAGCTTGAATACTGACAGCTATTAGTTTCATGCTCTGGGTCTCTCTCTTTTTAGAGATGTTCTTGTCATGTTCAATTGCGGATTCTATGAGGGTGTCTATTGTGACTCCCCTCCAGCCAGACTGTGATGTCTGAACCCGGGTCTTTAGGTTCTCTTTAAGACCATCCATGAGTACAGTGACAATCAATCCCCTGTGGTGAGTGCTATCTTTAATATCTTCTAACCCAGAGTACTGGGTGATAGCCTGCAGAGCCCGGTCACAATAATCTTCTGCAGATTCACTCTCTTTTTGTTTTATGGTGAAGATTTTGTTCCAGTTAACTACTACTGGAAAATATACACCCAATTGAGTTACAATGCGGAAAATGTTACCTTGATTAATTTAGTCTGTTAAGGGAACATCTCCATCCAATACACAATCCGTAATAAATTTTGTCATGTCGATATTGCGTGGTAGACAGGCCCTTAACACCACTCACCAATCTTTGTTGGTTGGTTCGTGAGAACTACCCAAATTTCTCAAAAACTTTGACTTTTGGCTAATTCCTTTTTGGGATCGGGGAAATCATTTATTATGGAATTTAGCTTTGCTCTTGTCCAAGGACAATGCATTACTACTTCCCTTGTGGGCACTACTCCATTCGCATCCGCATTCCCATTCGGAACAGTTATTGTCCGGATGGGATGCAGACCGGCCGCACTGCTACTTTTGACCTTATTACCTGGCTGGAGGTTTGAAAAGGCAGACATGACAATAGGCTCATCATCCACATCATAAACATTTTCCTTATGGTTACTTAAGAGAGGGTACAAATTACTTGTTACATTTTTATGGGTTTTTTCAATAACTGTACCTGCACCACCATCAACATAGGGCGGTGGTGGTGCGCGTGAACCACTGGAAATACCTTCCACAATGCTACTTTGCTGCACGTGCACGCTATTTCGCGGCTCGCACGCATTGCAATTTAGCGCTGCGGGTGTACTTTCTGGTAATGTGTTCGCAATGCTAGTTTGCGTCGCTTGCACACCTTTAAGCCACACATCCCCTTCATGCTGCCATATTTTTAAACATTTGTTATATTTTATCTTTTTCACTCGAGAATGCACCAAACAGATGTGAGCTCGGACATTGTTCAATATCTCCTTATCAAAGCTACCAATTCCAGGAAACAGCCTAACACTCTTCCTCGTCATATTAAACCATAAATCACAATACCTGGTTGCATCGGCACCGTACTTAATATGCATAATATGTCGTGCCGACCCAAGCGACGCTTCCAACAGCAGCAAATCATTTAACATCTCTACCGTTTGCTTGGCCCCCATCCTGGGAGAACCCTAAGTTTTTCAATTAAGATTTAAACTGGTGAAAGACAGTCTAGATACTCTCACTTACCTATGGAAGAAATTTCTAGATGCTCCCACTCACCTATAGAAGAAATTTCTAGATGCTTCCACTCACCTATGGAAGAAATTTCTAGATGCTCCCACTCACCTATGGAAGAAATTTCTAGATGCTCCCACTCACCTATGGAAGTTATTTCTAGATGCTCCCACTCACCTATTATGTCTCAGTTTACAATCACAAGTTTCCCTGCAGCTCAATTACAATTCTCAAGTAACCCAACCTGATTACTAAACACTGCAATCACACTGAGAGCCAGTCCCTACAACAAAGACAACATGTACACCTGCTGATGTGTATAGAACGGTAGCTACTACCAAGCAGCTAGGCTAACTCCTGCACCTAGCCCTTAAGGATCATACAATACCCTTAACATTTAGGACCCGTGTTACATCCTAAACAAATACTCACAGTCACACACTCTTTTCCTGCACAGACAAATACACGTTAACCCAGTTATTGGCAACAATTGATAAAGTAATCTCAACGGCTTTGTTTAAAACATGTGGCAGCAAGACCGGAAATACGTATACGCTATTGTGCGACTAGTCGCATACACAATAATGCGATTACTACGCAACCGTATGACTCTTACCCTTAGCTGTGTATGCAAAAATGCGGCTCTGCTGCGTATGCAAAAATGCAACCCAGCCGTGTACTCAATACTGCGGCACCCCTTTTAGCATACAATTCTATCAACAAAGGAAAACAAACTTTTTCCTTTCTTGTCCCTGGATTCTAGTCAGCATACCTTGACTCACACGTTAACGGATAGCGATCTCTCAGCATCAAGTGGTTGCAGGTAAACCCTGTGTATGGCCACTCCACCTTTTGGTGAGAGATCGATAACAGTATGTTTATCGTGTGAATTGGTATCGTGACTTCACTCAATGAGTCCCCAACTAAGGATACTGGATTTAAACCTCTATACGCTCCTGCCTATACCTTCTAAATCCTGCCTATACCTTCTAAATCCTGCCTATACCTCCTAGAATTTACGCTTCTTGCGTACGCAGTCATACAGTAAATAAATGCCTTCAGACTTTGAGAAATGTGTTTCCAACACACAAAGGTTATTATTCAACATAAAAACAGTAGGGTACACGCTGTGATCTAAAGACAATTTAGCGCAAAGGAATCATACAGACCCAAGGTACAGTTATACATACGCACGCGCACTGGGACCAGTTACCGGCATCAACAAGAAACCTCCATCATCAGCATCAGTAAGAAGACTCCAGATTGGAGTCGGTACGCACATTTATACCCTTACAGGGATAAGCAACACAATAGAAAAGTTTGGCATGGTTCCATTGGTTCCCAGTGCAGGTGCATCTGTTACAGGACATTTAACCGGTCGATTCAAATGGACACAGATCAGCCTCCGACAGTCTTTTGTCTCCTTTTTCCCACCGCATGCAAATCTAAGCTGCTAACTCTCTACAGTCCATAAATTGAGAATGCATGTTGCGATCTTCTCACTGATGACACCGGAAAGCTGTTGAGACAGAGTAGGTCAGTAGAATAGGGAAAGGGGGATCAGAAGCAGTGATATTGCAACATTGTATCTTTAAAGATCTGGCTGTCTGCCCAGATACCTTTGAATAGGGATACTGATTTTCCTCATAGCAGAGCTAATGTAATGTTCATATAACGTGGTGTGAGCAAGACATAGTGATATTGCAACATTGTATCTTTAAGGATCTGGCTCTCTGTCCAGATACCTTTGAATAGGGATACTGATCTTTCTAATAGCAGAGCTAATGTAATGTTTATATAATCCATACCATTAGAGCTGATGTAGTCTCTGCACAATTCATGTTATTTGATTTCATTCAATTATCATCTTTGAGCTGGTATAATGCTCATATAACTTATGCTGTTAGATTGAATTTAATTCTCATTATTTGAACTAATGTAATGGTTATACAATCCTTGCTGCCATTTCTATTTTTACGCTAATTTGCAGCTAAATGAACAGCAAATATTAATCTATGTGGATAGTTTGGCAACATATGATATTATTCCCTGATTTTCATATAGTACTTTCAGGATGAAGTGAATTGACGTATTAATCTGTTAATTTTACGAGTTCACTTAATAAACTAAATAAGTTGTCTTATATTGACCACGAAGTTTTCAGCACATAAAACGTCATTATTCCAACACAGTTACATATGTTGTCAATACAATATTGTTACGTGGAGGTTTCATATAATTGATATTTTGAGGATCTGCTTATCTTTCCTGATACCTCTGAACACAGCCACCGGTTCTCCTAGCAGCCTATATTATTTATTCTACCAACGATAGCTCTCTCTTATTCAAGTCTCAGTTGGCAACTTCAGTATATGGATACATTATGGTCACAACTAACATGCATGTCCAAATAATTTAAGATTGCAGTGGATACTGTAGGTTATTATCCCATATCTGGATAGGGATGTTATATTAACACTACTCCACAAATAATTGGTCCCAATTAAATGCATTATTGACTTATGACTCTGGATTTACATATGTTGTGACCTTTATAGTGATAGATTAGATTCTGACTACGGTATGCAATCGGGAAGCTGACTGCCTAAATACCGGCAGCCGGCTTCCCGACTGTCATATCCCGGCAACGGTGAAATGCCGGGCATCTAGATGTAGACGCCCGGCATTTCCCCGACGCTGGGAGACCGGCGCCTGGCATCCCGATCGTAGTGATGCCGGGCGCCGCGAGCAGACAGCCGCGGGGGGGAGGGTTAGGTTTAAGGCTCCCGGGGGGGACAGGGTTAGGCACCCCCCCAGGAGGGTTAGGCTAGGGGGAGGGAGGGTTAGGGTAAGGCACCCCCGGGGGGAACAGGGTTAGGCACCCCCCCGGGAGACTTAGGTTTAGGCAGCGGGGAAGGGGGTGGTTAGGGTTAGGCACTTAGAGGGGGGATTAGGGTTAGGCACTTGGGGTCGAGGTTAGGGTTAGGCACCCCTAAGGAGGGTTAGGGTTAGGGGGGTTAGGTTAGTAGATACTCACCTATCCACGATCGGGATTTCCAGCGCTGTCGGGCTTCCGCTGCCGGGATCTCTGCTGATGCCGGCCTGCCGCTGCCGGGAATACAATTTCATACCAATTCTCTGACTACATATACAGTATCCACCTTTAGTTGTTACTGCATGCACGGGTGTGACAATTATTATTATTATTACTATTATTATCGTTTATTTATATGGCGCCACAAGTGTTCCGCAGCGCCTTACAAAGTACATAAACAAATACAATAATTTACAGTGACTTACAGTACAATACAATACAGGACAAGGATAATGATAATGTACATTGCTACATTCGCGACCATAACACCCAGATAAGCAACAATGTAAAGCAACCAAGTGTTACGTGCCCTGGTAGAGAGTAAGAAGTAGATGAAGGTGGAGTAAGGAGAAGCACAAGAGGGTAGAGGGCCCTGCTCATAGGAACTTACATTCTAAAGGGGAGGGACAGACAAACAGGGGTTGACACAGATGGGGTAGGCAGGGAGGAAGGAGTATGTAGCAGCAAGTTAAGAAGAGAGCTGGAAGGCTTTGATGAAAAAGTGGGTCTTGAGAGCCCATTTGAAGGATTGAAGAGAGGAGGAGAGTCTGATGGGAAGCAGGAGAGAGTTCCAAAGGTGGGGAGCAGCGCGGCCAAAATCTTGGAGGCGGGAGTGGGAAGAAGTAATCAATTGGCATGAGAGGCGGCGTGCATTTGTTGAACGAAGAGGGCGGACAGGAGAGTGAAGGGAGAGGAGATCAGAGATGTAAATGGGAGTGGAATAGCTGAGGGCTTTGTAAGTGAGTGTGAGAACCTTAAATTGGGGTCTAAAAGGGAAGGGGAGCCAGTGGAGAGCTTGTAGTAGAGGGGAGGCAGATGCAGAGTGTTTTGAGAGGAAAATGAGCCTAGCAGCAGCATTGAGGACAGACTGGAGAGGGGAGAGAAGGGATTTGGGGAGGCCAAATTGGAGGAGGTTACAGTAGTCCAGTCTGGAGATGACCAGTGAGTGTATGAGGGTTTTAGTGGCATCCTGGGTGAGAAAGGGTCTAATCTTGGAAATATTTTTAAGATGAAAATGACAGGACTGTGAGAGATACTGGATATGTGGTTTGAAGGAGAGGGAGGCGTCCAGGATAACTCCAAGACAGCGCACTTTGGGGCTAGAGGAGATAGTTGTGCCATCAATTGATAAAGAAATGGTGGGAAGTGTGGTTATGTAGGGGGGTGGGAAGATGATTAGCTCAGTCTTAGACATATTAAGTTTAAGAAATCGCTGGGACATCCAGAAGGAGATGGCAGAGAGACAGTTGGAGACACGAGTGAGGAGAGATGGAGAGAGGTCGGGGGAGGAAAGGTAGATCTGGGTATCATCGGCATAAAGATGATATTGGAGGTCAAAAAAGCTGATGAGTTCCCCTAGTGAGGATGTATAGAGTGAGAAATGGAGAGGTCCAAGAACAGAATGTTGGGGAACACCTACTGCAAGAGGCTGTGGGGGAGAGGAGGAGTCATGAGAGGAGACAGAGTAGGATCGGTCAGAGAGGTAGGAGGATAGCCAGGAGAGGGCAGTGTCACGTAGACCAAGGGAGTGAAGGATTTGCAGAAGGAGAGGGTGGTCCACAGTGTCGAAAGCAGCAGAGAGGTCAAGGAGAATGAGAAGAGAGTAGTGGCCCTTGGATTTAGCAGCAAGGAGGTCATTGCTGACTTTTGTGAGGGCAGTTTCAGTGGAGTGAAGAGAACGGAAGCCAGACTGAAAAGGGTCAAGGAGGAAGTGGGAGGAAAGAAAGGTGCTAAGGTGGTTGTAAACAACATGCTCAAGGAGCTTGGAGGCAAAAGGGAGGAGAGAGATGGGACAGTAGTTGGAGAGAGTGTTAGAATCAAGAGTAGGTTTTTTTAGTATGGGGGAGACATATGGAGTCAATTTTAGATGTAAAGTAGATAGCAAAGTCAAGGGCAGAGAGCGAGGAGGGGGGGCAAGGAGGGGGTGGGCGGAGGAGGGAGTTGAAAGTGGTGAAGGGACGTTGGGGATTTGAGGACCGATAGGAGATGAGGTTCCTGAAATATGACTGTTTAGAGAGGGAAAGGGCAGCACTGTATGAGGAGAGCATAAATTTGAAATGGAGGAAATCAGCCTTAGAGCGTGATCTTCTCCACTGTCGCTCAGCAGTTCGTGAATACTTTTGCAGGTATCTGGTGCATTTGGAATGCCAAGGTTGAGGTGTAATTCTGTGAGGGTGAATAGTGATTGCCAGAGCAGAAGTAAGGGAGGTATTGTATAGGGAAATGGCTTGTTCAGGGCAGGAGAGAGACAGGATAGGGGAGAGAAGTGAGTCAAGCTGGGAAGAAAAAGAAATGGTGTCAATAGCCTCAATGTTATGCTTAGTGATGGTGGCCTTAGGAGGTAGAGGAAGGGAAGGAGAGAGGGATAGGTTAAAAGAGAGAAGGTGATGGTCAGAGAGGGGGAATGGGGAATTGGAGTAATCAGAAATATCACAACGGTGAGTGAAGACCAGGTCAAGCGAATGCCCACTCACATGGGAGGGTGAGGAGGTCCATTGGGAGAGACCAAATGAAGACATGAGGGTTAGGAGTTTGGAGGCAGAGGCTTCTGTGGGGATATCAATAGGAATATTGAAGTCACCTAAGATAATAGAGGGAAGGTCAGAGGAGAGAAAGTGAGGGAGCCAGGAAGCAAAGTTGTCAATGAATTTGGAAGGAGGACCAGGGGGACGGTAAATGACAGCTACTCTAAGGTGAACTGGTTGAAAGAAGCGTATAGCATGAACCTCAAATGTAGAGAAAGTAAGAGATGGTTCAGAGGCTAGGAGTTGGTAGGAGTATCCTGGTGATAAAAGGACCCCTACCCCACCACCATGGCGACCCCCAGGCCGAGGGGTATGAGAGAAGATGAGGCCCCCAGAGGAGAGAGCAGCAGGGGAAGTGGTGTCAGAGGGTGAAATCCAGGTTTCAGTAATGGCTAGGAGATGCAAGTTTTTAGAGATGAAAAGGTTGTGGGTGGGTACGAGTTTGTTACATACTGATCTGGCATTCCAGAGGGCACAAGATAAAGGGACAGTGATTGTGGGAGAGATGTGAATTAGATTGTTCGGATTGCTATAGCGAGAAGGTGAGTTTAACATGGGTGGCCGACATGAATGTAGTGGAGAGATTGAGCGGGGACAAGTGCTTGGAAGGAAACCTGTAGGTGGTTGGCAAGGAGGGAGTTTAATATGATGGGGGTGGGGTGGGATGACATGGAGAGGGGGTTTGGAGGAGGGATTAACAGTGGGGTAGTAGGTCATAGGAGGGGTAGAAGAGAATGAAAGTGTAGCAATAGGAGGGGAGTGAGAGGAAGGCAGACAGAGGAGGGGAGTAAAAGGAAGGAGGAGGTGGAGAATACAAGGGGGTAGAGCAGATGATTAGGTAGACAATGAGTGGAGGGGGAAGTACACCTGATAATTGTGTGGATGAGTTGAATAGGGGGAGGAAAACTAGATGTAGGAAAATGTATGAGAATTAAAAACAGTATAAAAGATTTGCAGAGAAGCAAGTAATGGTACAATGGAGGAAAATGTGCCTGCACAATTTCCAGACTATTATTGAGCAGAGGAAAAGAGGAGAAATGGACTATTAAAGTAAACTGAATTAGAAGACAGATGACAGGCTAGGGAAAGAGAAGAGGTGGGAAGACGTTATTTCTAAGAAATAAGATGAAATTAGCACAGAATACAGTAAGCTGAGTTGTTTGTGAAACTATTATTATTTATTAACAGTTTCTTCTATAGCGCAGCAAATTCCGTTGCGCTTTACAATTTGAATCAAGATTAACATTATACTGGGTTGTAAAAGACATACATACATGACATACATAAGGGTAAGAGGGCCCTGCTCACAAGCTTACAATCTATAGGGAAATAGGTGTTGATACACAAGGAGAGGTGCTATTGCAAATTGGTCCAGCCCAATTGCAGATATTCTTGGTGGGCTGTATAATCCAATCACACTGGAAAGTTGGCCTAGGGTTAGGAGGATGTTCAATTGAAGAAAGAGAAGATGTGATAGGTGTTTACTATAAGAAGAGAGTTAGATAGGGAGCTATAAAAGGTTAGGTGGGCGGTCCTGGAATCTGATAAGCTTGTCTAAAGAGGTGAGTTTTCAGAGAACGCTTGAATGTTTGGAAACTAGTGGAAAGTCTTATTGTGCATGGGAGGGCATTCCACAGGGTGGGTGCAGCCTGAAAAAAGTCCTGTAACCGTGCATGGGAACAAGTAATGCGCGGGGATGAGAGACGCAGATCTTGTGCAGAACGGAGGTGTCGGGTTGGAAGATATTTGAGATAAGTGAAGAGATGTATGTTGGTGTGGTTTGGTTAATAGCTTTATGTGTGAGTGTAAGTATTTTAAATTGAATACGGTAGAAGACCGGCAGCCAATGGAGGGACTGACAGAGTGGATCAGCAGACACTGAACGTTTGGTGAGAAAGATCAACCTTGCAGCTGCATTCAAAATGGATTGTAGTGGGGAGAGCCTGTTTTTGGGAAGACCAATAAGGAGACTATTGCAATAGTCAATGCGGGAAATTATGAGTGCGTGTATAAGAGTTTTTGCAGTGTCTTGCGTAAGATATGATCGAATTTTGGCTATGTTTCTTAGATGTATGTAACAGGATTTAGAGACAGATTGAATGTGGGGAACAAAAGACAGTTCAGAGTCAAGGATGACACCTAGGCAGCGAGCTTGTGGGGTGGGGTAGATTGTCGAGTTGTCAACAGTAATAGAGATATCAGGTTGGTAACTGCTATTGGCTGGTGGAAATATAATTAATTCTGTTTTGGATATATTAAGTTTGAGGTGGCGAGATGACATCCAAGATGAAATGGCAGAGAGACATTCAGTGACACGGACCAGCACAGATGGTGACAAATCTGGGGAGGATAGGTAAATTTGAGTATCGTCCGCGTACAGATGATACTGAAAACCAAAAGAGCTGATTAGTTTGCCAAGAGAGGTGGTATATATTGAGAAAAGCAGAGGACCTAATACTGAACCTTGTGGTACTCCAACTGATAGAGGTAGCGAAGTGGAGGTAGAATCAGAAAAGCGAACAGTGAAAGAGCGATTAGATAGGTAAGATGAGAACCAAGAAAGGGCTGTGTCTTGAAGACCTATGGATTGTAGTGGTTGTATGAGAAGAGAGTGGTCAACAGTGTCAAAGGCAGCTGAGAGATCTAGAAAAATTAGAAGTGAATAATGGCCTTTAGCCTTGGCAGTGACCAGATCATTTACTACCTTAGCCAGTGCTGTCTCAGTGGAGTGTTGGGAACGAAAGCCTGACTGAAGTGGATCCAATAAGTTGAGGGTGTTAAGAAAGTGTGTGAGGCGAGTGTAGGCAAGTCTCTCCAGTAGCTTGGAGGGGCAAGGTAGCTGGGAGATAGGACGGTAATTTGAGAGAGAGTTAGGGTCAGAATTTTGTTTTTTCAAAATGGGAGTGATCACTGCATGCTTGTACAGTGATGGAAAGATACCAGTAGAGAAAGAGAGATTACAGATTTTAGTTAAGTGTGGAATGAGCACAGGAGACAGAGCTTTACTGATTTGTGAGGGTATAGGATCAAGAGGAGAGGTAGTAGAGTAGGAGGATGAGAAGAGTGTAGCTACTTCATCTTCATTAGTGGGGTCAAATGATGAGAACGTGCCATTGGGTTCAGGTAGGGAATTGAACAAGACCCTGGCTGAGGAAGTGCATACCATTTCATTTCGGATATTATCAATCTTGTTTTTGAAATAGGAAGCAAGATCTTGTGCACTGATAGTAGCAGGTGGGTTGGGTGATGGAGGGTTAAGAAGTGATTTAAATGTATTAAAAAGTCGCTTGGGGTTAGAGGCTTGGGCAGAGATAACAGATTGGAAATATATCTGTTTGGCATTATCCAGTGCATTACGATAAGAGTGGTAGATTGTCTTATACGTGAAGAAGTCACTTGGAGTATGAGACTTTCGCCACTGACGTTCTACTTTATGTGAGAGTTTTTGTAGGTGTCTTGTGAATTTGGAATGCCACGGCTGACATCTAAGTCTACGCGGAATGTGATGGGTAGCTGGAGCTACTTCATCAAGGGCTAGTTCTAGGGTATGGTTCAGGTGTGATACAGCAGTCTCAGGAGAAGTGAAAGTAGAAATAGGTAAGAGTGATTGTTGCAGAGAGGTGGATAGTTGTTCAAAATTAATAGCATTAATATCTCTGCGGGTTTGAGGAGGTTTGGTTGATTTGCTTGGCATTGAGGCTGATGTAATGGAGGAGAGTGTGCAGGTGATAAGGTTATGATCTGAGAGAGGGAAAGGAGAATTAGTGAAATCAGAGACTGAGCATAGTCTGGTAAATACAAGATCAAGGCAGTGGCCATCTTGATGAGTAGAGGAGTCAGTCCATTGGGAGAGGCCAAGAGAGGATGTTAAGGAGAGAAGTTTGGAGGCATGAGGGGATTGTGGACTGTCAATGGGGATATTGAAATCACCCATGATGATGGTGGAGATGTCAGAGGATAGGAAGTGAGGGAGCCAGGCAGAAAAATGTTCCATAAATTGATTGGGTGGTCCAGGTGGACGATAGATAGCAGCAATGCGCAGAGAGAAAGGAGTGAAAGTCCTAATAGAATGTACTTCAAATGATGTAAATGTAAGGGATAGTACCTGTGGAATAACTGTGTATGTAAAAGATTGGGACAGTAGTATTCCTACTCCACCTCCTTTACTATTACCAGGCCTGGAGGTGTGTGTGAAGTGTAGGTCACCGTGTGAGAGCGCTGCAGGGGAGGCAGTGTCTGTTTGTGTGAGCCATGTTTCTGTTAATGCCAGAAGATTGAGGTTATTAGAAATAAAGAGGTCATGGATGGATGTTAGTTTGTTGCAGACAGAGCGTGCATTCCATAAGGCACATTTCAGTGTTTTGGAGGGTGATGGGAGGCATGTGATGTGTCTGAGGTTTGCTGGATTTATATTCCGTGAGTAGGGCATGTGTGTAGGGCCTGGATTTGGTGATATGTCACCAGCTAAGAGAAGTAGAAGGAGAGAGACATAAATATAGTTCTGTGTTTTGTATGAAAGTTTTTTATGGCAACAGGTTGTGGATGTTATGGTCAATTTAGAAAGATAAGTAAATAGCTCATGTGTGTTCATAAGAGGGGAGTAGATTATTGAGGCTGCAATGTGTACAGAGGGGTGAGCTGCAGGGAGAGTAAAGGATGCAATAGCCTTAGAGAACATGCCATGGAGTGAAATAAGAATGAATAATGTTTGGTACATGATGGTTTAGAATAAAAAGAGAAAATCCATAGAATATAAATAGTTATTGTTTGCATTTAGAAATTACCTGCTTTATGATGTTTTTCAATGTTTGTTCAACTGTTTTTAACTGTTCATTTTGATACTTTATGCATAGGATACTTCAAGCATGGGATGCCCAGCTCAATCGAGCCCAGCTCTCTAGATCTGACTAGTAAGATATACTGTGGCTGATTAACATAGGCTACATCTGAGACATGTCCAGCTGACCTAAGGTGTTATATTGCCTT
The DNA here is from genome assembly GCA_031769625.1 of Taudactylus pleione. NCBI lineage: Eukaryota > Metazoa > Chordata > Amphibia > Anura > Myobatrachidae > Taudactylus > Taudactylus pleione. Next base: position 2,009,777 of record JAUIMM010001073.1, read on the forward strand.
GTGTTTGACTATGTAAATAACAGCCCAGTTTGCCATCATAAACTATGCTTCACTAACAACAACATCACAAAAAAAGGAAATGACTATTGCAACAATTTAAAATATCACATACATTTAAATATGATGAATGAATAAAGTTCAGAGTATGATTGCAGGAGGGTGGATATCACATACATTTAAATATGATGAATGAATAAAGTTCAGAGTATGATTGCAGGAGGGTGGATAACACATACATTTAAATATGATGAATGAATAAAGTTCAGAGTATGATTGCAGGAGGGTGGATATCACATACATTTAAATATGATGAATGAATAAAGTTCAGAGTATGATTGCAGGAGGGTGGATATCACATACATTTAAATATGATGAATGAATAAAGTTCAGAGTATGATTGCAGGAGGGTGGATATCACATACATTTAAATATGATGAATGAATAAAGTTCAGAGTATGATTGCAGGAGGGTGGATATCACATACATTTAAATATGATGAATGAATAAAGTTCAGAGTATGATTGCAGGAGGGTGGATATCACATACCTGAGAGATGAGAAAAGAAGATGGTTAGATCCAGATAAATGTAATTTGGTTTTTAACTGTTCATTTTGATACTTTATGCATAGGATACTTCATGCATGGGATGCCCAGCTCAATCGAGCCCAGCTCTCTAGATCTGACTAGTAAGATATACTGTGGCTGATTAACATAGGCTACATCTGAGACATGTCCAGCTGACCTAAGGTGTTATATTGCCTTGTGTTTGACTATGTAAATAACAGCCCAGTTTGCCATCATAAACTATGCTTCACTAACAACAACATCACAAAAAAAGGAAATGACTATTGCAACAATTTAAAATATCACATACATTTAAATATGATGAATGAATAAAGTTCAGAGTATGATTGCAGGAGGGTGGATATCACATACATTTAAATATGATGAATGAATAAAGTTCAGAGTATGATTGCAGGAGGGTGGATATCACATCCATTTATATATGATGAATGAATAAAGTTCAGAGTATGATTGCAGGAGGGTGGATATCACATACATTTAAATATGATGAATGAATAAAGTTCAGAGTATGATTGCAGGAGGGTGGATATCACATACCTGAGAGATGAGAAAAGAAGATGGTTAGATCCAGATAAATGTAATTTGGTTTTTAACTGTTCATTTTGATACTTTATGCATAGGATACTTCATGCATGGGATGCCCAGCTCAATCGAGCCCAGCTCTCTAGATCTGACTAGTAAGATATACTGTGACTGATTAAGAAACTAGCGAGTCAGTACAAATAATAGGAAGTGTGAGTTCGCATAGTGAGCAAACAGAGGCCAGAGAAGATTGTCCAGGTGATGCAGACAGCAGTTGCTTGCAGTGTGGATATTGTGAACTTACATTTCTTGATTATACTTTGTCCATATATTCTTGTTAAAGAATGGCTTAAGGTTAGAGTGGTTTCTTTCAGTTTAACTTCGGTATAATGCCGAATTTGGTAAGAAATGCATTTTTACAAATTATGCACTTCTAATAATTATGCCCTACACAGCCCAGGGGCCTACATCCTCTCATATGAAACTTAAATAGGCTGTGCCTGCATGTGTATGCAATGAATCCAATCAACCCCCAATATCCTCCCACTAATATGGCTAGCAATAAATGCCCTAACATAAACAAACAGGGAATACCACAGAGCTAAGAAGAACAAGGTCTAGTAATCTATTCACTTTGCAAATAATACAAAATTAGATGTTCTGCAGCAGCGATGAGGTTACCTAATATGCAGTACACTTTGCAAATAACACAATAAGACATCACGCAATAAGCCAATACAGACGTTTTTTATTTTAACAATATTTCACTGGAGAGAATATAACTGATTGTATACAATTTTTAACATTATTTAATAAAAGTTAATTTTTATGATTTACGTTAGTGCGCCAGCAAAGAGGACATTTCTGTTTTCTTTTGTCTTTTTTCTTAAAGTAGGTCAGTACGCTACCAAACATGGTTGGCTTATCATGTACTAAACCTTAGATATCAAATAATCTTTATTTCACAACATTAGTAATACCTGAATAAACTTTGAATATTACACTTTGAAGCTATGGAACCTTTTACTTGAGTGTGCAGTGTGTATGTATTAGGGGTTTGGGAAAAGACGCTAGTTAGATTTATGTAGTGAGGACTTTAATCTTGGGGCAGATGTGTACGCATGCAGCTAATAAACAGCGTTCGCATGCAGGATATTATCCATTCGCTAATGTGAGTATTTTAATGTGCATATGGGATATGGGGAGATATGCGATCGCATGATGCTAATAATAGCATCGCCGTATGTACTTAAGTGTGAGCTTCTCTAAAATGGCGTTGGACGGCCATTCGCAAAATGGCGTCGTGCAGATTCTTATTTTTAAGATGGAGTCTGGTTGCCATTCACAAGATGGCGTCGCTCCAAGATAATTTTACACTGATTCTGTCTCAGCCACCAAACCAGCTTCGACAATATATATATATATATATATATATATATATAGATAGATAGATAGATAGATAGATATATAGATAGATATATAACAACTAGTTCTGCCTGACTGCGGAAGTAGAAATGATAATCAGGTTCTGATACCTGGAACGCGGCAGAATACATACAAAGAGGGTTTAGTAAGGGAAAGTTAGTGATACACACCAATCATATAAGAAGATGTATACACACTAGCTAACCTAGCAACAACATCTCTATACATGATCGGGGACGAATGGTGAGTCAGTGTTTAATATACATGGGCCAGTGACAGTGAGGAGGGGGGTTCTCACCAGCAGTGATTAACAGTCCAGCAGACTAATGAGAGGGGAAATGGTATAGGAGGTTCTCACAACATACCCACTTATCAGAGACAATAAATGCTAATAGACTGCCTATAAGAAGACAAGGATAGGAGTGCTTAGCCACACTGCCTGAGGAAGTCACCATGCATTGAAACCCACCCATTGACCGCACAGGTATCCAACCTAGGCAATTCTCCTATAGGAAGGTTAACATTGGTATTGTTTTTATGTTTTTATGTTTACACTACTGGCTTAAGAATGATACGCCACCTGACGGCATTTCAGCCTAGCAAATAAAGTTTTTTTATTTAACATAAGCCTCCAAGTGCATCGTCTCCCCCCCCCCCACATCTCATACTTGCAATAGTCACTTGTGCATCTACATCATATACTGATACTATGCACCATTTTAATTAGAGGTGAAGCGGGGTGTGAGGAAGTGAGGGATCCAATAAAGGAAGGAACAGCAGGTTACAGCACTAGGATGAGGACTTTCCACCTATTGCCTGTTAGAGAAACAGATCACCCTGTGAATTGCAGACTCACATGCATGGACGACAAAAGACATGTACTAAGCTCTGGAAAGTGATAAATTGGAGAGTGATAAACTGCCAATCAATCAGCTCCTGTCATTTTTCAAACACAGCCTGTAACATGACAGTTAGGAGCTGAGTGGCTGGGCATTTATCACTTTCCAGAGCTTAGTACATCTCCCCCTTAACGTATAGTCTTTGGGAAAATACAATTCTGCCACCCCTTTTTTTTTCTCCCCACTCACAAATCAGAGATCACCTCAAGGCAACATATTCAAACATAACCTAATTAATTAAGCGATGAAGGACAGCTTGGATCAGATATAGGCTGCTAGAGGAGTCACAACCAGCTATACATGTTGAGTCCTATTTCGTGTATGCTTTTCAAGGTAGAGTGTAGTGACTGTCTGCCCTAGGGCCATGTACAGGATTAAACTTGGCTGACAACACCTGATCTAAAATCGTCAGATATCTGCATGTTTATGGGTTGGATTTACCATTAGGCACGGTTGGCACTTGGAGCAGATGCACCGGATGTCAGTTTATCTGAACATGATTCATCTGAGAAGGAAGTAGACATGAAGAACAGCTATATTCTGCTATGAGATGGGACCAACAAGACTACAGAATATTTGGTGTAAAAAAAGGGTGTGGTAGCAAAGGGTGCTGGCTCTATGCCTACAGGCGTCTACTGTGTTAGTACAGCCCAGGTGAAGGATACTGGATTCCTACCTCTATACGCTCCTACCTATACCTTCTAAACCCTGCCTATAAACCTCTAAAATTTACGCTATTTGCGTACGCAGTCATACAGTAAAATAAAGACTTTACACCTTGAACATGTGTTCCAAAGCACAAAGTATTATTCAAGTAAAGTACAGTCAGTTACACACTGTGATCTAAGTACAATTTAGCGCAAAGAATTATACAGACCCAAGATACAGTCATACATACGCAAGCGCTCTGGGACCAGATTCCGGCATCCGTCAATCAGCAATCAGCAGAATAGACTAGAAACCCAGGGTCAGAGCACACATATTTATACCCCCCAGAAATAGACAACACAATTGAGGAGTTTGTTGCTGATCCCATTGGTTCCCAGTGCGGGTGCATTTGTTACAGGGCATTTAACAGGTTGGTTCAAATAGACACAGAACAGCCTCTAACAGCTTGTTGCCTCCTATATTTCCCCTGCATGCTAATCTAGGCTGTTGGTTTCAGAAAATACATTTTGGTTCTTTATGTCTTTACGGTCCATAAGTTGCGAACGCATGTTCCGATCTTCACACCGATGGTACCGGAAAGCTGTGGATAAAGTGTGGATCAGTCTAATATCAAACACGGCTTACTTATCACGTATTAAACCTTAGATACCAAAATAGTCTTTATTTCACAGCAATTGTAATAAATGAATAAAACTTGGATCTTTTACTTTATAGCTATGGAACCTTTTGTGTAAGTGTGCATTATGTAAGTTTAAGGGATATGGGAAAAGACGCTAGTTAGGTTTATCTGATTTGGGGCAGATGTGCATGCATGCAGCTAATAAACAGCGTTCGCATGCAGGATATTGTGCATTTGCTACTGAGCGTCATGTTAGCAGCGCAACTGTGCATAATGTGCGGTGTTTATGCATGAGATTCTATTTATGATGGACTTAACATATATATATATATGTGAAGCCGGGGCCATTCTGTCTGGGACTAAAACCTGTTTAGGATTCAGACAAATTCAATTGTGTAGATCAATGTCTGGGTTATATTACAATTGCCACAACTATACTTGTCTATATACAGGGATTGCCAATTTGTATGTAAAACACTCACAGTATTCTGGTGTATTGTCTATTCTATTTACTTTTCTCAGGAGGCTGTTTTTCTAGTTGTTTTTGGTAGATTATCAAAAACATTGCCATCTGTACTTAGCTCGTGAGTTGTAACTTAAAATGGCGCTGGTCGCAAAATGGGGTCTTGCAGATTCTTATTTTTAAGATGGAGTCTAGCTGCCATTCGCAAGATGGCGTTGCGCACGTTACTTTTTACGCTGATTCAATCTCAGCCACTAATCCAGCTTCGACAAGGTCATATTTGCTCAGCAGGCACACTAATCATGTAGTACAATGTGGACATGAGATTAAATACTTTCATCCATTCCTCTTAGGCACTCCCGAATTTCAAAGTGCTCCCCAGACAACATTCCGGCATCCCATCCATATCTGCAGTGATGGGGATGGGATGGGCATTTTGTAGAAGGGGTGAGGCTGTAATGATGTGATACTTAGCACCATGCCCCCTGCAGTTGCCCCTGGGATCTCACCCTAGAGGATCTCCTTGAGGGGAGTCGCACAAAGTCAGTAACTAAGGCATACAGGCTAATTTCCAGATAAAGCCACATTCCATTGGTTTTTCAGTGCCCTGGCTGATAAGCAGGTTAAAAGAATCTGCTAAATGCAAAGTACAACAATTGCTTATGTTAGTTAGTGTAAGGGCGGATGACACCATTTCAGTTACCTTCTCAGTCAGCTTCTCTGCTCACAATCTAGACCTGGATTTACTGTTTTTTGGGTAAATCAATTTGACAGAATTATGTATCTATAATCTCATGCCCAATGTTAATAGTGGAATAAATAGCACTGACCAGGGTTTGTTTTGACATAAACTTGTCTGCATGGGTGAACCCTAGTTATTGTACATGATATGTACAGAGATCAAATCCTATAGCCCAATACCCACGTTTCCTAGGTTTTTACTTTATAAGTAATTGCTATATTTACATTTTGTCTACAATCATTAGCCTATCAAGAATTGTCCAAGAGGGGATTTAGTTGGGTGACTGCATCACAAGATGCCAGCAGTCTAAATCCCGGAACCAGGAATCCTGACCCGCGGGAAGAACACTGGCGCCGGATTCCCGACATCAGTTGAGATGCCGATGCCGGAATTTCAACAGCCGGCATTCCGAACGTAAATATAGCGGGCCAGGTGAGCTGATAGCTAAGGGGGGGGCTGTAACTAGGGTAGTGCGACCAGTGCCATGGCCTTTTTAATGTGCAATATCTTAAGTCCCTATTTAAAAAATGGAAGGGGGGGGTGCCAATGCTCCCTCTGGCACGGGGCACCAAAAAGTCTAGTTACGGCTCTGGGGGGAAGGTTAGGTTTAGGCACCATGGGGGGTCAGGGTTAGGCTGCGGGAATAGGGAGGTAAGGATTAGGTTGCGGACAAGGGGGGCTAGGTGTAGGCACCGCCAGGGGGGGTTAGGCATTAAGGGGGGAGGGTTAGGTTTAGGCACTAAGGGGGGATGGTTAGGTTTAGGCAATAACGGGGAGAGTTAGGGTGTGGGGGGGAGTAAAGGTTAGGGGTGAAGGGGGGAGGGTTAGAAACTTTACTAAGCGCCTGTCGGGACTCTGAGCATCAGGATGCGGCTGTCAGTATTTTGATTTCTTGGAAGGGTTAAGTGTCCATTCATAGAATAAAATACACTACTGAGCCAAACATAAAATGCTACTATCAGTCAGAGGCATATAAAAGATATATTTTTATAACTATTCTTTCTTCATAGAGATAATAATTCAGTTATTTACCCATATTATATGTTGCCCATTAATAATAGTTGTTTTATCTTTCAGTCATTCACTATTAAACCAGAAAATGTCTTAATTATTTGTCATGTCCCAATATGAACACAATTAACGTAAAGGAGAACACTCACAGATAAGCTTTAAAGTTGCACAGAAGCTTCTTTTTTTTTTGAAGATTAGGATCGAATATATTTTGTTTTATTTTCAAGAAGTGAGATTTTATAAATGAATGGATTGAGTGTGTAATTATTAGTAAGCTCATCTCCATTAGATGTTTTTACAAGTAGGTAAGCTTATAGTCAAGTTAAGATAAGTGGATTTGTTGTAATACTAAAGGTAATATTATGGATTATTAAAAAGAGCTGCTTAATAACTAATCAGGGAGGCTTTGTGTGACATTATACAGATTCCCATATAAAAAAAAAGTAAAAAAAAGCCATTTCGATGTCCTGCTTATTAAGTTATTATACTATCTGGTACACTCTCTTAATTAACTTGTATTTTCTTCTATAGTACGAGATATTTGGAGCCTCATTCTTTCCTTAAACAACAGTAAAGGGACATTAAGACTAATTTTATTTCCACCGCTGATGCCCAATTATAAATCTTATCTCTTACAATGGAGGGAGCAACCACCCTGCTCTCAGGAGCTTACATCAGAGGTTCCCAAACACCGCCATTACAGTCCAGGTTTTAAGGATATCCATGCTTGACTCCAGATAGTTAAATCAAATTGCCCGAGGTGCTAATTAAGTCATCTGTGCTTGAGCATGGATATCCTTAAAACCTGACCTGTAATGGTGGCTTTTGGGAGCCACTGACTTACATCTTAATTAGATAAGGAATAGCTCAGATACTTGTAGTAAAGATTGTTTGGTGTTTTAGGGGTCTATGTACTAAGCCTTGGAGAGACATAAAGTGGACGGCGATAAATGACCAACCAATCAACCACAGTTTTTGTACAGTACCTGACTGTATCTATCTAAATTTTTCACCATGTACCCATGCAATCCTGTATGTTCTATGCCTATGTACAGAACTACAGAACCCTTGTGGTACTGTGCATACAAAAGGTGATGATAAAAGTTGTTGTGTACTACACGCACCCCTACTTTGTCAAAATTTCTATGTACTGACATTGTTGTGTTGGAGTTTCCTTGCCATTAGCATTATCCATAAGCATTAACTATTTGTTGAGCCTTGACTTCTCCTTTTGATTTCCATATGATACATTGCTTTGATCCGATTTTGGCCCTGTCTGTTTTACACTTCATTTTGCACTTCTGATAGATACTCAGGGGTTACAGCTAAAGATAAAGCTGCTGCAGGTTAAGGTTTGTGTGAACCCCGGTGCAACTAACTTATGGGGGCCCCTATCAATTAAATTGTCAAAATGATATACTGTTAATACGTTTAGTGTGTAAATACTCTCAGCACCACAAATGTGTTGAACACACTGTAGTGCCTCAAGTTCATGTTATGCCACAGTCCCCTGGTTTACATTGTACCTCAGTGCTCCCAGTTCACATCATGCTACACAGTGCCCCCCCAGTACACATATTTCTATACACATCAGATGTACTAAGCTATGGAAAGTGATACATTGGAGAGAGATAAACCACCAACCAATCAGCTCCTAACTGTCATATTAAAAACACAGCCTGTAACATGACAGTTAGGAGCTGAGTGACTGGTAGTTTATCACTCTCCAATTTATCACTTTCCAGAGCTTAGTACATCTCCCCCATTTGCTATCTGGTAGTGCTTACTTTTTCCTGCAATCACACATGTCTGAAAACACATTCTGAGCAATGACTGAAAGGCTACTGATATGAGACAACAAAGCAAGATTAAAGCATATCATGTCAGTTATTTCTTCTGAGTTGAAGTTTGTCTATTAAAAATATTCATACATTTCTTTTTATAGGTTCCATCCTGACATGAACTTGCGTTATTGTATAAATAAAATCCATCCTGTTTACACTTGCACTGAACGATCAGGATCTCAGAATATAACAGTTCTAGCTTACACAGACAGGAATATGCAATAATATTGAAATAAAAAGACAATTTAAACCAATAGATATAATAGACTTTTCAGCAATTATAATAGAGCTATACCTTTTTTTGTTTTTTGTTTTTTTATTGGCTTATACTTGAAAATATTCCTTGACCAATAATAAACTATTAGTTTAAGTCCAATTTCAGTTTTAAAAAAATATTTTTGGAAAATGTTAACACATTCTCTATAACCATAACATATGAAAGTCTACATTGCTGTCAATTGCTTTGGTACCACTACCCAGACTGCAAGACAATAACACATATAGGGGGAATTCAATTAGGAGCAGGGTTGAACACGCTACCGGTTCAGTTAGCTGCAGGGTGTGCTAAGCCCCAGAGGGTGAATTTGGGTATGATGAATAATCAGCGTTATAATGCAGACTTGTGCATTTAACGTGCGGGGAAAACCATAGATGCCAGCACTTTGCACAGAATCTATGGGTTAGCATGTGTTAACCCATGGTTTACCGCATGGAGAAAAATCTGAATAATTGAATAACTCTGGACGTGAACCCCTGTGTTTTTCCCCATGCTAACACATGAGCCTAATTAAATTCCAGAAAAAAAGGGATATTCTCTAAAGCATACTGCAGAAATATTACACTGCAGCAATATTACACATTTATACTTTACACTTCACTAATACTTTTTTTCCATTTTTCGTGTGATGCCCTGGGAATGGGCCTTGGCTGGATTCTTTTGGGGTGCCCTGCGCCTCGGATGTGAACCCCTTAATGTTAGGGACGCTGGTATAGATGAGCCTTGATGCTTGCCCGGCGCTTAATCATATATTTGCAAATGTATGCAACTAATACCTCTGAATTTCTATTATCATGTAGGATTGAAGTATTTTTACTAATATTGCTGCAGTGTGCTGGAGGTAATATCCCTTTTTTTCTGTGGTTCAGTGTAAACCCCGCCCTTTACAAGCACCTGGGCAATATCATTAAGCTGATGTGAGCGACCACCATACTTTCTATTTCGTAATTAAATTCCACCTTATGGTTTTCCCTGCACGTTAAAAGCACACTCTGCAGGGTTCCCGCAGCTGAATCGGGCAGTACGTTCAAATAGCTGCGGTTTAAACCCAGTGGTTAATTAAATTCCACCCATACAGTACTATTTAAATAACATGGTAGGGATAAAATAGTGAATGTACATTTTGCAGAGTTAGGTGTCCCATGTGTCTTGGATTTCTAATGACAGTCGCTATCTTACCACTAGAATTATTTAACTCAAAATGCTTATTTTGTTTACATTCAATTCTTAATGCACCAAAATTAACTGGGTAAATCTAAATAGATTCCTGCAAGTGCTTTATTGTACATGAAACGCAAAGACTCTAATCGTGTGTGGATCCTCTGTTTTCAGTGAATTTATAGTTCATATATTTAATTTCAGAATGAACTCAGGGCCTGATTCAGCAAGGATCGCAATTGCAAAGCTGCACACGGGCAGGCAGCAATAATGCAAATGCTGCATTTGTGATCCCAGCACTGCGACAGAGGTCGCAGGCTGGGATCACCATTGCGACCATTACAACCATCGGTGGTCAATGGTCGCAATGGTAGGCGGCGCCGGGCGGGCGGCCAGCTGAGTAAACCTCAGCTTACTCAGGCTGGCCAGCTTACAAGCTCAGCAGACTGCGTACGTCCACACAGTCCCTGAGCTGGACACTCCCAGAAAACGTGGCGGACACGCTCAATTTCCGGGAACGCAGGCCGACCCCGCCTCCTCATGGCCCCTTAAATGCCTCTGTCTGTCAATCAGGCAGAGGCATTCAAGGGCTTGCTGCGTCTTAGCAGGACCCATTCTTCACACTCGCAGAATGGGTCCTGCGCACACGAAGATTCCCGATAATCGCACTTGTTTGCACTGCTGAATCAGGCCCTCAGTCCTGTGCATGACATACTCTGCTGCAGGTAGCAAAGGGATTGGCAATCCTTTCACTATTGTCAAATAAGTTGTAAATGTAATCATATAGCAAGGTTAATGCAATTCAACTCACAAAACACGTAACGTAAATAGTTACAGCTATCACCTTAAAAAGATATGGATGAGCAGTCATTTAGCAGTATCATTATTTATTACCAGTTATTTTTATGGCGCATATATATTCCACAGCGCTTTACAGAGAATATTTGGCCATTCATATCAGTCCCTGCCCCAGTGGAGCTTACAATCTGATTGATTGTGCCTGATTCACTACGGATTGCTATTACGATCGCAGCTGCGATTACGCATGCGTGTGCTGCAAAAATATGCTAATGACTACAATCACAATGCTAGTATAGAGATGCCCAAAGCCAGCATAGAGACGCCCACTACCACTTTTGCACATCCGTAATACCTAGCAATCCTGCATATACATCGGGAACATCGAGCAACATCGGTCCTCATGCACAACTACAATAGATCTGTCCTTACTCAGAAATTGCTGACCACGTTGCACGCAGTGAGTACACAAGATGCATATGCTGTCGCAGTGACAAATTTATGCACGCCCAAGTAACGGCGTTCAAACGGGCAGGCACGTATGTGTTTCTCAGACCACTCCCCTGTCACCACATTCCGTGTAGTCGATCACAGAGTGATCGCAATGCTAACTCACGCACCTGCACTGCGATGCATATGCATGAGCAGTACGCACCATCGACTGTTCTGCGTTCGTGGTTGCAATTGTGATCCATGCTGAATCAGCCCTATATTCCCTACCACATGCACACACACATACATACTAGGGTTCATTTTAGTTGGGAACCAATGAATCTACCAGTACAGTTCCCGGTTCTCTCCCACAAACACAGGGAGAATATACAAACTCTACACTGTTAGGGCCATGGTGGGAAGGAATGTAGTCAGCATTCCGGCATGCGGGATGCCGACGGCGAAATACCGGAGCCGAAATCCTTACAGCGTGGCATCCCGAAGGTAAGTATTGGGCGTTAGGGAGAGGGCTAGGGTGCGGGGTTAGGGTTAGGCATTAGGGGGAGGGTTAGGGTTAGGCACTATGGGGGAGGGTTATGTTTAGGGTGCGGGGAGGAAGTGTTATGTTTAGGGTGCGGGGAGGTTAGGTTTAGGCACTAGTGGGGGGGGAGGTTAGGGTTAGGTACGGGTTAGGGTTTGGAGCAAGGGCTAGTCTTACCTTCTTTCCTCATGGGTGTTGGGATTCTGACTGTCGGGATGTCGCTATCGGTATTCTGACCAGCGGCATCCAGACCACCGGGATCTCATACCCAACCCGGTGGAAATAGAACCCATGACCTCAGTGCTATAAGGCAGTAATGCTACATTAACCATTACATCATTGACAACCCTGAGACTCCTGATAACCCAACACTTCTAATATTCCTGTGATAGAAAATGGTAGCAAGGTGCCAGTATTCCAACAGAAGTGTGCAGACAGTGCCTGGACAATGCAGCATTGGATAAACTGCGTAACCATCAGAAATCTGTTTAACCCGTAGGTTAAACAGGATGTCAGGTGAAATCACACTGCCAGAGCCAGTGAAGCTGCATCTGGGGACGCAGCCACTAGCCTTGGCACACCCAGAAAACGAGGTCCACATGCCCCCGTTTTCTGTAACACTGCTCGTCGTCACTCCCAAATGCCAGCAGCATGTCCATCATGCTGCTGCTTTTGGGGGTACTGCGAGGGACATCACACAAACAGATCAGCACGGGCGCACTCTGGCTCCTGAGCAGATCTCCAAACATCGGAGATGTACGTAAATATCTAATTTACGTAATCTCTGAACTAGGCCCCTAATTTCCCTGTCTGAAGCACAGCTGGTGAAGACTGTACGACATACACATATAACAAGGAATTTATGTGAAACAACTCTATTGTCTAAGAGGACAGATTAAACGGGACTTTTCGAAACCTTCTTTGAAGAATGTCTGCGTGACCTCTGACCTGCACCTGTAGGTAACCTTGAAATAAGTGCAGCATTCGTACACTAATCCCAGCCTAAAGAATCTAAAAGTGGAACAGATTGACTTGTCCACTGAAACATAAAAGGCTTATTAGCAGGCAAAGATCAGGCTAGAAAATATTAGCCAGAAACAACAAGTTAGTGAGTAATACTGAGATGAACGAAAATATAGAACATGTCAATTGTGATTTTTACAACAATATAATCAAAATGTGGCAACAGGATTATTAAACATGAATGGATCTATTTATACTTTGTTACTGAATGCCTCTACTATCTCTTCATGGGGTTACTGCCTAAGACAATGAATGCAGCCACTGATTCCTAAACTTGCATGCATATTATCCAATGAAAGTTTACAATGCAGTTTGGCTTGTTAATTGGATATTCCTCTTAACTTCTGGATTTTACTAAAGCCCTGGTCATCTTTTCCTTTTAATGGAAATCCTCTCTTCACGCTTTTCCTAGACTCAATCTGTTTCCCAGTGCTGTGTTTTTGCAGGATTATGTAAAATAAACTTACCTGATTGTGATTTTGTTTCTTGACATTCACCCAGAATAATTAGTGTTTGTTCAATTCCATATTACAAAGGCTGCAGTGTTGGTATAACAAGATTTTTTGTGGGAAAAATAGAAAGTTTATTTTGGTAAATAACTGGATTTAGAGGGGGGGGGTTAATACAGAAGAATAAGCGTTAAATGCATATCTACAATTTGTAAGGGCCAAACTGAATTTTTGTCAAGGGTAATATATATAATATGACTCTTGGTGGAAAAAAATATTTGTATATTTTTTTGTACAGTTGCAATAACACAAAATGAAGGGAAAAAAAATAAAGTTTTTGGAGGTTTGGTCACATTTACCGCATATATGCAACCAGTTCCAGAATGCTATACATATCTATTTGCATTGTGCCCTTGAGGGGATCCCAGCACCATCAGCCCCTCCCTGCACGGTGCAACACGTGCGCAGAAGGAATCATTTTGTTGCAAAAGATAGCTTTTAATGGGAGAGCTGACCTTTGCAATTTTCTTGAAGCATACGGCACTAGTAAACGCCATTATGCTAGAGATGTGTGGCAGGAGGCATCCTATCCTGTATATGTAAAAGTTTTTACAAATTGTCTGCTTCTGAGATTCATCTATTTACTAAGCAGTGTTAGGAGACAGAGTGAAAAGTGATAAGAAAGTGATAAGGTGCCAGCCAATTAGCTCCCAGCTGTCATCTCACAGGCTGTCATTGAAAAATGACAGCTGGGAGCTGATTGGCTGGCACCTTCTCACTTTCTTATCACTTTTCACTCTGTCTCCTAACACTGCTTAGTAACTAGACCCCTCAATGCTTTACAGTATGTGATCCGACTCTACAAACCAGACGTATCCCAACATGGAGTCTGTGTGTGAAAGAAATGTTTTTATGTGGACAGGCAACAAATTCATTCTGACAATTGTTTTATCTGCGTTGTCCGTAGATGTAAAAATTGGCCCAAATATTTAAAAGTGTATAAATATCATAGCCCTTTATGTTACCAAATACATATTGCAAATAATCTAAAATGGATACATCCAAACAAGTAGAATAGGAGTGAACATAAAACAAAAGGCTAATACATACATGATACACAATGGTTAGCTTCCACAGTGATTCTTAGCATATCATACTAATACTGAACTTTGGGCACGTTTAACTGGTCCTAATTATCCCCAATGTTATTAACAACATATCACATGACTATTCATACTGTATGCCCATGTTGTAGAAAAGTGAGGTGTATTTTTGGATTGTGCGGTGCCTGGGAGGTGGTCATAAATGCACACAGAAATGGTCCCTCAGGCTCCCATGGCATGTTATGGGAGTGTATTGGGAGTGACAGTGATAGAGACTATGTTCAGACGCACAGCCGCAGGCATAGGAGGGCATGGTCAGATGGAGCAACTGCACCTGCCATACAAGGAAACACCATTCAGTATTACAGCATGCACAGACATTAAAAGTGGGCATCTCAGAACTTGCACATCCAGCCTCACAGATGTACATAAGGGAAGGAGTGTGTAGCTGCGTTTGTATAAACTCGCCAATTGATGCTGCTGCTGCTGTGTGTGCTATTTCATGCCACTCAGAATCAGCACCTTAATGGCCAAGTAGAGTATTGTATTTAAATAGAATTGCCTGAAGTTAAGGTTTCACATCAGCTATCCATAATTACATGTTATAAACCCTACATACTATTTTACGTGAGTGAAGGAGCTAATGAATGAGGGATGATGTGGGGGAGAGGGAGCATGTGTTAATATAAAGGGGTATTAATGCATATTAAAAAAACAAAAAAAACACAAAACAGGGCCTGTCATCATTTACTGCAAATATAAGAATATAAGGACACTAAGGGGTAAATTTACTAAGATTCGAGTTTGGGAGAGTTAGCATTCTCTGGAGAGTTTGGGCATTTTTTTCCACTCGCAAATTTACTAATGACAAACTCGGGAGAGAAATCTCCTTTGCTACGGGAAAATACTGGAGAGTTAGCAAACTCTCTTCACTTCACCCTCGGCCAAACTCGAGTAACTTTTCACTAGTGAAGACAGGATTCGGGAATTTACCACGATTTGAGTTTATAAACTCTCATGAGAATGGACAAAACTCCTGTAAAAATTAGTGAAATTAATTCACTTGTCTATGAGCAGTGAGCTTGGCAGAAACATACACAGATCAGTGTGATCCATGTATGTTTCTGCCTGTAAATAGTAAATGAAGGGTTCATTTAAACAAAGAAAAAAATTATGTAGGGTCCCCCCCCAAAAGCACAACCAGCCCTGGATTTGCAAGCCAGTCCTGATTCAAGAAATTATGGGGGAACAAAATGAGTAGGGTTCCCCCTTAATTTAGGAACCAGCACCTGGCTGCAGGGCCAGTCCTGGTTTTAAATATAGGGGAGAAAAATGCATAGGGGTCCCCCTGTATTTAAAACCAGCACCATGCCTTAACCGACCAGGTTGTAAAGCCACAGCCAGGAGACCCTATCACGGGGTCTCCACGGCCAATATAACTATTGAATATTTTTATGAAATATTGTAGGAAATTTTCATCAGTTTATTGGGAAAGCAATAATAATATGGTTGTCCATTGAACTGCTTGATTAAATAGCCCTCTGGAGCCCACCTATAGAGCCATACCTTGGATTTTTACTACCTCATACGGACCAGCTGACATATGCAGAGACACCCTTGGATGACTCCTATTATTGCACACTGTGAACTTTGCGAGGAGACCTTGCTAGCTGTTGCCTATTTGGAGACACCAGTTGGGGTAATATTAATTTCCATACTTGCTGGATATTAGACCGGGATTATCATTACATTCTTGTCTTAGAATCAGTGATTCTCACAGGCTCTAGAGGGCTATTTAACCAAGCAGTCCAATGGACAACCATATTATTATTGCTTTCCCAATAAGCTTATGAATATTTCCTACAATATTTCATATAACTATTCTCTTATTAGATTACAGGATCTTTTGTAGTATTGTGTTTTAATAAATGTGTATGTTTTATTTTTAACCAAGCCTTATGATTTTTTATAAAATTTTTATTAACTGAGTTCTCTCAAATACCCACTAGCGCTATTTCCATCTTTTATGTCACTCTCAGCTAAACTCACTTCTTAGTAAATTTGTGAGTTTCAGGAGCCTCAATTCACCCAAGTTTTGAAAAAAAAAACTCGATCAGACTCGAATCTTAGTAAATTTACCCCTAAAGGTTACTAAACAGCTAGGTACCATTTAGTTTATTAAACCTATAGTATATTGGGTCAATATTGTTCCAGTAAGGAAAATGGAAATACATGTTAAAGGGGATTTTTATTATTAATTTGGTATAAGTGACAGACCTGATTAATAAGTGAGTGAAATGTTAAAGTTCAAGTGTTCCATCTTGCAATTTGCCGGTGCATAATTTATGCTCAGCCTGGCTGATGTATCACTGCATTTGGACCCTGAGCAATACAATATAGTTTTGTGGTTTCAGTGTCCCCAAGTTTCATTACAAAGAGAGGAGGTAACAGTAATTCACCAGAACCTGATTACATGGTTTAGGGGTTTCCCCAAGCCAACCCCTGGTGAAGTTTAAATTAGCGGTGCAGGTTTGGGTGGAGGTACAGCCAAGAACACTCTTCTTGCAAAAGAAGAAGACTTTCATATCCAGGAAGTCATCGGGCCTGATTCAGAGTTGTACGTTAATGCACAGTCACTGCAACTTTGTATTCAACGGCTGTGCAATACTATGCTAATGTGTAAATAGATGCCCCCTGCTGGCTTCTGTGATCCACTGCTGCATCTGAGGACACAACCATCATATCAATTGCATGAACATTGTCCATCTGAGTAATCCTCAGGTTACTCAGAATGGACATGAAATTCAGGCACTGGCCTTGGCATGCCCAGAAAATGGGAACGAAACACCCCCTGATTCTGGACACTAGCCCTCACCGCCCCTTCCCCAGCACATGCTGTGGCTTAGGGGGCATTGCTACCATCATAGCAGACACTGATCAGCACTTGTGCAGTACAGTACACATGCACCAATCAGGAGCCATCAGGCTTGTATGCAAACCATTGTGTTCGCGTGCAAGTCTGAATAAGGCCAATCATCAATATCATTTAAAGGGGAGCCAAGTGTACACTATATTGGAAAAGTAAAGTGCTGAGGGCTGTTAAAAATGTGTTTGCTGTGTTCACAGTCCTGAGTGGATGATGTGGCCTCATCAGTGCTTTGTTAAGGTGGACCAGAACAATGCAGATATGAGCAGTGCCATCTTTCTTCACAACAGCCACCATAAAGTAGCTGACACCCATTGGGTGACTTCCATGAGTGTGATAACTCACAGCTTTGTCATGTGATCAAGTTTTGCCTTAACCTTGTCCATCATCACAATAGGGATGCATCTGGGTGCACTGTCAGATCAGCAATGGGGTGAATTGAGCTACAGCTACAGGCCTCCACATAAAAATAGGACCATCATCATGACAGCATGATGACCAGCCACCTGCTGGCCAAACGGTTGGCCATAAATCATATGTGTTAAAATTGAATTTCTATTTTTCTCACAAAATGATCCAATTTTTATACTTTTACATACAGGGATACATTGGGACTGATAGTATATGGAGTGTACACGCCCACATGGCACTGGCCACACCGACACAGCACTGATCAAAGCTCCTCTGCTTCTCACAATATGCCCCTGATTGTTTTTTCAGCTCCAGCCAATGTGGTCCTTTTTCTGGCCCTGTCTGGGTGCACAAACCATGGGTGCAATTGATTCATCAAGACATATGTGGTGCTTTATGGTGTCATAATGTGCTAATGGTGTCATAATCAAACAAGTCTGTGAAGTCTCTAATTTCTGGGACATCTTCTTGTATAATGTGTACTTCTTCTACATGAATCAATCCAAGCTCCATGCTATCAGAAGACCAAGTAGTGGTTTCACTGCATTATCAACAATATGGAACTGTATAGGTGTATGTGTGCAGTCCAGCATTTCAGTGCCTAAAGCTTTTATTATTTGACCACCTTAGGCAAAGAGGTTCATTGAGTTTGTGTGATCAATGAGCAATTCTAGGTTAGTTTTGTGAAGTAGGTCTCATATAACATTAGACACCAATGTCAATCTTTCCCTTGATCACGTTGAGGCTGTGTTTGTCTTGTTTCAATACTTTTGTAGTGAAAAATACCAGTAGGTTCCATCTGGCACGGTCTATGGGATATTAACTTTATGTTGTTGTCTATCAGTTTGTGCCGCTCAAGCTAATCTGATTTCTGAGCTTAATTTGCAACACTTAGCATAGTGTTTGCTGCATGCATTGCAGTGTTGAGTGAATGCTGGCATTTGTAATATTCTTGGGAATGGCAGTTACCGCAATTTTGGCATTGTACAGGTCATTGTTGGTAATACTGAACTTTGGGAATACATATGATTGACCAGCGGTCGGGATGCCAGCGATCAGAAGACAGACAGTGGCATCCTGATGTTCAAGATCCTGACAGGGGCCGATAAATAGCTTAACCCTCCCCTTGTCCCCCCTAACCCTCCCCAGGTGGTGCCTAACCCTAACCTCCTCCCGGTGGTGCCTTACCCTAACCTCCCCCCGGTGGTGCCTAATCCTAACCTCCCCTCAGTGGTGCCTAACCCTAAACTCCCCTTCTCGATCCCTAAACCTAACCCTCCCCGGGTGGTGCCTAACCCTGACATCCCCTCGGTGTTGCTTAACCCTAACACCCCCTCCCCGCAGCCTAACCCTAACCCTCCCCGGTTGGTGCCTAACCCTAACCCACAATGGGAGGTCCCTAAAGCAAACCCTCCCATCTCCGGACTAACCCTAACCTGCATACTTACCATTGGGATGCCGGCATTCAGGATGCCGATGTCGGTATCTTGATCTCTTCGGGATGGCGGCATCAGCTTTCTGATGGGGGTCAGGATTCCGGCATCGTTATATTAACTTCCAGCATCCCGTCCGCCGGCATCTTGACTGCGTCCCGAACTTTGCGCACATCAGCTTCTCTTTTAAGCACATGTAACATATACATATATTTATGGCAATTTTAAAAGTTTGTCCTTTCTCATTCAACATTTGTGTATGTGTAGCATCATTATTTATGTCACATACAATTCTGTCTTTAATTAATTGGCTAGTGATGGTGCCATATTCACATCTTTTTGTAAGTAAGCTTGAGTTTGGTAGCAAAAGACTGTAAACTTTGTTTAGGTTTTTGCACTAACATACTGAATACGGATCTATCCATAATGACATTCATGACTGGCAGGTATATTTAATAAAACTTTTAAATTAGAGTTTCAGGATCTCTTTATCGTCCCTCTTCATCATAAGTTGTCTGCTATTTCGACCTCATTTTCTTCCACCAAATTTAGTAAAGTATAAGCCTGTACCTTCTTTGACTTGTCAGAGTCCCACACTGCATTATATCTGTCATTCCTCCTGGAACTTCATCCAGTTATCTGCAATGTTGTCATTAAAAACCAGCAGCTCCATACATTGTGAGCCATGACTGCAAAAATTCCGACTAGGGATGAGCGGGTTCGGATTTCTGAAATCCGAACCCCCCCGATCCGAGTCAGGAACTGAGTCCGGCTCGGGTTTTCCCACCTGATTCGGAACAGCCAAAACGTCATCATCCCGCCTTCCGGATCTCGCGGGTTTTGGATTCCATAAAAGGTCCCCACGTCGGTGCCATTTCTCACTCCGGCTGTGGACAGTGAAGAAGGAGGGAGGGAGTTAGGGCTGGCTGTGCTGCTGTTGTCCATTGGGGCTGTGTCCACTCCTCCAAACTCCATAGGGGCTGGCTGGGCTGTGTTGTGCTGCTGTTGTCCATAGGGGCTGGCTGGGCTGTGTTGTGCAGTCAGTTATCCATAGGGGCTGTGTCCACTCCAAAAGTCTATAGGGGCTGGCTGGGCTATGTTGTGCAGTGTCCCATAAAGGCTGTAGTCCTAAAGGGGTGCTGTAGTGTTGTGCAGGGGGTGATCTGTCCATCAGGGGTGCTCCCCTCAAGTGCAAAAAAACATTTATTTCTGTGGTTATGAATTGTGTGCACTGTAGCTGCACGTGCATCAACAAAGGAGCAGTGCCAAGCTTGCGCCCAGGGGCGTATCTACCCATTGGCCAGGATGGCAGTTGCCAGGGGCGGCAGCCAAAGGGGGGGCGCCGACCTGGTGGTGTCACCCGCAGCTACGGAGTAGATACACCCCTGTACCCGCCCACCTGCTCCGGCCGTGGGGAGACTCATCTGGGGTCCGGAGAGTGCTAGGCCAGGCCCATGATGCATTTGCCTCCAAGGGGACAGAGCAGAGACGGAAGCGTTCGCGTTGGAGCCAGGGTGGGTATGCTGCAGGTGCCGGAGATCAGATGCCTGGGGAGGGAGTGTTGGGAGGTGGGCAGCGGCATGGCTCTGCTCCGGGACTCTGATTGCTTGAGCCCCGATGTTTGCCGGGGGCCGGAGCTCTTCCATTGCGGGGCCGCGTCCTCCTCGTCCGCTGTGGAGGAGCTGAGCGCAGAGCCGCAGCCCTGTGTGGTGGTGATAGTCCAGGTGCGCCCTCTGCACCATGTCCCGGCCCTGGGCGCACTGTATGTGCAGCTACACGGGGAGAGCAATCGCAGACTGGAGCCGCACGAGAGGCAGAATGACTACCTCTTCAGCTGGGATTCAGGGACCTGTGCCGGGTGCAGGAGGGGCCATGGAACTGGAGATCGGCTGTCTTATCCGCTTCTATACAGGTAAGGACCTGCTGTTTTGTGCTGGCACTGTATATCCATATAGCCTAGTGGGCTGGGGGCACAGGAGCTGGCACCAAGTGGGTAGAGTACCTGGCAGATGACAATGAGGGCTTCTGCTATCGCCGGGACAGTACTTGCTGAGCCAGCGACGAAGTGCAGTATACTGGATCATGATGTAAGGTGGCTGCTATCTATACATAGGGTTAGGGTTATTTCATTCACTTGTTAGAACACATTAGCAAATCTTGGAGTATCTAACCATAGGGCCAGTTACAATGTCACTGTGTGACCACCCCTGGGCAGAGTCCTCGCTAAACTTAAGTCTCCAGGAGAGTTTCTGACTGCCGAGTACCCCTGGGCCCCATTCTGAGAGGGCCCCCCGGTGCCAAATGCAGATCAGATCTTTATTACTGATCGGATCCAAAGTGATGTGCTGCTGCTGTAGAGAGATAGAGAGACCCTGGATCACCAGTGCGGCCGCTGATCTATCTGTCGATAATATGTGGTGAAAAAGGGGGCAACTGTCTAATTTTTTCCAAAAATATCAGGGAGGAAGGGGGGTGCCAGTCCCTTACTTTGCCAGGGGCGCTTGGACCCCTAGATACACCCCTGCTTGCTCCTGTGTCATAAGTAAAGGGTCGGCTGGCTCATCCCTTAAAGGGTGGTGTAACCCCCAAAGTGCACTTAAAAAAAAATATATATTTTCTGTGTTGTGAATTGTGTGCGCTGTAGCCGCACGTGCATCAACAAAGGAGCAGTGCCAAGCGTGCACCTGTGTCATAAGTCTGTTAAAGGATGGTGTAACCCCCAAAGTGCTAAGCGCTCGCAAGTGGGTCGATGTTGCCCAAGTGCGCATGCGCACGACGGAGGCGGCTCCGTCGTGCGCATGTGCGAGACCCGAATAATGACACCCAAGCCGTCGTTAAGGGTCTCGCACCAAAGGGGGCGTGCTGTCGATGGTGATTGATGGGAACGCCTACCGTCTGGGGCCGGCCCCACTGACATCACTAGTGATGTCAGTGGGAGTGCTTTTGGCTCTATCAGAGGCTTGCGGCAGCGAGACCCTACCGCAAGGGTCTCGTTGCAAGCCCGATGGTCGCGATGGTCTTGACCATCGCAACCATCATTTTGGCCGCTCGCTATAGCTGTGGGTGGTCACCCACAGCTATGCGAGCGGCCAGGAGGCCGTTCCAAAAAGGTGGAGGGACGGCCCTGATTCAGAGCAAGCGCTCTGTCAGAGCGTCCGGCTCTGAATCAGGGCCTGTGTGCGCTGTAGCTGCACGTGCATCAACAAAGGAGCAGCGCTAAGCGTGCGCCTGTGTCATAAGTCTGTTAAAGGGTGGTGTAACCCCCAAAGTGCGCTCCACAAAAAATAAACAATTCTTTTTTTCTGTGTTTGTGTGTGAAATGTATGCCCAGTAGCCGCACGTGCATCAACAAAGGAGCAGCGCCAAGCGTGCGCCTGTGTCATAAGTCTGTTAAAGGGTGGTGTAACCCCCAAAGTGCACTCCACAAAAAATAAACAATTCTTCTTTTTTTCTGTGTTTGTGTGTGAAATGTATGCGCTGTAGCCGCATGTGCATCAACAAAGTAGCAGCGCCAAGCGTGCGCCTGTGTCATAAATCAAGGGCCGGCTGGCTCGTCTGTTAAAGGGTGGTGTAACCCCCAAAGTGCACAAAAAAATAAAAACTATTTATTTTTCTGTGTTTGTGACTTGTGTGCGCCTTAGCTGCACGTGCATCAACAAAGTAGCAGCATCAAGCGTGCGCCTGTATCATAAGTCAAGGGTCGGCTGGTCTGTTGAAGGGTGGTGTAACCCCCAAAGTGTACAAAAATATTAAAAAAATATATTTTTGTTTGTGGGCGCCTTAGCCGCATCAACAAAGTAGCAGCGCCAAGCGTGCACCTGTGTCATAAGTCAAGGGCCGGTTTGGACATCTGGTCCGGACTGAAGGACCTGCCAACAATTTCTGACATGTCTACTGTCACTGCATATGATACTGTCACCATTGACAGAATGGTGGAGGATTACATCGGTGACAGCATCCGAGTAGGCATGTCAGACCTGTACTGGCAGGAAAAAGAGGAAATATGGAGGCCCCTGTACAAACTGGCTTTATTTTATCTAAGTTGCCCCCCCCTCCAGTGTGTACTCCGAAAGAGTTTTTAGTGCAGCCGGGAACCTTGTCAGTGAAAGGCGTAGGAGGTTGCTTTCACAAAATGTGGAGAAGATGATGTTCATCAAAATTAATTATCAATTCTTCCAGGGAGACCAGCCTCCAGGAAGTACAGAGGGACCTGTTGTGGTGGATTCCAGCTGGGGCGAATTAATACTCTGTGAGGATGAGGATGTACACAACACTGAAGAGGGTGAGGAATCGGTGGATGAGGACGACATCTTGCCTCCGTAGAGCCAGTTTGTGCAGGGAAAGATTATTTGCTAGCTTGATTTGTTGGGGCCCAAACGAACCAATAATTTCAGCCACAGTCGTGTGGCAGACCCTGGTGCTGAAATGATTGGTTTGTTAAAGTGTGCATGTCCTGTTTATACATAAGGGTGGGTGGGAGGGCCCAAGGACAATTCCATCTTGCACCTCTTTTTTTCTTTGCATTATGTACTGTTTGGGGCCTAGTTTTTCAAACTGCCATCCTGTCTGCCACTGCAGTGTCACTCCTAGATGGGCCACGTGTTCGTGTCGCCCACTTGTGTCGCTTAGCATAGTTATCCAGCTACCTCGGTGCAACTTTTTGGCCTAAAAACAATATTGTGAGGTGTTCAGAATAGACTGGAAATGAGTGGAAATTAATGTTATTGATGTTAATAATAGCATAGGAACAGAAAAACCCACAAATTATGTGATTTTAGCTGTTTTTATGCTTTTTTCCCCAAAAAATACAGATCCAAAACACAAAACCCAGAACCCAAAACACGGAAGGGTGGTTTTGGCAAAACCAATCCAGATCCAAAACACGAAGAAAGATCCAGATCCAAAACCAAAACACAAAAAGTGGCCGGTGCACACCCCTAATTCTGATACCATGTAAAGTTGTGTATACAAGAAGACTCAGAAGCTGCTGATAATGTGTCTTTATTCAGTGCTACAGTGCAACCAAAATGGCTCTGGCTACACTTCCTGTGCAGCAGGAAGTCACTTCTGTCTGCCAGGAATAATACACATCTATAGTCCAAAATTTAATTAATTACCATCTATAAAATTGTTTCCAATGTTCTTATAACTTTTGCAATTTGCTGTATAGTAAAAATGTTATTCTTAATTTCAGTTTGGCTTCACATTATATACTAATGCAAAACTGTTCATGACAATTCTCTTAACCTGGGTATACACTTGTCAATATATAGTTCATTAGATTGAGGAACAACATATCGCAAGTGCATCAGCGGATATGTACACCTGATATCTCTGTGAACAACGTTGTTTAGAAATACAGGTTGAGTCTCCCATATCCAAATATTCTGAAATACGGAATCATTTTGGCATGACTGAGATAATGAAACCTTTGATTTTTGATGGTTCAATGTACACAAACTTTGTCTAAGGCACAAATTATTAAAAATATTGTATAACATTACCTTCAGGCTGTGCGTATAAGGTGTATATAAAACATAAATGAATTTCATCTATGTACTCAAACTTTGCTTGAACCACAAAATTATTAAAACTATAGTATAAAATGACCTGCAGGCTGTGTGTATAAGGTATATATAACACATAAATGCGTTCTGTGAGTATATTGGGGTCCTATTCCCAAGATACTTCATTATGAAATGCAAGTATTCCAAAATACGTAATATTCCGTTATCCAAAATACCCCTGGTCCCAAGCATTTTGGATATGGGAGACTCAACCTGTATATATTAATTGACCCTGCAGAACAGTCGATGCCGATATATCTTGCAAATATATCGGTACATATGGCTGCTGGGCGGATAAATGTAAATGCCCACCCAGTTGTGATGTCAGGCCAGATATATTGAGAAGCCGATTGGTAAATGTTTCTAGCTTATAAATGGGACGTCAGATGATTCATCGTTTAAGCGTCTACCCTGCATAAGGGTGTTTATTGGAGAATAGCATTTTTAGAATTGTGTGTATAAAAACTCATATCACTCTTTTATGCTGGTTATCTGTATATTTTATATCGGTGTTTAGCAACTGAGAGATGTGTTTTTTTTTCTTGTTTTATAAATGAAGCTAAACATAGGAGCATTGGGCCTGATTCAGAGATGTCAGAAACCCGATGATTTGCGAATAACTCCGATGCTTGAAGATCTGTGCATGCAGAGGATCTGTACTGATCTCCTTTTGCAAGCTCTATCTCAGTGCCCAGACGCCGCAGCCTGATTGACAGGCTGCAGCTTTTTGAGGGCAGAGTGGGGGCGGCCTCAGACAGCGTTCCAGGAAATGGAGGCGTGTTGGCCCTGTTTTCTTGGCGTGCTGAAGCCACTGACTGCATCCTTTTACGCAGCTTCACTGGCTTCAGCTGCATGAAACCTTCTGCCATCCTGAGTAACCTGAATGTTACTCAGATGATGAATGGTCATGCAGTCCTTTGACGCAGCTGTGGATTACAAAAGCCGGCAGGAGGTAAAACATGAA
Source organism: Taudactylus pleione (assembly GCA_031769625.1). NCBI lineage: Eukaryota > Metazoa > Chordata > Amphibia > Anura > Myobatrachidae > Taudactylus > Taudactylus pleione. The sequence continues at coordinate 2,035,638 of JAUIMM010001073.1, forward strand.
AGGATAAATAAATGGGAAGTAGGATGAACTTATTGTTTTCATTGAGCATTGTTCAACCTGTAAATCTAGAATGACAAGGATGTACCTAAAGACTAGAGATGTGCGCGGACCCCCATGTTTTGGTTATGGTTTTGCAAAAACCACCCTCAAAGGCTTTAGTTTGGTTTTGGTATTGCCGTATCCACCCTCAAGTGTTTTGGTTCGGATTCAGTTTTGGTTTTGTATTTCTTTAAAAATGTAGAAAAACAGCTAAAATCATGGACCTGTTTTTGTTCCTATACTATTAACATCAATAACATTAATTTCCCATCATTTCCAGACAATTTTGACCCCCTCACAGCACCTGAAATCACGGGGGAGGGATTTTAATGCAATCCAAAACACGCGAGATCCGATTTTAAAATCCGACTTCTGAATTTCAAGAAGACCTAAGCCAGGGCTCGTTTCTACTGGGAACCCCAAAGTGATTCCAAACTGGGCACTCGGTTCAACTCAGAACCCCTAAGTTCGGGTATGTTTGGTTCTCTCAAACCAAACCGCTCATCTCTACACATATTCTGTATCCATGTGCTTAGGTAGACTAGAAAAATGCAATTGAAATTATCTGGAATTATAATTGACACAGTGCATAATTATGAATATGAGTCTTGTCACAGAGATGTTATCCACCACCATTTTTGAGGTCTGTTTTTAGGCGTTAGGTCCCTTTAAACATGGTTAACTCCTATTTTGTATAATGGCCCTTTAAAAGAAAAGAAAAAAAAATCTAAACTCTAATTAAAATATCACTTTGTCCATGCTTCTGAACACATGCCCAAAAACTTTAGTATTAATACAGATATTTGTATTTTGATCCTGGAGAGAATGGGGATTAGGTAACACATATTACAAATGTAATCACATTTTGCAAAGCACACTATGAAATTCAGAAATGTTGGCCATGACTTAAGAAAAAAAAAAAAGAAAAGTGTATTGCCTCATGTTTAAGAAGGTTTTGTTCCGTGCAAAAGTACTTAAACAGACGTTTTTCATGAATTTGTTGGCTTGCAGACAACAGACACCAAGCTTATTGAAACAGATCCAGACAGCTCCACATATCTCTCCATAACAAGGATACGGCTTCCCATAGTCGTTGGCAAGCTTGGAGCAGTCTCTTGTCGTCTTACTTTTTCCTTCAGCAACCCGCTCAACAGGTGTTGCCACAGATACAGAGCACTTGGCAGTTCTATGACCTAAATAACGATTCCTAGGGTAGATTTTCAGGGGGAAAAAAGGAACCATTTAAATGTGTCTCTTAGCAACAGTCTCATAAATAGAGCAACAAGCATCTTAAATAAAAGTGTATTTTCCTTGCGATAGTTAAAGCCCCAATTTTCACGGCAGCTGGCAATCCCAATTATTTATTGTGAGTGCTCTCTTCCAGAGATGGATAAAGTAAGGGAAAGAATTTAATAGAAAGTAGCGTTGGTATAGTGGCTTGTTCCGCATCTAACAGTTTCTCAATGTACATATCAGGCTGTGTTTGGCACAGACAGACACATTGCTCTGCTCAAGGTTTTGAGAACAGGAATACTTACAGAAATAAGTGCATAAGAAAAACATAGATTCATACACAGCAACCAATGAGACATATGCTTTAATTTTCTAAACTGGTTGATATTGGCAACCTCACATTTTTTGTTACTAATTCTCATTAACGTTCCCAAGAAAAATGTAACCAGGATCTTCATAATGTCCCTTGCAAAGGATAATGTCTAAGATTTTTGAAGCATATGAAAGAATACTTATTCTATATTTCCAAAAAGTTCTACCAAAACCTTATGCTTGGAAATTGTTGGTCTAGTCCATTGCTCTTCAGTAGTTTTAGTGCTGAAGAGTAAAGGTATTGTTGCCTTGTATTCATTAATATATCGCAGTACAGAAGTACACCTCCCACCATCTGCGCCAAATCCCTCATGTTATAAGCACTGGAGATTTAACCCAACATGTCAACAAGTATTTTTTTGTAGACCATTATTGTATTGAGTGACAGATTAAAACTCCCAAGTGATGCTTTGCTGAAGCTACATCAGGTCCCTATTTTATGTCTTTTACCCATGGAAACACTCAAATTTCTCTAAATCTATGTCAGGCCACTCTTAACATTTGATTTTTATTAAACAAACAGAGACCCACGCTCCATAGTATCGAAAACTGCAATCCTCAAATGCTCAAATATTTTATTATATTTTTTCGCTCACTCTACTTCCTCTTGTCAGGGTTATGCCTGCTCCACTCTCACACCACAGTTTCAATAAAAAAGGGCCCCATTTCATAATGGGTCCTGGGCTTTCACTTCCAAAAACACTTATTACATGTTTCTTACAAATCAAAAAGGAGAATGTTGCCTTTAACACAACAATATAACTATATAAAAGACACCTACAGTATTACTATAGTAGTGGTTTAAAATGTAAAATTACTTGCAAAAAAAAAATATAGTGGTTTCAAATGTCATATTACCTAAAACATTTTAGTGGTTTCAAATTTTATATTATCTGCCAAACAAAAACTTAGTAACTTGGGGTATCTTGATATGCAGTTAAAGATTTCAGAAATTACAAATTATTCACATGTGCTGTAACAAGATATTACAGGATCAGGGCTCATTGTGCATGGTGAAACTTGAGCATGAAGAGTGAGCTAGTAAACTTTGAACACAGCAGTATTTACAAGTTAACATTTAGGTTGTTTTATTAATTTTAAATAACATTTACATTTTGTTTGTTTTTTAATTTAAAAAAAAAAAGTTTTAACGAGAATGGAAAGATCGTAAATATGAACCACAAATTTAAACACCCCAGTTCAAACCAGGGTTATGCGATGATGGTACTGAAAATTCAGGTTAAAGCGTATTAAATTTCAGGTCAGGGGGGGTCATATATGGCAAGGTGTGGAAGCGGTGGTAGCACCAGAGGTGGGGCTGCAAAATTCAAATAGTGGAGCCAAACCAACTGCCACCATAAATGCTGCCAAACATCGCTGGCCAGGACTCACTGGCATGTGGTGGGATATGTAACAAGGGGAGGGTGTGTTGATGGCAAAGCCTGTGACAGGAGAAAGTGGGGGCATAATATGTGACCCGGGGCCAGGAGAGAGATGCATGCTGCAGTAAGGTAAGGCTCCTTGGTTAGGATCCTCACTTTTAGTCTATGCTTTGGGTTCTTACAATCTTTCAAGAGTCTCCAATGTGTTATAGGCAGTGTCGGACTAAAGGGCCCATGCTTAAGGGGTGTGGTCATCCACCAGAGGGGTGTGGCCAGCCACCATAGTTGCTTGGCTAACCATTAGGCAAATATTGGTGTAGTTTCTATAGAAGCAAACCAAGACCTGATGTTTATCAGTTGTCCTGCTCCACAAGGTAAGTGACCCCCTAATAGAGTAACAAAGTAAAATTCAATGCACAGTCTGCATCATGATTCCTAGAGGAGGAGGTGGGGCCCTCAGGCAGTGGTGCCCACTGGGGATTTCCACTGTACCCCTGTGGGCCCGTAAGACCCTGGTTATGGGCATTATGTTTTGCATGATTAGACCACATTCTTAATTCATAATTATTTTCCAAAATGGCAAGGTTGCTGTACTGCTGGCAAGACAATGCTTCCCCTGATGTGATGAATTGGCATGTGAAGTTTCTGGTGACATCAAGTGGAGGCCACAGACTCTAGAAGTACTTTCTGGGCATGGATGATAATTTCAGCACTTCTGTATGTGGACAATGTCAACGTGCACATCAGAGACAGTCAATGGACACTTCCTATAGAAGATGGTGGCAGGCCACCGGCAAATGGACAGTTTATTGAGTTTTTTTTTTAAACCAGCATTGATAACTTGTCTTGGCTTCATTTGAATATTCTTCTGGCTGGAATCTACCTCTACCCAAATACTTTGCTATTGACTCAGTATTTGAATAGACTTTCAACTACTGGTATACACTTTGCCTGTAATACAGGTATTGTTGTTTGTAAACTAATGAAAGTAGATATTACACTACAGTATGTTTGCATGTGGTAATTAAATTATTAATAATTAGGTCTATTTGCAGTCTCCCCCTACCCCATTACTGTATCAATCAGAGCAATTTGTATGAATCCCTCCTTGTACCCCTTTACCCCCAATTATATAAACAAATTGAGCCCTTATAAGTTATTTACGGTGACCTGACTTACAGACCCTCCTTCCACTCCTATATGTTATAGGATTATTATTATTATCATTTATTTATATGGCGCCACAAGTGTTCCGCAGCGCCTTACAAAGTACATAAACAAATAAGTAACCCGCGACTTACAATACAATACAAAGCAGGACACGGACATGTATAATAAACATTGCTATATTAGCGACCTTAACACCCACATAAACAGCCGAGTGTTAGTTGCTCTAGTGGGGAGTAAGAGATAAGTTAAATTACAGTAGGGAGAAGCACAAGAGGGTAGAGGGCCCAAAATTTTCCGGGATCTATTATATGTGTCAGTCATTGTCTATCTGGACGACATATTGATTTTCTCGTCTTCTCTAGAGGAACATCATCACCATGTGAAGAAAGTGCTGTCTCGTCTGAGGAAGAACCACCTCTACTGTAAACTGGAAAAGCGTGTCTTTTGTGTACCGTGTGCCATTTCTTGGTTATGTCATCTCTGGCTCCAGTCTAGAAATGGATCCCAAAAAAGTGCAGGCAATCCTGGATTGGTCCCGACCTCAAACCTTGAAAGCCATCCAGAGACAACTCGGATTCGCCAACTATTATAGACACTTTATCAAGGGATTTTAATCACTGATGGCTTCCATTACGGCCCTGACCCATGAAGGCACTAATCCTGCCCTATGGTCACCTGAGACAGAGACAGCCTCCCAGCTTTTGAAACAAGCCTTTGTCTCAGCTCCAGTCTTAAGACACCCAGACCTGAATAGACCTTGGTTGATGCCTCATCTGAAGCAGTAGGAGCGGTCCTATCCCAGTGATATGAAGACTACCGAGTTCATCCCTGTGGGTTCTTCTTCAAGAAGTTCTCTCCTGCCGAAAGGAACTATGCTATAGGTGAACAAGAACTCTTGGCAGTGAAGTTGGCACTGAAGGAGTGGAGATACCTCCTGGAAGGGGCTAAATTTCCCTTCACTGTCTTCACTGATCATTGGAACCTCCTCTTCCTCAAAAACATCCAGTGTGTGAGCCTCGTCTGGCCCGATGGCCAATTTTCTTTGCTTGCTTTCAGTTCACCCTGACCTTCCGATCTGGAGCTCTAAATCAGAAAGCAGATGCTCTGTCTAGATCTCTTCTCTGTAACGACAATTTGGAGACCCTGCATAGTGCCCCTGTCCTGGAGTCAAGAGAGTTTGCCACCGTACAGATACAGCCTCCTACTGGGAGAACTTTTGTGGCCCCAGAGTTAAGGAAGCAGCTCCTCACCTGGGCTCACTCCTCTCGTTTTGCAGGTCACACAGGTACTCGGAAGACTCTGGAACTTTTAAAGTCAAGTTATTGGTGGCCGTCCATGAAGACTGATGTATTGGAGTTTATTTCCTCTTGTACCTCATGTGCTCAGCATAAGTCTTCGCGTCAAGCCCCAGCTGGTGAATTGTTACCCTTGCCTATTCCATTACGTCCATGGACACATCTCTCCATGGACTTTCTAACGGATTTACCTAGCTCTCAGGGTTACACCACCATCTGGGTTGTGGTAGATCGATTTTCAAAGATGGTTCATTATATACCTCTAAAGAAACTGCCTACTGCTCCTGACTTGGCTTATCTCTTCGTCCAGCACATATTTCGCCTCCATGGACTTCCTACCGAAATAGTTTCTGATCGTGGCACTCAATTTGTGGCAAAGTTCTGGAGAGCCTTATGCTCTGTTCTACAAGTAAAGTTAAACTTCTCCACGGCCTATCACCCTCAAAGCAATGGATCCACAGAGAGGGTCAATCAAGATCTTGAGACCTTCCTAAGGATCTTCATGATGTCATCCCAAGACAACTGGTCTGAATTGCTACCATGGGCGGAATTTGCACATAATGCCTCGTATCATTCCTCGACAAATCAAACCCCATTTCTAATCATCTATGGTCTTCACCCTCGTATTCCTGAGTTCAAAGCCTGCCTGCCTTTGATGTGCCAGCCGTGGAGGATACTGTACAGAGATTTGCATCTAATTGGGCTCAAGTACGTTCTAATTTGGAGAAGGCCTCCTCCCGTTACAAACTTCAGGCAGATAGGAGACGTAGGAAGGTACATTGCATGCAAGTTGGAGACCAAGTCTGGTTGTCGACCCGGAACATCCATCTTTGAGTACCTTCGATGAAGTTTGCTCCACGGTTCATCTGACCCTTTTCCATCACAGATATAATCAACCCTGTGTCTTATCACCTTCAGCTGCCTGTTTATCTAAAAATTCCAAACTCATTCCATATCTCCCTCCTAAAACCCCTAATTTTTAACAGATTCTGCAAGGTCCTTCCTGTTCCCCCTCACATCCAGACTGAAAGAGGCGTGGAGTTCGAGGCCTCTCAGGTCCTGGATTCTCTCATCCGCAGAGGACAATTGCAGTCTCCTGGATTGAAGGGGTTACGGTCCGGAGGAGTGCTGTTGGACCGATGCTCGAGACATCCATGCACCCGCACTCGTCAAGAAATTCCACTCCAATATCAAATTTCTTATGGTATATTTGGATTCTGCGCACAAAATTGCATGAAAATTTATATATGTCATGTTAGATGCAAACTGGTTGTTGAGTAGTGTTATTGGTGGATTGCGCATGCATCTTGGCCACAATGGGTATATGTGGCGATTGAATTGCATTCAAATTTTACTACGGTTGTAGTGAGGATTTATTTTCAAGTGACTGACAGACAGGGGCCATTTTGTGGGTGGTAACAGGGAGGAGCTGCAAAAACCGCAGGCATGTCGTTACCATTTGGGGGCATGTATCTGTCTACATCTGCGACCCCGTATACAAAACTTAAGGTGCTAGTGTCTCAGTTCCCTCGCCATTCTGCGTGACCATATGGTAAATCATATGGTTGATTATCAAAGGATCTGCAACCACCAATGTGTACTTATACAAAGAGCTTCCCTGTGCCAGAAAGTACTTTGCCCCTCCCCCATCGTAAACAAGGACAGTGCATGCTGCAGGTGAGCGGGCCAAAAAATGGGCGTGGTCTTGTAGGGAAAGGGCATGGCCACACTATAGTACCCCCAATTCACATTACGCCACAAGTAGTGTCTCTTATTCACATTATACTACAGTATATAGTAGTGTCCCTTATACACATTATGCCACACAGTAGTAGTGCCCCTTGCACAAATACCCACCACAGTGCAGATTCCCCCATTACACATTATACTGCACAGCACAAATTCCCCCCCCCTTACACATTATGCCACACAGTACAAAGTCCAGCCCCCCCTAGCCCCTCCAACCTGGTCTCTCAACACTTACCTGTATAGCACCAGCTCCTGAGCATGTCACTGTGGTAGCCAGGGTAAGCTGCAGTCTCTGTCCTCCCTAGTGCGCACCTCCTCTCTGCACTGGGCTGCAGCCCAACGCTGATGGAACAGCTCCTCACTGCAGGACACTCTGGGACTGGACTGAGAGAGACATCATGATATCTCTCCCAGTCCTGGAAGACACTACAACAGATGGGGAGGAGGCGAACTACATGGGGCAGGCAGCTGCGTATTAGTAGCAGTGCGACCAGCAGAGAAGGAGCCGGGCACGCCGCTACTGTTATACATTGCAGCAGGCGGCAGATGAGAGGAGTGATCGCGGGTGGTGGTGACTGGTTCCGCCCACAGGGCATGTTCGCTCTGTGCAGGCGGACTGGCCAAACCACCCTAGCTATGGCCCTGCTTGTAAACAGTTGCTTAAATCTGCAAGGCTGCAGGTGGGTGTCTCAATCCATTTCTAGGCGGCTGTAGCATTAGCATACTTTCGCCTGGCAGCTGCGTACAAAATGCATTAGCGTCCACATAAGAATCAGGACCTTTGTCCACAGTGAGTAAGCTGCATGTTTAAAGTTATAAAATTTGCATGGTTAAAATGCTGTAAGTATCAATACACCCATGTCAGGATCTCTGTCGACCTCCTGACTGTATCCCATGGGGATTGGTATGAAATACCGCAGGACGCATGTCCGTCGGTTCGAATCCCGACGCTGGAAGACCAGCAGTGAAGATCCCAAAAGGTAAGTATTTTCACCATTCACTAACCTAACCCCCCCCAACTCTAACCCTCCTTTTGGGATGCCTAACCCTAACCTCCCCCCAAGTGCCTAACCCTAACCCCCCTCTAAGTGCCTAAACCTAACCTCCCCTTCCCCGCAGCCTAAACCTAAGTCTCCCGGGGGGATGCCTAACCCTAACCCCCAACCCCCGGGGTTGTCTAACCCTGACCCCCCCTTCCCGTTGCCTAACCCTAACCCTCCCGGGGGGTGCCTAACCCTAAGTTGTCCCTGGGAGCCCCTAAACTAACCCCCCCCGCCCCCCCCCCCGTGGCTGTCTGTGCCCGGCTTACCTTCGATCGGTATGCTAGGCGTCGGGCTCCCGGCGTAGGTAAAATGACAGGCGTCTGGATTTCGATGCCTGTCATTAGACCCTTGCCAGGATTAGACAATCGGGATGCCGACAGTCGGCATTTAGACCATCGGCACCCCGATTGCATACCATCCCATGGGCATGCCTCTTTTCCTACAGAGCACAAATGCATCCATTTCTAAATGAGTGTAAGGGAATTGGTGGCATATGGAGCCGTTTAGCTCTGTAGGGATTGGAGCTGATCACACAAAAATTTGTGCTTTAGTTGGGCCTGGAGATTTGTGCCTGGACAGGAAATAAAAAAAATGAGAGTGAATATAATACAGCATTTACAACACAAAGTATATAATATGTTTTGTTTTCAATTCCACTGTGGGAAGAAAATATACATGATCAGAGAAGTAAGGGCATGATGTTGGCACTAGTCAAAACAAGTATACGAAAAAATATAGACATGTATATCCAGAGCTTTTGTTTAAAAGAAAAATCTCTGTGCTACAGCATTTCAATTAACAAAATAGGATGGTTTACCTGATAAAATGCTCCCTGTGTGAGTGTAATTACATATTTGTGCCCCACAGAGATTTTTTAATTTCTGTTCGGATTGTTTGCCTTGAAATATTTGTCACTGGAAATCTTATTGATGTGTAATTTTAAGGCAATGTGGACACACTGCGTGTTTTGTTTTCATTCTCGATCTCTCAGTGGATAGAACATCTTTGAAGATGATGTTTTTGGAGTTCAATTAACAATCCCTGAACAATTGCTGCACTTGGATTTTTCAAAAATGGAGGCTGCAGTGATGGAGCTGTGAGAAAAGTCTCGTGCTCAGAGTTCCATCTGATACTGCTATTTCTTATGCTGTCAACAAACCAATCCAAAAATAAATAACATTGGAAAATAAGCGTGGCCTGACCACACAAAATGGATATAAACCCATGATGGCAGTTAGGATACGTACAGTAGGTTTCACCTTTGCCCGTGGTGGATTGCCCTACATAGAATCTATTGAATGGGGAAAGTTGCTTTAGCATACCTCGGCATAATGATAAATTAATAGATAACCAGGACGACTCTGCTATCAGTACTGACTGTCCATTTCCCAAATGCCCAAAAGAACTTAAACTCAGCTTGTTCTGTGTTTGGACAGTACACAGTGGAGGCTCCAGTGGTGGGGCTGCAGCGCAGTCAAAAATTCAAATAGGGAAACCACACCAACTGTCACTCCAAATGCTGCCAAATCCTTGGTCGGGACTCACTGGCAGTTGGCGTGGGTCCCCTAATTTGAATTTTGGACTGTATTGCAGCCCCGCCTCTGGAGCCGCCACTGTATAGTGAGTATTTAGAAGTGACTATTGATAATGTGTTCCTCACAGTGATCTATTGATCACCATTTTGGGGTCTGCTTTAGCAACTTTCAACACTGTGTCAAGCTATTGGCAATGGGCCATGTATTTGATACAAGCTGATTGAGTTGTGTACAAAAGACACCAGAATTAAGGGTTGAATTATGTGCCAACAGAATGAAGGTCTGCTTTGTATAATACCCATGAGAATTGAGGTCTGCTTTGCATACTTGCCAAGAGTCTATGTTGTATACAACATACATAGAAGCCTCACTCCTTGCAGCAGCAAATGGTGGGTGAATTGTAAAGCAGACCATATAGTGTATATTTGTCGCGAATCATCACTCTTCACTATTTACTGGATCTGGTGGATCGTCCTGGCAGCCCGCTGCCTGGCATTAATGTCCTCTTTGCTGGCACGTTGCGGGTGGTCTCCGGCTCGCTGGCTCCGGCTGATGCATCTCCCATATGGACAAGCATAGCACTCTCTCCAGCCTTAAAGGTATAGGTGCATACGACTGTGACGTCACATTGGAGCTAAATTCAACCCAGCTGCCTATTTAAGGCTGACTCTGAGCACTATTCAGTGCCAGAGCATTAGGTCACCTCACTTGCTCCAGCGTTTGTTCATGGTTCGGCCTTTGTGTACCGGACCCTGTTTTCTCCTGAAGAGGAATCTCTGCCTGTACCCCTGACCTCAGTTTGTCTTGACATCCAGCTACCTGCTGCGCTTCTCACTTTGGGGCCTATTCATCATCGATGGCCGTATGGCCTCCAATGATGATGTTTAGAACTCGCTGCGAGGGATACTTTAGTATCCAACTCGCAGCGGGGGAAGCCTGATGAGGGGACAACTGCTCCAAAAAGCAGTTGTCCTCATGGAGAGTATCGCAGCCACTTCTGTAGCTGCATTACTTACCTGCTCCCCGTCGTCCCGGCAACGCATGTGTGACCTCGGGTCACGCAAGCGCAAAGCCGCCGGGAGGGAGTGAGGAGGCAGCGGAGGGATAAGATCCCTCTTCACATCCCCGAACTCCGTCCATCTGAAGATGGATTGTTCTCGGCAGCAACCTCTGAAAACTTTCAGTTTTCTGAGTTTGCTGAATACCGGGGGGGTCCTATCGGACCCCAAAAGATGAATGACCCGGTAACTTAAAATTGTGGAAACTAGCATTTCCACATGGTTACCGGGACATTTATCGGTTGATGAATAGGCCCCATTGTCTTGTCTCACTGTTCCACTACTTTGCCTGTGATAATTATATTATGCTAACTTTACTTTATTGGATGGTTTTGAATCAAAACACAAAATTGCAATGACAAAGCCTTTCTTGCTTATTTTCTTTCTCTTTATACGTATCACAAAAATGTAACATTTGTGCCACAAAGTAGAAAATACAAATGCTTCCAGGCTGTAACAATTAATTGGTTTCATAATAATCCATGGTGCTGCATCATTAAGAAAGCAAAGGGCCTGATTCAGAGCCGCTCGTAAGCGGCCGCTCGTTCGTTCCGAGCGATGTTCGCACAACTGCGCATGCGTACGGCTCGTAATATGCATGCGCGAACCAGTCAGTGCGGTCGAAATTCATGTGCTCGCAAAATAGCAAATGCCTGATAATTTGAGTGACAGAATGAGGCGTTTGTGGGTGGTAACAGGGGAAGGTGCTTGAAAACGGGGATGGAGATCCGAACGCAGGCGTGCCAAAAGGTCAAAACGGGCGTTTTAAGGGTGTGCATAATTAACAAAGCAGCGTCATCGCCCACGTCACTTGGTTGTTTCTTATCCTGAACTGCTCGCATGATTGCGGTAGGAAAATCCAACCACAAGCACTGCGAGCAGTTCAGACGCCTTTCGATGTACTCGATTAATCAAATAAATAGCGGAGATGACGTAGGATGCGAGCGGCCAGGGGGCGTTTTTATCAAAATAGCAGCCGCAGGTTTTGTTCGCTCGTTCAGACATAGAGGCGTCAACAGACCGCAAAGAGCAAGCACTTCATTTAAATAGCCGGCCCCTTTTTCAGAACGACCGTCCGCAAATAGCGTACGGCTCTGAATCAGGCCCAAAGTGTCTACCAAAGAGCAGATTAAAAATACTAAACACTTTATAGAGATTAGTACAGTAATTGCAACAAAAGTTTTCATGACAAACAATATTTTGTGGAGAACAGAGATTGATCTATTTTTAATAGTGATCTCCTTCCCATTTATTTACATGCTTCATAATGATCCGATTGGGCATTGTAACTGTTTTCAGACTGTAGTATCTACCAACAAGTCCCATTTGACATCAATGAAAAATTCCTTTTGTTATTCAACACAGATTCCTGCAGTTGGAAAATAGTTCTTGTGTATATAGACCATTGTGTACTGGGCACAGGAATTCTGGGGCTTAAAATCAAAACAATTTATTCCAAAATGTTACCAAAACCTGAAAATTTCAAAACGGTTTTGCTAAATATTTACTGTTCCACATTCGTCCATGAAATTTTATACCTTTGGCCAATGGAATCTGAACTTAAATTTAAGATACTTTATATGAAGAAAGAACAGTAATAATTAGGCCATGGCCAAGATTACAGCATTTATGCTTCCCAGTACTTCTCAGCTATACCACACAGCAAATATGAATATACCACTGTCATCTCAGGTCTATTTATAGACTATAAATACATTTAGAAAAGTGAATGTACAATGAATATTCCATGGAAGACTAAAAGCGGAACTTCACGCCTCTGCGAGATGGCCTGTTCTGCCACATAATTCTATTGTGCCTCGATTTCTCTTCTTTTAAGTTGTAAGAAATCCAAAGACCCAGCACTGCCAGTCAGCCATGTTTATCACCATGGGGTCTATTTATAAAGCAAAGAATAGCCCTGTTTAGCTGAAATCAATGCTCTTCTCTGCTTCCTGCAATTCATGGGGCTAGTTACCGTGGAGAAGGTTATTCCTTCTCCAGCGGCACCCCTGCTCCATGGATGAATCGCATCGCCATACTTTTGTATGGGGAGTGTGATTCGTAAAGGAACGGAAAGCTCAGCTTTCCATTCCTCTCCTGTGGTACAGATTCGCCATCTGAGGAACAGAGCAGGGAAGTTGCATACATCCCTGCTCTTTGTCCCGCATTCGGCGCTGGCTTCTCTCCCTTTTCCCAGTGTCCTTTGCTGTCTGACGTGACCTGCTGCTCTCAGACGCCGGCGCATGCCCAGTGAGAAGCAGGCATATCAGGCTCCTGATATGTCTGTATTCTCACTGTGTACAGGGATCACGGAGGGGTCGGACAGATAAGTTTACATGAATGGCTACTAAACATCACTATATATTGCATCGATGTGATGCGATATATAAGTGATATTTATCGTGAGACACTTCATTTTCTTTATGAATAGAGCCCCATGTCATTTGCTCACCTACTGTTATTGAGCTTTCTAGAATTAATAATAACGTGGGTTAAGAGCATTCACATTTTAGGGGTCTATTCATAAGCAGACAAAAGCCCTGTTTTGTGTTGACTCCTGATATGTCTGTCTTCCCACTGCTTCCAGGGATCGCGGAGGCGCCAGTTACCCCATGAAGACGGGTGCAGTAAGGACCTCATTCAGAGTCGGTCAAAGCGGCCGCACGGTCGTATGGGAAAAGGGGCCGGATATACAAATGATGCACTCGCAAGTTGCGTCCCAAAGATCGGATCGGTAGCTGGCCGACCAAGGGGAGGAAGCGGTCGGAAGACAAAAAAATACGCCCCCTTCTCGTACACATTACACATCATCTCCGGGCATATAAGGATAAATCGAGACCATCGCGAACCATCGGAACTGGTCGTAGAGCTTAAGGTTGACCATACCCTCTCTTAAGCTCTACGATCATGTCAGTGTAAAAACCTCCCATGTCACATGTGCCATGACGCTACTTTGTTAATTATGCACTCCCATAAAACGCTGTTCGCATAATTAGGCACGCCTGCGTTCGGATCTCCACTCCCCCGTTTTCAAGCACCTTCCCCTGTTACCACCCACAAACGCCTCATTCTGTCACTCAAACTACCGACCTGGCTGTGTTCAAGGAGAGAGAAATTTCTGATCGTAGCGGCTAGTTTGCGCATGCGCATTGCGAACTTTACGGATGTGCAGTATAGCGAACATCGGTGGCGTACGACTGTGCGGCCGCTTCAACCGACTCTGAATGAGGTCCTAAGTGTACATGAGTGGCTACAAAACATTACTATATATCGCATCACTGTGATGCGATATATAGTGATATTTTTTAGCAGCCAGTTCATGTTCTACATGAATAGACCCCTTAGTGAGTTAATTGGTCTTAATTTATAAATCTGTCAAGAACTGGTACACAATGCAAAACCCAGTTGTGTGTTTGTCATGTTAAACACTGATTACATTTTAAAGAAAAAAAAAAAATCTTGCCCAGAATGACTTGTTTCTAGCTAAAAAATATTGTCTTAATGAGGAATGTATTTACATACGGCAGCACGAGATTTACCAAACACATCAAATAAATTAATTATTTAAGAATCATCCAGCAGTGTTAGATAAACAACTTGTCAAGTAAATCATTCACTTGAGCCTACTTAAAGCCCTCTGTTATCACTGTTTTGTGAATGAGGCCCCAGGTTGCCTTTCTTCTTGCCATCTCTGTACTAATGAAAAGCATCTTGTATCGCTTGCAACGTCTGGGAATGGTGATAATCCTTTGCGAGCAGCCAGGGCAGAGCTGTAATAGAGATAAATTAAGAAAGAAATCTTTGGTCTCTATAGAAGCTAGTTATTATTGCAATCTGTGTTTCTGACTGAGGCATTTGTGATGAGATTTCATTTGCAAAATTACTTCCATGCTCCGTTGATATATTATGCCATTCCATTAAAAAATGACACTTTGAAAATAAATACCTTTAACGTTATTTTATAGCAAGGTCAAACCTTTCTCTTGATGCGTTTAACTAACCATGCAAAATATTACATCAGCGGCCCTACAAGGCACTCAGATATATTCTCATTTGCATAATATCCTCTGTTACTTGGACTGTGCTCCTTAAGGGTGTTTAGAATAACTGTGTGCAAGAATATACTTAATCCAATCTCTTTCTAGCTTTTGCTCTTTTAAGATTTGAAAATTAATAAAACCTCCTGATACTCTAAATTACCATGAGCCTTTATAAGCATAACTTTGTAACTTTAACCCATTTTGGAATGTGCCCTACAGGCACCAATACTAATGAATAAGAAAATAACATTACAAGTTTGAAGATGGTTTTTTATATGGAGTAATGTAAGAAAATCCCTTTAGCTGGATCAAGTACAAAAGTGTGCTTTCTTAAAAATTGAAAATCCTTTATAAAATGACTTGTAATTGCAGTAACCAAAGGATATATAAAAGGGAAATGCCTCAGCATTGTGGATTACTCTCCCGCCTGGTGTTCCTTGTGTAAACGTCATGTAATTCGGCAATGAAGATATCACGCCTAGGAAAAAAATTATTGTTTGCATTTTAGTATTTACACTATGCAGTGGTTTGATATTTTGCTTTAGTCGGTGCAGGCAGTTTTGACAGTAACATGTTTATTAGCATTGTCAATGGCAAAATAAGGAGTCTATCTAAGCTACATTCAATATACATTAAGACAGACATTTTATATGTATGTAAACATGTAAAATATGCAATGATTGGCCATTTAAAGAGGACCTGTACCAGTTGTAGCAGAGGTTATTTAATTAACCAGATAGCAAGAATAAGAAAATATACCCACTAAACCTGGGAGAAAATCTGTCCAGAGAAGCAGCTGGTGCTGATATAATAATCCCTCTAGTGGGCGGAGCTCTGTTTTTCCACCACTGTCACATTGTAAATCACTGATCTCAGGGCCTGATTCAGGATGGACGGATTTACAGAGCTGCACACAAGCGGCTGAGCAAATCCATCCATCTCTGAAGCAAATGCAGAAGGAGGTGTCAGACATTTCCTTGCTACATTTGCAATCCCAGCACTGCACCGAAATCGTAGGCTGGGATCACCATTGCAACCATTATGACTGATGGTCGCAATGGTTGCTCCTTTTGTCAGGCTGTGGGAGCTGAAGCTTCCCGCAGCCTGTCTGGGTGCTGGTCATGTAAGAAGGCAGGAACCTACATCTGCTGACACAGAACCTGGCCTCGTCCCTCCCGGAATCTGGGGGCGACACGTTACCTGGGGCATGTGCCCTACTTGCCCCCCATCCCTAGCTGCTCCCCTGGAGGGATATGTATATATATTTTTAATTACTTAGAATTTGTATGAGCTTTGTAAACAATCAGAACATTAACCTTTAAAATCAGACCTAAAATGAAATGTTTAGTAGCAGTAAGCTGGCAGGAATGCACAAGAAAAATAAAGCTGTAATAAGGAGCAATGTATTGCCTCTCAATTCTTGTTGATTCCTGTGGAATATGGACCTGACACCTATTCTGCCTGATTAATTCTAAAGTAAAAAATACAAATTGTGGCAGGTAACACCCCAAGTAGCCTCTACGCATTTCACCTACAGTATCTTACCAAGCTTATCAGCATCATAAGTAGTAGTCCACCTTATGAAGTCTATAAGCTTTTTAAATTATACTAAATGCAAGGAGGCTACCTGGGGCATTACCTATCACTTCTGGAACCTCACCTTATGATTATACCTAAATAGTAAACACCACTACAACTCCGTAATTGGGACTTGTGGAGCAGACTGTTCCCTATCAGCAATGCTGTGTTAAACACCTATTAATGTACAGGCAACACATTTTATTCTTAGTTGAATTCTAATGTCATTTATATATATATATATATATATATATATATATATATATAAAAAAAAAAAGCACTGATCCACGGCACTCACCATTCCTAGATTTGGGGTGCAACATGGTATGTGCAGGGCCAGATTAACAATGGGGTGAATGGAGCTACAGCTCCAGGCCTCCACATAATAATAGGCCCATCATCAAGCAGCATCATGACAACCAGATAACAGAAAGCCACACAGTCTGCCATAAGTCAAAGATTATTAAAATAGTTTTTCTAATTACCTCACAATATGATTACATTTTTATACTTTTATGTATTTCGGGAGACTTTTGAGCTGATATTGTAGGGTGTGTACATACCCACATGGCACTGGCCACATCCACACAGCATTGGTCACACCTCCTCGCTTCTCAAAATAGGCCCTTGGTAATTTTTAGCCCCAGGCCCATATGGCCCTTAATTCGGCCCTGGGTATGTGACCACATTGTTTAAATAAAAATCACAGGGGCTCTGCACTCACCATAATAACAATAATAATAATAATAATAATAATAATAATAATAAACAGTGGGGTTTTGGTTCATGAATTGATCAATGCATTTAAGCTTGCAGCCCCCGACAAGGGACCCCACTTTACTGCAAGTCCCTACTCTATTGCTCAGAATTATAACATGGACATAGCCATCACATTAGTGTTAAACTCAGGGTATGCTATCAAGGTTTAAATCTCACAGCAACTTTGCTTTTAAACGTGAGACAGTTACCAAGCACACCTGTTGCAAAGCACCTAGGAAAACAGCTGACACAAGCTAGATTAAACAGGTTAAAAGGGGTGCATGAGAAAATGTGATCACAAAAATGATTAATTATAAAAATGTATCAAATAAACAAAAAGCACTAATCCACGGCACTCACCATTCCTAGATTTGGGGTGCAACATGGTATGTGACCACATTGTTTAAATAGAAAAGGAGCTGGTAGAAACCCTAGCAAAGAGGAAACATATAATTAACCACTTTATGATTGTAGATTATTTATTGTCATTATATATTTTGAGTTGTTACACTATATTTTCAAATTTAATTTTGCACTGTTTAAATGTTTTCTCATTAATAAATCAATAATACAAAGTGCTCCCACTGATCAAATAAATAATAGTGCCCCCACTGGAAAAACGTAATAACAGTTCCATAACTAAAGTACAATGAATTGCTCCAATTTTTTTTTTATAGCGCAGTGGACATAATAAATACAGTACTCCTCTAAAATTTTCTTGATCCAACATAATCCATATAGCAAATAAATAACACAACTCCATAGATAAACTGGACTGTCCCCGAGAAGTTTCCTAATGTCCGGAAATCCCAATCTACTTAATAGTCTGTCAGCCAATCAGGAAAACATTTTTTATGGCATCATAAGCTCCCATTTAAAATAATGGTAGAGCACAGAGGCTGCTAACATTGGACTATCACTGATCACTGCTGCTTTGCAAACAGAGTTGGCGGATTCTCCAGACACTTACATTTGGACAAATCTATGAGTCGGCTTAATCAATTTGGCCATCTTGCAAATGCAGTCCTATACCAAGAGCTTATTTCAGTTTGGCCATCTACTGTTACGAGAGGGCTTTATCTGGGAACCCATGATTCAAACAATTGTTCAAACCACCTATTTGAAGGGATAGGGAGCCTAGCACCAAATAATGTTTTACACCCACCAGGTTATTTTGTCAGTAAGGCCCTTACACAGCCCAAAGGCACTGGCTGATCTCCTAGAAGATATAGTGACATCATCACCATGATAAACACAATCAAAATAAATAATAAAATAAATCAAATGTACAAGAGATGGAAAGTTGTTTTATTATTATTATTATTATTACTACTATTATATAGAAGAAATAGTGTTGTTTTAAGTCTTCTGTATCATGGCAGTTGACAGTAACATGACTTCTTGTACCTTTTCTGCCCTTGTAGAGGGCGGGCCTCTCCGAGCTCAGAGCCCAATGACATATGGTTATATTCTTCTCAGGTGTAAAGCAGAGCCAGCTACACAGCTGGATCCAGTCATAGTAAATGAGGGAGCTGTAGTAGCAGACAACAGCAGCCATGTGTTTTCTGTTGCCTGTGGCTCTATAACGTTGATATATTTGGCAGAACGTTGCAGCTGCCGGGATCTCACACAGACATGGCAACAAAGGCTTTATTTCACTTCCTATTGAATTTTTAACAAGTGTAGTTTTGGTAGTAGGAACAATGAAGTGAAAGGCTTAGTGGGAAAGTCATGTAACTTTCAGAATTTGACAAAATGAATAAGGAATGTAGAGCAGCATGGACGAGGGACATTCTCATCCAGTTCTCTGCATTCGTTGTAAAGGACCCCTTGATCTAAGACACAAACTTACACAATATGGAAAAGGCACTAAATGTACAGTATATATAAACATAATCATGTACTGTAAGTACCGATGCCTGGAGAGGAGAACTTTGTCTCTTAGTGTACCAATCTAGAGGTAATGGTTGTCGCCTCAGCTCACCTCCGCGTCTCGCTAATGCCTCTTCTCACCCTAACCCGTTACTATAATCACCGGTGCTCACTGACAGCATGGCAGAGGAGGAGATCCCTGGATGAGTAAATGTAGAGTTGAAGGATTCATCCAGCTGAATTTAAACTTTTTTTATAAATTTCTTAAAAATTTGGATCACACACATAATTAGTGTGTCTGATTAGCAGGGCCGTAACTAGGGTAGTGCGACCAGTGCCATGGCACAGGGCACTGCAGGGCAGGGGGCGCTGTTTGGGCCTGTCAATTTTCCTGTTTATTATCATTCTCTCTTGTAGCTTCCTCTTCTTTTATCCCAGCATCTCCTGGCCTCCCCTATCTCCTCCCTGGCCCTTCCCCATGAGGCCATGGCCCTTTTTCAGGTACACTATCTTATGTCCCTATTTAAAAAATGGGAGGGGGGGGGGCGCCAATGTTCTCCCTGGCACAGGGCACCATAAAGTCTAGTTACGGCTCTGCTGATTAGGGTCAGGTTGCTCCTTGTGGAATTATGTCAAAGATAAAATCAGAATGCAACACAACCGATGCAAAAACAATACTGTATAAAAGTAGCAATCAGTCAGCTACACAGTCATTGCTTCTGGTTGTATGACAGAAGACAGTTCTCTTAGTGTACAAGCCTGATTTTGAGCTGGGAATAGAGTAAGCAGGGAGGGCGGATCCACTGGAGCGCGAGCTCCAGGCGCCTTACTTACCAGAGGGCGGCCTGCAGTCGGACTCCGGAGCGGCTGTCAAGTAGCTGACAGCCTGCGCCGGGTCCACAGCAGCAACAGCAGCTCCTGTCCTGCCTTCCTGCTCTAGAGAGAAACTTCTGGTCACTAGAGGAGCTTGTGCTGAGCCCTGATTGGTGGAGCTCAGCACATGTTCATCTGACCCCAGCAGGGGTCGAGGAAGAAGCTGCAGGGTCCACATTAAGGTAAGAGAGAGGTTATACGGTTGCTGCTATTTCCTATGTGGCTAAAGGACCTCTGTGACGTATCCACCACGTGACTGCTGCAGGTGGCTGGACCGCTCCTGTGTTACCATCCACTAGGGCATAGAGGGGGAATAAATATTTGTGGTGAGTGCAGCGAGCCACTGTGCCCGAAGCGTGGCGAGCGCAGCGAGCCCGCGAGGGGCCACTTTTGGTGCCCCGTTAGCATCCCCGCTCCTCCCCCTTTCAGACAGGGTCACGTGGGTGTGACGTCAAAGGTCCATCAGCCTTGTATAGTCTAGACCTAACCGAGGTTATACCCCAGTAGTTGTCTATCCCTGCCTGTATGTACTGTATGTGTGACCCTTCCTTCCTGTATGTACTGTATGTGTGTCCCTTCCTGCCTGTATGTGTATGTATGTGACCCTGCCTGTATGTGTGTCTATGTACTGTATGTACAGTGGCGTAAATTCATCACAGACGCCCGGAGGCAGTGTTATAATTGGTGCCCCCTCCCGTCGAAGCCGCTGACACTGTAATGTAGCAATTTGCATGCAGACAGGCTATAGATAGAAGGCAGCAGCTGATGGTCTGACATGGAGCTCTCCACTAGTGTATGGTGGCTTCTCAGGTGCCGGGAAGGGGTGCCATGTATTGGACCGTGATGGAACACTCCGGGTACGTAGTTACAGCCCTAAGTGGGGTGAATATATTGTGGACAATGGAGGAGGTGCCCCTTCAGAGCTGGAGCCCGGCGGCAGGCGCCTCCATTGTCTCCCATAGTTCTGCCCCTGTGTATGTATGAACGTGTGACCCTGCCTGTATGTATGTGCGACCATTCCTGTATGTGTATATGTATGTATGCATGTGTGACCCTGCCATGTATGTATGTGTATATATGTAGCGGTTATATTATATAACACACACTCTTTTTTTGGGGGGGTGGGGCGGTAGCACGCTCGTGCTCCGGGCACCGTGGCCACATGCTACACCTCTGAGAGTAAGATATAACTAGTAAGTAACTACGCAGGGGGGCAGATATAAATTGTGCAGAGAGATTTAGATTTGGGAGGGGTGTGTCCAAACTTACATCTAAATTGCAGTGTAAGAATAAAGCTGTCCAGCTTTTGTGGGCTACATGCAACAGCAGCCAGTATTTACCCTGCATGCAAGAGACGTAAATGTATTTGCACCCCTTGCATTACAATATTGCTTGTCCAGTTGCAGAGTTAAAGACCCCATATACCAGGTGACGTATTGTCCAATTCTGCAATGGGATCAGAAATGCCAATCCTCCGGTCAGAAATGCCAACCGACGGCCATAGATGTTCTGTGATCCATTGGAGGATCGGTGAAATTGTACGTTACATTTCGCCATTTTTTCAAATTTCAATCATATTTTGATCGTGATCAGCAAATCAGTGAAATCCATCCTGACATTGCAGGAAGGCAGCATCACGGCAATCCGACGTGCGGCGAGGTCAATGGCTGGGGGGGGCACACATGGATATGAGCCTGAGTGCTGGGAGCCTGTCTCACTCCCTACTCACTGTAACTCTACCCTCACTAGTCTAAGCTTCATTGTCCATTGATTCTCCTACCTGCATTACTGTGTCTTCTCTTGCTGCTGCTGAGGTCCAATCTCTAAACACTACAGTGCACTTCCTGGTCACATGACACATTCAAGGTGTCCATCAGTGCTCAAGGCATGCCCCACATACTCAGAGGCATGCCTCTATTGGCTCTCTTTCTGTGCAGCTTATTGCCCATGATGTGGCCTCTGCAAGCAGAGTCTGACTATACAGAAGCAAAGCTAAGCTGTTGCTGCCTCATGTCTCATCTCCCTGCAGTCCCAGGCAGCTCCACAAAGCTTGTGAGTGTTAAAAAATGATCACAATAGAGAAAGAAGATGTTTATAAGTTATAAATATGTTCTTTGTATTATTCTAATAATTTTTATATCAATTCTCAGGAGTATGAAATGGGAGACTCTACCTACCCTGACTGCACATCCCTGGTGTATGGGGGCCATTACTTGTTTTTTCTTCTTGCTCTATCTTGCTTTATTCCCAACTTTTAATCAGACCCTATATTGTCTACTGTACAGCTTGGGCTATTAAACAGTTACTCGGCTACTCTGACATACCTGTACATTACTCTGGTCAGACTGTATACTGCACTCATTTATCACTTTACACACAACTGTATGAACATTGTAATAACTAATTTAATAGATATATAGAGAAGCACCGATAGGGTGGGGAGCAGGTACTAATTACCCAAAGGGGCCCGAGTCCTGCAGCCCAAACCCCCGCCGCTGGTACTTTACCTTGGGCAGTGAGAGAGAGAACTGACGGCTGCAGCTGCAGCCTCTCTCCCCAGCCTAACACACATGCTGCTGTCATGCTGTGTGTTGGGCTAGGGGTTTCCTGTCAATTTTGACCTCCTCACAGCTCACAATATTGTTTTCATCCAGTTTAGGCCCAAAATTTGCACCAAGCTAGCTGGCTGACTAAGCTAAGTGGCAGCAGTGGGTGCACAAACACATGGTAGTTCAACTTGGGCAGCACAAACACATGGCAGTTCAACTCCCAACATGACACATCAGGAAACAAATGTTTTTATTATTCAAGAGGACTGACGGAGTTGGAGTATGTATGTAGTTGAAGGCAGGGACAGGAAGGATTGATTGGTAGTAAATTTAATAAAATTTTTTGATTATGAAGTAAATTTATGAGGGAGACAGGGAGGGGAGGAGGGGAGGCATTAACAAAAAATATTTTACTCATTCACATCAGTCTTTGCCCCAGAAGAATACTTGAGCACCATGCCTGCTGCTGCTGGGAGTGGATTTTCATCCCAGAAGGAGACCAGGAAGACTTTTAGTAGTGCTTGCCAAAACAATTGACTGTTAAATAATCCTTTGCAAAGATTCCACCTGAAAAGCATTTCCAAACCTGTACAGGGACATTAAAAAAAACATAGCTAATGGCCTCCAAACTGCCATTGTACCTAATGTCCACTTAAACAGCACAGATGGATAAGCGGAACAGGGCAAACGAAAGCTTTAAGATTTAAGGTCTTATGTTGTGTCTTTCTTGAGAATCCTGCACCTGCTTCTGCTGCTAGGAGTGGATTGTCATCCCAGAAGGGGACCTGGAAGAGTGCTTTCCAAAACAATTGACTGTTAAATAATACTTTGCAAAGATTCCACTTGAAACTTTTTTCCAACCTGTACAGGGACATAAAAAAACATAGTTAGTGGCCTTCAAACTGCCATTGTACCCACTGTCCACTTAACCAGCATAGATGGACAAGCGGAACAGAGCAAATTCAAGATTTAAGGTTTAAGTCTTTCGTTGTGTCTTTCTTGAGAATCCTTGAGCACCATGCCTGCTGCTGGGAGTGGATTTTCATTCCAGAAGGGATGAAGACGTTGTTTCTTCTTCCCAATGGACACAGATCTGAAGAAATGTAAAGAGCTGTTGATAAGCAAATTGTCAGCTCAAGTGGCACATGATGTGATGGCTTCTCCTTCAGTTTCTCCAGCAAGTGCATCTGCTAAGAAAAAAATAAACTTTCAAAACACCCACTGGTGAAGCAGTTGAGTCAACACAACCAAGTTTTGACATCTGGTCGGGTCAGAATTGCCTACAATTAATGACACCTCTACCGTGACTCCATTTGATACGGTCACCATTCAAAGAATGGTGGAGGACTATTTAAAAAATTTTAATGATAGCATCCAAATAGGCATGTCAGACAGTCCGTTTGACTACTGGCAGGAAAAAAAGGTAATTTGCAGGCCCTTGCACAAACTGGCTTGAGCTGCCAACCCTCTGTTGTGTACTCAGAAAGAGTTTTCAGCACAGCCGGGAATCTTGTCAGTGATCGCCCTATGAGACTACTTCCAGAAAATGTGGAAAAGATGATGTCGATCAAAATGAACTACGAATTCTACGAGAAAGACCTTTACCTTCAACTACATGCAAAAATTACAGAGGCACCTGTATTGGTGATTCCAGCAGGGACAAATTAATATTGTGTGAAGATGATGTATACATCACTCCAGATTATACCAGCACCCAAGGCTATATCGTCATCCCATCCTGTGTTGTGTATAAATTACAGCTGCGCTCCCTGTTAGATTGGGGATTCATTGTCCACTTTAGTGGATGTGACCTCCATTTTAGTCCATTTCATCACACCTCGTACACAGGCCTGCTTAGAGCCGCGGCGGGCCTGGGTAATAGGGGGCATGGCCTAATCTCGGGAAGCGTGGCCACGCCCAGTTCCCGTAAAATAAAAAAGATTTGCAGGGAGGGGGGCGCTCTGGGCCCCCTCAGCCCTGCTTAATGCCAGCGGGGCACGATCAGTGTGATCGCTCCCCCCCACAGGCATAGGAGACTGCTGTGGCTGCTGCTCAGCAGCCACGAGCAGTCTCCACTGCAGCTCAGCACACGCTGTGTGCTGGGCTGTTGTGAGGGAGAGGGAGCGGCGCCGGGCCCCTCAGGAAGCCCGGGCCCTGGTAATCTGTACCCGCTCCCCCCCTTCTCGGCGCCCCTGCTCCTAGACATCTTCTGACCTGGGCTACAGGAGGAGCAGCTGCAATCTTGTATACGGTTACATGGAGTTGCCCCTCTGACTCGATGAAATTCAGGTAGAGGGACCATGGGAAGGGAGTAGGAACACTTTTTTAGCTGCTTTATTCCATTTTTTTTAAACCATACCTTCTATTTTCACCTTTTGAAAATATGTTTATGTGAATCTCAGCTGAGGCGTTTGTGATGTTATTATGTTTAATATATTATGCACGTTATTTAGCACTTTGTTGTGGTCTTGTAGTCGGCGTGTAGACTAATCATTTATTCATCATTGAGGAAAGAAGTGAAAAGTTTAATTTTTTTATTGCTAACTTTGTGTTATTAAATTGTCATTTTGTGAAGTTTCCACTTATGAATAAGAACAGAATAACACACTGCGCTACCACTTCCAGTGAGATAATATTTTTTATGAATACACTGCGTTTTCCACTTACAGTGTGACATACAGTAAGTTTTTACGAATACACTGCTATTCCACTTAGTGTCATAATATTTTTTACGAATACACTGCGTTTTCCACTTTCAGTGTGACAATATTTTTATGAATACACTGTGTTTCCACTTAGTGTCACAATATTTTTTACGAATACAGTGTTTTCCACTAACAGTGTTACAATATTTTTTATGAATACACTGCATTTTCCACTTACAGTGTGACAATATTTTTTACGAAGACACTACGTTTCCACTAACAGTGTGACAATACTTTTTACAAATACACTGCGTTTTCCATTTACAGTGTGACAATATTTTTTTACGAATACACTGCATTTTCCACTTAAAGTGTGACAATATATTTTACGAATACACTGTGATTTCCACTTACAGTGTGACAATATTTGTTATACACTGTGCTACCACTTACAGTGTCACAAACAATACGTGTATGAATATTACACTGCGGACAGACAGGCAGCATCACAGTAAAAAATAATAATACATATAGTACACTGGGGTACAGCACAAAAAAATATATAATATATTATTTTTTAATTATATTATTTATTAGCTTTTATTTTTTTATACACTGGATGGACAGAGTACCCCTGGTTGGACATAGCATGCCTGCCCCTGGATGGACACAGAAACCCCTGCCCTAGATGGACACAACAACCCCTGGATAGACACAGCAGCCTGGATGGACACAGCAGACCTTAAATAGACACAGAAGCCCCTGCCCTTGATGGACACAGCAACCCCTGGATGGACACAGCAGACCCACAGCAGCCCTTGGATGAATACAGCAGCCCTGGCCTCGATGGACACAGCAGCCCTCTTGGATGAAGCACAGCCCTGATAGCCCGGTTCTCAGCAAGCAAATGGCGCCGATCACCGTGGGGGAGGGACTTTTGTACAATCCAAAACCCACGAGAATCCAACACAGCGGGATGATGATGTTTTGCCTTGCTTGAGATTCGAGTCCGGTGGGAAAACCCGAGCCAGACTCGGATCTCGCCTCGGATCTGCATGTTCAGATGGGTTCGGTTCTCAGGGAACTGGACCCGCCCGTTTCTACTTTGAATCATAACAACATAAAATTTTAATTTGCAGTTTTTTTATTTTATTTACTAAACAATTTGTAATTATGAAATTACTGCAGTATGGTTGCAAAATGCCTTGAGATCCTCGTAATGGGCAAAATCCACCAAACTCCAAACCACTCAAAGGTGTTTGAATCAAAATTACATAAACAAATAACAGTGCAAACTCTACACCTGTTAGGTGAAGTGATTACAAAAAACTAGCATACGCCAATCTACATTTTCGTCACATAAAAGCATATATATATATATATATATATATATATATATATATGTGTATATATAATCTTTGAATTTACATATCCTTAAACATAACTTTTAATTCAATATAAATGTGATGCTACAACTAAATCATTCTTATAGAACAAGAGCCCAGATACTGTCAAGTTTGATAACTGTTGTTTTGTATCCAATTTGAGCCCAGGTGACTAGAAAATTACTTGTAAACTACATCGCGACACAGAAATCTTTGGGCCTCTCAGGGGGAGACACCAGCAGAAAAGTCTGGAATGTGCTCCGCTGTTCACCCATCACAGCCAGCCACTAGAAATATTGTATTTAATGTTGTGCATCCTAAGATATAAAATTAGGCCGACAGAAGTCTGGATGGAGGCCCTAGCTTCATACTGCTAACTTGTGGTGTGCTAGTAGCCAAAAGTGCTTGGAACAGTCGCCTCTCTCCAGATGCTGCCATTCATTTCTGTGGGAACTGCACCACTTACATCTAATTACAGTTTCTGCTCAAATTAATAGGACAAGGGTGACAGGGAAACTTCTCTGCACTGCAGTGATGGAAACCTTCAGTTCACACAGATTACGGAGCACTTGGACACCACGCATATAGTATTAACTTTTCCATCTTTTGGTTCTCATCTTTATTATTTTTGTCAGTCATTGGGAATAGAGTAATTGATTCATTAATTATAAACTATAGCACCCAGACAACTAAATCATAATCTATAGCACACAGACTCATAAATCATAATCTACAGCACAAAGACTACTAAATCGTAATCTATAGCACCCAGACTCATAAATCCTAATCTACAGCACATAGAGGGGTATTCAATATGAAACGTTAACTTCACTGTCGAAGTTAACATTTCATATCGGAGTTTTTACCTGCGTTAAAGTATGGTGCGCACTCCCGCTTATCCACGTATTCAATATAAAATTAACGAGAACGGGAAACTCCGAAGTTGGATTTGCGTAAAGTTACGAATTTTTCCTTAAAGTAATTGTAAGACCCCCCTAAAGTTGTAAAAACATGGGGAAACACTATAGGTACCCCCGTTTTAGCTTTTAATTGAAAGTCGGGGATTTAAATAGCCTCAGCAGGTGTTTTTTTCCCGACATTGAAGAAGTGTTGCAGAAGAGCACTTAGGTTATTTTTTTTTTCGTTTTTTTAAGTGGTCCCATCAAATTTGGGGTACATGCAAATGGGTACTAGCATATTTTGATGTCCCTAAAGTAAGTTTTTAAAAATTCTGCATTTGTGCACCTGCCGCTATAATTCTATTCTTCAAAACACCTGCCGCATACTTGCAGAATAGCCCTGAACCTATTTCCCTATTGTTAAACAATTTTTTCCTATTTCTTTTTTTCACCCCAATTTATTAATTTTTTGGGGTGTCCCAATTTTTTTTTCACTTTTTTGACACAGTTCTTTTTTAAATGTCAGTCCCAGGGGTGCAGGCTATTTTTTTTAAGCCTGCACCCCTAAACCCTAATTCTGCACTTTTTTTCGACACCTATTCAATGGTAAAAAGTTATCCCTGTTTTTTATCAAAGACTTTTCAAAACTGCGATAAGTCTTTGATATTGAATACAGTGTAAAACTAAAACCTGCGATAATGACGTCATACCTCCGATATTAACGCAAAAACGATGTTATCGCACCCATATTGAATACCCCTCAAAGACTACTAAATCATAATCTATAGCACCCAGACTCATAAATCATAATCTATAGCACCCAGACTACTAAATCATAATCTATAGCACCCAGACTCATAAATCCAAATCTATAGCACCCAGACTACTAAATCATAATATATAGCACCAGACAACTAAATCCAAATCTATAGCACCCAGACTCATAAATCATAATCTATAGCAACCAGACTCATAAATCATAATCTATAGCACCAGACAACTAAATCATAATCTATAGCACCGAGACTCATATATCATAATCTATAGCAACCAGACTCAAAATCATAATATATAGCACCCAGACTGCTAAATCATTATCTATAGCACCCAGACTACTAAATCATAATCTATAGCACCCAGACTCATAAATCCAAATCTATAGCACCCAGACTACTAAATCATAATATATAGCACCAGACAACTAAATCCAAATCTATAGCACCCAGACTCATAAATCATAATCTATAGCAACCAGACTCATAAATCTTAATCTATAGCACCCAGAGTCATAAATCATAATCTATAGCACCAGACAACTAAATCATAATCTATAGCACCGAGACTACTAAATCATAATCTATAGAACCCAGACTCATAAATCATAATCTATAGCACCCAAACTCATAATCTATAGCACCCAGATTTATAAATCATAATCTATAGCACCCAGACTCATAAATCCAAATCTATAGCACCAAGACTACTAAATCATAATATATAGCACCAGACAACTAAATCCAAATCTATAGCACCCAGACTCATAAATCATAATCTATAGCAACCAGACTCATAAATCATAATCTATAGCACCAGACAACTAAATCATAATCTATAACACCGAGACTCATATATCATAATCTATAGCAACCAGACTCATATATCATAATCTATAGCACCCAGACTCATAAATCATAATCTATAGCACCAGGCAACTAAATCATAATCTATAGCACCCAGACTCATAAATCATAATCTATAGCACCCAGACTCATAAATCATAGGCCCTCATTCAGAGCCGTTCGCTATTTGCGGTCGTTCGTTCAAAATCAAGGGGTGGCTATGCAAATGATCCGTTCGCACATTGCAGTCTGTTCACACCTCTAAGTCTGAACGAGCGAGCAAAACATACGCTCTTTTATTTCTTAAAAACGCCCCCTGGCCGCTCGCACCATACGTCATGTCCGCTATTTATTAGATTAATCGAGTACATCGAACAGGATATGAACTGCTCGCTATTCTTGTGGTTGGTTTTTTCAACCGCTACTTTGCGAGCAGTTCTGAGTTAAAAAAAAAAAGTGACGTGGTCATTGACGCTGCTATATTAATTATGCACACCCATAAAACGCCCGTGTTGACCTTTAAGCACGCCTGCGATCGGATCTCCACTCCCCGTTTTCAAGCACCTTCCCCTGTTACCACCCACATACGCCTCATTCTGTCACTCAAAATAGCAGGCACTCGCTATATTGCGTACAAATGATTTTCGGCCGCACTGACTGGTTCGCGCATGCGTACTAAAAACCGTACGCATGCGCAGATGTGCGAACATCGCTCGGAACGAGCGTACTGCCGATAGCGAGTGGCTCTGAATGAGGGCCATAATCTATAGCAACCAGACTCAAAAATCATAATATATAGCACCCAGACTACTAAATCATAATCTATAGCACCCAGACTACTAAATCATAATATATAGCACCAGACAACTAAATCATAATCTATAGCACCCAGACTACTAAATCATAATCTACAGAACCCAGACTCATAAATCATAATCTATAGCACCCAGACTCATAAATCCAAATCTATAGCACCCAGACAACTAAATCCTAATCTTTAGCACCCAGACTCATAAATCCTAATCTACAGCACAAAGACTACTAAATCATAATCTATAGTACCCAGACTCTTAAATCATAATCTACAGCACCCAGACTCATAAATCATAATCTATAGCACCCAGACTCATAAATCATAATCTATAGCACCCAGACTGAGGAGAGAGTGTACTTTATGTACAGGAACAAGTTTAAACCCCTAGGTATTTGGGAGCATAAATAGGTTCCAGTGTAGTGGTATTTATAGGGTTAATATTTGTATCTTAATGTCAGCCTATTAGAATCAGTGGGGTCATTAGCTGGGGGAGGAGTTTTGTTTATTTAGTTCAAAGTCAGGCAGGGCTCTGCCTCTTCTTTCTTGCACTTTCTCAGGTAATTGCAAAAGCTTAATAGTGTGCTATTTCATTTGTTTTATCCCTTTCTACTTTCTCTTATTCCTATTTTTCCTCTTTTCTCTCCCTTTCCTTCTTAGGCCATGTCCAGGCCCCAGCGGTCAGCCCCAGTGCCGGTACGGTATGCTGTGTCCTTGGGGGTTTTTCCCCGCAGGCGTGCCTCTTCTTGCCCAGCTGGGGGGAGAGCTTGGAGAGTGTCTTTTGGCCTCTCCCCAGCCGTCGTTGTCATCCCCCCCCCCCCCCTGCTGAGCGCTCCATCTTTGGACCCGGCGTTGGGATCTGACGCCGCGGTTCAGGGACAGGGGATGTTCCAGCACTCTCTGGTATCCTCCCCTGAAACTAGCGGGAGTGTCGGTGCCGTGGTCTGCGGTCGCAGGAGATGGCGACTCACTCCAGCCTCCTCCCCCGACAGTAGCGGTAGCCGTTTGTTAGGAAGGGGGACCCGGCGGCCCGCGGGCATGCACGCACGGGATTCTGTGCATCCCTAGCGGGTTTGTCATGAGGCCCCAGGGTTCAGCAGAGATGCCGGTGCCATCTTGAATTTGGATGGCGGCGGCCATTTTGTTTCTGCCAGCGACATGTCTGTGGCTGGCTCTGGTGGATCTCCTGATCCTCCCAGGGCTAGGGAACAGCCTGCGCCTGTGTCTGGCATTAGTAGTAAAATAGCACAGGCACAGGACAGGCAAGCAGGTGATATGCACACGCATTGCTTTTAGGATTGGGGGTCTTCCCGTCCCAGTAATACAGTAGGCATTGCAAGAGTGCACCTCATGACAGTGGGACCCCTGCTCCTGCACCAGCTGCTTCCCCTGATTCCGGGGCACTGGCGGGAGTTTTGGTTTCGCTGGTAAGCGTGTTGACCGCTATTGCAGAACACGAATGGTGGCGGGGAATCCACAGGGAGGGACCATGGTCCCGTGTTGCAGCACTTGGCACAACTTTGTTGCGCAGTTGTCCGTGATGTGTAGCCTCCCGACACCTGTGCCACCCCCCTGCTCTCAGCTGTCAGCTCCGGTTCTCTCTCACTCTCGGCCCACAGCCTCTGGTCACTCCATATGGGGTGTGACAAACAGTGTCTGCATGTTCTCTATGGCCTCTTCCTTTTTTGTTGCAGGTCTGTCCGGCAAATCCGTGTCAGGTATGGCGACCACGACTCATGGGTCTCGGGCATACAAAATGGATTCTTATTCCAAAATGGCTTCTACACTACACAGGCAGATGATCCAGCCGTTGCTGGTCCGTCCGGCGTGTCTGTTGCGGGTATGTAGGCAGAGGGTCGCAGGTCGAGTAGGACTCCATGGGAGGATGATGCGATAACTTTGGGTGAGCCGGATGGTGAGTGGGTATTGACTTCTGAATCTAGTTCTACATACTCATCTAGTTTTGAACATAGATGCCAGCATTGCAAAAAAGATGATCGCTTCGCCGCCATAGGCATCTCTGGACCTCTAGCACTAGCTAGGAATCGAGCATTAGCCCGGGGAATGTTGTACGCTATGCTAATATGGCGGTTCTTCGTGTTTGCGTCTTTGCTCTTACTTCAAGGGCTCACAAGGCTTTAGCTGCTGCAAAAAAGAAGGGTGGCATCGGGGAAGATGTGCATCGTTCGTATATTAATTGGCTGAACGGTTTTTATGTTTTTGCTGTGTGTTATCTAAAAACGCGTCCAGGTGAGGCCATGAATATTATACGTTATCTACACCTCATGTCATGTGGCACAGTTTGGAGATGGTACGTCACGTGGCACAGTTTAGGACGAGGAGTTTTGTCCTAAACAATCGGGGGTTAAAATCCTTGATTTGGGGTGGAAAAATGTTGAGGTCTGGTTGGAAGTGACGCAACCCACTTCGCAGGCTGCCAATGCTTCCTTCGGAAAGAAGATGGGCGGGCAGGGCTCTGCCTCGGCTCATTCTGCCAAAGCTCATCCTGTCAAAGGCTGTTGTTTTGCTTTTAACAGTGCTTGCTCAGCAGAAGCTCGTTGGCGTTTTCGACACCATTGTTTGCACTGCTGTGCACCCCACCAGTGGCGTAACTTCATCCCAGGTGCCCGGAGGCAAGATAAATGTTGGTGCCCCCCCCAAATTAAAATGTACCACCGCCCCAGCACCTATGCCAGCCCCAGCTGCCGCCCCCCTATGCAGTTCCCCCAATAATGGTCTCCCTGTGCAGTGCCCTCTGTAGAGGTCCCTCTATGCAGTGCCGCCTATGTAGTGCCCCCCAGTAATGGTCCCCCTTTGCAGTGCCCCAGTACTAAGGGCCCCTGTAGTGCTCCCAGTAGTAATCCCCCTGTAGTAAACCCCCAGTAATGCCCCCTGTAGAAAGCCCCCAGTAATGCCCCCTGTAGTAAGCCCCCTGTAGAGAGCCTCCTGTAATGCCCCCTGTAGTAAGCCCCCAGTAATGCCCCCTGTATCAAGCCCCCTGTAAAAAACCCCAGTAATGCCCCCTGTAGTAAGCCCCCGTAATGCCTCCTGTAGTAAGCCCCCTATAATGCCCCCTGTAGTACGCTCCCATAATGCCCCCTGTAGTAAGCCCCCAGTAATGCCCCCTGTAGTGAGCCCCCAGTAATGCCCACCGTAGTGAGCCCCCAGTAATGCCCACCGTAGTGAGCCACCAATAATGCCTCCTGTAGTGAGCCCCCCCGCGAGCGCACACACATACAAAAAAAAAATACTTACCTGAAACCCTGCTCCAGTCCTGCTGCCTTCCGTACCCGGCGCCCACTCCTCGGAACTATGGGAGTGATGTCATGACGTCACTCCCATAGTGCATTGCGGGACCCAGAAGCGAAGCTCACACTTAGCTCCGTTCCTCCGGCTACCGCAGGGGGGAACGAAGGAGCCGGGCGCCCGCTGGTAATACAGTCAGCGGGCGTCCCCGGCAAATAGGGGGTGCGATTGCACCCCCCTGTATTGACACCGCTGGAGGTGGAGCGCCGATCAGCGGCGCTCCATCTCCATGGCAGTGACCGGAACGGCCCGGGGGACAATGGAGCCAGGTGCCCCCTTAAGGGCTGGAGCCCGGAGGCAAATGACTCCATTGTCTCCGAGAGTTCCACCACTGCATCTCACCCAAGAAAGAATGCCCTAGACGGGACCGCTCCATAGAGTGCCATCGCCGGTCCACGTGGACGTCATCTGAAAGTGGCTGGATTGGTACCCAAAATTAAAGTACTTTTTTGGGGTCTTGTAAAGTCTTTTTAAAAAAAATGTTGACACAGTTTACCTTTGGGGGACTGTCTTAAGCCTGCATGGGGGTTCCCGCAACGTTGCACCCCCAAACCCCAACTCTGCACTTTTTTCTGCCTGCTATTCATAGACAAAACTTTTTTGCCTATTACACTGCAATGACTTTCCACCTAGGCAGAAAGTCTTTGAAATTGAATACGGCGATACTTTTCCGCCTGGCGAAATGACGTCATTGGCAAAACTTTTTCGCCGATCTCAGCTTTTCGCTCCAAATTGAATACGGGCCCAAGTCTTAACTCCAATCCACCCAAACTCCACTTGATCCTTTTGAGGTCCAGGAATGTGAAATAGCCAACCAAAATCGAGACAGTCGTCTTAAATGCCCTCTTTTGTTAGTATTGAGTAATGTATCACTTGCTGAATTTTACAAATATTAATACAAATTGCATACAACATGCATTTGCTAATATATCATATAGTTTTGTGGGATGGGAGCACAAGATGAATCCATAATAAAATGATAAGATTTGGGGAAGTTTCCTAAAATGTATAATCCCTTTCCAAATATTAAGATAATGAAACCTTTAACTCTTCAGAGGTCCTTTTAGTCAAGAATTCGGCAACACTTTCAAAATAAGCTTCAGAACAGAAATGGATGCAGTCCAACTGTTTGAGGCTATGTTTTTAATAGTAAAATGTTTCGCAATTTCTTTAAACACATTAAGAAAGAAATCAATTCACTTTCATGTGTTTTTAAAAGTACCCAGAACAAGCTGCAATCCTGTCTTGTGGCACTGCGCTCTCATTCCTTCAGATGCTGAATTCCTAATCCTCTCGAATATTGGCTGTCATGGATTGAGTCCAGAAACATTTATAGTAGTTTATTTTAAATGCATAATCACTGTTAATAATGGCAATGAGTCATTCACAATATTATCTGTACTCAGCAAAAATTAATAAACTATTATACTGTTGTAACTTAATTTCAGTCCTCAATATTCTTTTTTTTAACCGGTTGAAACCTTAATGAAATTCTGTGCGTGTTGAATGTAATAATGTGCCATGTTTTTCTCAGTGAAACCAATTCTAAAAGCCAAATATTATTGGCAAATGATTATTAGGCAAGAAGCAAATGTTGTCATGTTGGGTATAATGTGGCAAAGATTTTGTGAACAGATTTCGCTCCGTAAAATCCATCCAACAAAGAGCTGCAGGACAACAGAAACTCATGACCGACAAAAGTAGGACAGTCTACCTCTGGATCACTCGGAAGACCCCCGATTGCCAAGCCTATGAAAAATTTACAACCTCATCCATTGCTTGAGATCCAAATTCAAATTAGATCGTGTTTCATTGTTGATATCCAACAACACAGGAGGAATTTCAGTAAACCAAAGGCTGTCTTAAAAACAACAAGGTGAAAAATTCACAAAACAGAGATGTCTGAGAACTTTCTTCCAACCGTTTCGTGGAGTTCTGTGAACTCTCTTTGCAAATAGGAGTTTTGTAATAGATGAAAATATTAACAATAATGATTTACAATAATACAATATTGTATTATGACATAGTAAACTTCAGGTATATAGTAATCTACTAGTATGGTGATTATCATCTATTTTCTGAGTGGGTAGGGCCATAATGCCTGCTTTGGAAATAAGTAAATACAGGTTGAGTCTCCCATATCCAAAATGCTTGGGACCAGGGGTATTTTGGATAACGGAATATTCCGTATTTTGGAATATGTGCATACCATAATGAAATATCTTGGGAATGGGACCCAAATCTAAACAGAATGCATTTATGTGTTATATACACCTTATACACACAGCCTGCAGGTAATTTTATACAATATTTTCAATAATTTTGTGGCTCAAACAAAGTTTGTGTACAGTGAACCATCGAAAAGCAAAGGTTTTACTGTCACAGTCATTCTAAAACAAAATCCGTATTTCGGAATATTTGGATATGGGAGACTCAACCTGTCCAAGGAAGGAGGGATTGTAGCTGTTACATGGCCCATGCATCAGTGTGAATTGCTACAGTGTTCTCCACCCAGGCTGTCAATTAAGCTAGAAAAGTACAGGTATTTGCCCCAGAAGGGTGCAGTTCCAGACAAATGCAGGAGAGACTGTGGGGGTGATTTATCAAAGCTTGGAGAGAGAGATAAAGTGGAGAGAGATAAGGTACCAACCAATCAGCTTGGACTGTCATTTTTTAAACACAGCCTGTAAAGTAACAGAAGCTGTTTGGTTGGTACTTTATCTCTCTCCAAGCTTTGATAAATCTCACCCTGTATAATTTATTAAAAAGATAAATTAAATGTCAACATTGTAAAATAATTTTGAGTGACGCTTTGCTGCTGTGCCAGTGTGTTGTTTGTCCCTTGTTTTATGGTCTCCATACACTTTGCAGTATTCCAATCCAATCAAGTCATGCTTACTGAAGTTGTAATTTTTTTTCAATCTTACAGGTGTGTCCTCATACACCGAGTCTTTTTGCGCAATACACGCAAGATACATTGTGCGACTTAGATGTTCCGCCACGGGTAAAGATTCTCAGAATTTCGTACTTATTCCTGAATTTAGCATATATGTTGCATCGTAGCTGCATCAAAAGTCGCTTATAGTCAGTGGCATAATTAGATATTTGAAGGCCCCATAGCAGAAGTTTGTAAGGGCCCCTATGTACCACCCAATGGTGACAAATGTATATAACACAGAGATTGGTCCTGAAGGCACCCTAACGTTCCAGGTTTTAAATATAACCATGCTTGGGCACAGGTGACTTAACTAATACCTCAGTCTTTTGATTAAACCATCTGTGCTCAACCATTCAACCATGGATATCCTTTAACCCTGCACCGTTAGGGTGCCTTGAGGGCCGCGTTTGGGAACCTCTGATATAACACATGTAACTTTGACAAGGAAGTTGGGCCCCCCGCAGCTCTGGGCCCCATAGCAGCTGTGACCCTTGCACCTACGGTAGTTACGAACATGATTATAATGTGCACTTAGGATTAGTATTTTGTCACAATGATGGTTTTATGCAGCGCCAGTGTCTTTTGTTGCATTAGTGATATAAATAGCAAGTTTGGTAAATACAGTGTTGCAGGAGCGGCTGAGTCACAAAGTCTGTGCTGTGAAGATAGGTGTTTATGGACACATCTGTATATACAATGCAGCTGATGTAGACTTCAGTGTTCACCAGATTGTGTAACATTTTTGGTGTGTCTGTATACTGCACATGCTCCGGTTCTAAACGCATGCAAGTATGAGTGATACATTGTTGCACGCATTTCAGTCACATGGGAGACATTACAGCCAACATGCTTTTATCTCTGCTACTATAAGCATATAAA
Source organism: Taudactylus pleione (assembly GCA_031769625.1). Lineage (NCBI taxonomy): Eukaryota > Metazoa > Chordata > Amphibia > Anura > Myobatrachidae > Taudactylus > Taudactylus pleione. The sequence goes on from JAUIMM010001073.1 coordinate 2,072,667, forward strand.
GTATAAAATAGGTATTAAGAATTGCACCAAAGAAATTCAGAGAAGAATTGAGATTTATGAAATGTATTTGTTTGTAAACCACTTTAAATATTACCTTTTAAAACCCCAAAGAACATTAACAAATCACAGTCAAACGGGTGGGGAACCTTTTTTCTGCCGAGGGCCATTTTGATATATATGACATTATTTGCGGGTCCGGTGCAGGCCACGCCCCTCCGTGTGATGTCACATGGGGGCTGGGCCACAATCGCCGGTGATTACAGCAATGTAATCCGGGGAGCTGTAAGGGCAGTGGTGTGACCATCTGAAGTGTCCTAAGGATGCTCCAGGCGGCACTGCTGCATAGATTCTGGCTGCAGGGTGCCATTCTAGGCACCCTGCTAGCCAGATGGGGCTAGCAGAAAAAAGCTTCGAGGGCCAGACCAAATGATTCTGCATGCCTTATACAGCTCCGGGCCTGAGGTTCTCCATTCATGCAGTAAACAGTATACAGAATTAGATACCTTGTACTGTGCAGTTGATTAACAGGTCAAAATTAGTATAAATCTTTGGATCATGAGGCTAACTCTGGAAATGACGGACAGTTGCAATTCCAACTATATTTTTGGGATCATTTTGCTGCTAATTTATGGTGAAAGTGCACTTGTGGGATGAAACTTTAGGCTATATTTTTGCATGTGACATTATGGATTTTTGTGTTTATTGAGCATATTACTTTGACCTCCATTTTGGATGTAGCTAAGTGAATGCTGATTTCATTGCATAATGCATTGCAGCATAGATCTGCCATTCTGCCAACATGCTATTGGCTTTTATACATTTAGACACAAGCAAATGGGAAACAGAGAGGAATGTTACATTTATAAATTCAGGATTAACAGAATGTTGAATGGATCTTGAATGTGCTGTGATTTAAATGGTATTCAGTGCATCCTGCTTCTGTTGCTACCAACAACAAAAAAAAGCATTTTAATTGTACATTTGGCTGCTGGAAGTGGTTCTTTAAATTACAAGGAAAAGAACGAAGGATTCATTGCATTCGGTAATCTGTAAATAGACTGACTCTCCATGAAATGTGGCATCAATTGCAGAAGCTCCCATTTAGTTTTAGTTGAATAAAGCCCGCGCTAAATACACAAATAACATCAAAACTTGCTGGATTAGAGCGGGGCAACTTGTACTTTAAATCACAATTGTCAATCATCACCCAGGATTAAGGGATATAGTTTAAAAACCTAAAAGCAAGCACTTCCTTTTAGCTGCTGCCTACTGGGCATTTTGGATTTGTGCCCAGGAATAGATTTGCTTGAAACAAGACTGCCCCCCTTCTACCATCTGAGAGTAATGCATTAGTGCCATCTGCTACTCTGTACGGTGACCAAGATCAGCAGGCAGAACAATTTACAGCTAATGTCTAACAAAGAGTGCTATAATTTTATATACGTGTTTTATATATTTTTATTCGCATTTATTAAGGAAGTGTTTTGCATTTTGTATGTTCTAATTTCCCAGCTGTCATTCTGGAGAAACAGTCTCGTAGCATCCTACATTAAAATATCCAAACAATAGATGAAGGTAGATGGTATTTTCCATGTATATGTATATATATACATCCAAATTAGTGATGTGCGCGAACCCCCGTGATTTGCTTTTGGTTCTAATTCATCATTGTGTTTTGGTTTTGGCAAAACCACCCTCAAGTGTTTTGGTTCGGATTCGGTTTGGTTTTGAATTCTTTAAATATCGATGAAAATCAATAATAAAAAAAAAAATTGATAAAATAATCGATAAAAAAAAAAAAATTAGATAAGACATTTATTTTGGACCTATTTGCATCCAAAACCCGAGTTCAGTTTTTAAATCCGAGTTCCGAACTGACTGCAGAACTGAATCGGGACTCTGTTCGACTCAGAACCCCAAAATTATACCAAACTAGGACTCGATTCGATGCAGAACCCCTAAATTTGGGTTCATATTTCAGGAAAACCAAACCACACATCCCTAATACAAATGCAGAGGAGTGGGAGAGTTCTTTCCTCAAAGTGGTCCAAACATGCCCCAGCCCAGCCATGCCTGAAGTGTAAGCAGGACATCTTAGGATATGACAGGACCTTTCTGGGACAGAGAAATTGTCTCCTGAAATTGGGAAGATCTGGAAGCCTAGCTATTTGTGGGTATGTATAGTTATAGTATGTATAGTTATAATAAGTGATCATAAAACACAACTTAATGTACGCAGCTATAAACACTAATATTAATATACAGGCATACAGTGCTTTGTAAGGAATTTGAAAGGCACATAAGCAGCTATAATGTTACTGAATAACAAATCCTACACTGACATTTTGTTCTAAGTGAGATTTTTTTTCAAAGCTCTGAATCTCAAAATATGTATTTAAAGGGATATTGTTTTATGTTACAAATGCATCTTAAGGGGGGAAAAACTGAAAAATGCTGTTTGCAGAAATACTTAATCTCTTTGATGCAGAAGCTCTTAGTTTACACTGGTAAAAGAGAGTTGCCAAACATGCACACATTTGGCTTCCACTCCGCAAAGGAATCATTACAATAACTGCCACATTTTCTGGATAAAACAGAAAAACACAGTTAGGGGATAATTATTCAGGTGGTGAATCTGAAGGACATCTGTGCAAATAAAGACTACCGAGCATCTTAAAGAAGTTACAGATAAAGCAGTACAAATGCATACATTAGTAAACTGGTGCAAAACACTATTGAAGTGTTTGGATGTCCCATTGAACACTGTTGGTTATCAGGAAGTAGAAGCTACATCAACGGGCCAGACACTGCTTAAAAAGATAATCCCTCAAAACGCTCTGCAAAAAAAAGGAGACTGTAGAGGTCAGTAGCTGAAACCACACTTGCCTACTCTCAGGGAACATATGGGAGACTCCTGAAGTTTGAGCAGTCATCTGGACTCCCGGGAGAGCAGGGCAACCTGCTTCCCACTGGCATCACTAGGGGGGGTGCGGGCCGCACTGGGTGACACCATCCAAGGGGGTGACACCAAAATAGCAGAGCTGCTCTGCTATATTGGTGTCACCCCGTCGGATGGTGTCACCGTGACATGGAGAGAGTAAGGGGAGAGATTGTGGGCTGCCCCAGCAGCTGCAGGAGCGCTGGGGAAGCCCACTGTGTGCCAAGAACGGGAGGCATTAACGCCTCCCAGATTGGCACACATAGGGGTGTGGCTTCACTGCTGAAGCCACGCCCCCTTTTGTGAAGCCACACCACTTTTGAGAGCATTTCAGTCCTGCCACACCGGATATCACAGAGGTAAGTGACGCCTCTGCTGCTTCCCACCCGCTTTCCAGCAAATTGTGTCATCATGACTCTGGGGCTGCACCATAATGACAGTTTTAACCCCACCCCAACAGTGGCCACCTGCATCTCCCTTCAAGGAAATCTCTTAGAGGGCAAAGAAAATAAGTATGGCTCAGTATGGAATAAAGTTGCACCAATCAACCATATAAAGATCTATGCATACTACTGGCCCATGTGGAAGGGTGACACAGAAGGAGCTATTACTCAAAATGGACCATGTAAAAGTATATATGGAATTTGTCAGTAGGGCCCTAACTATGGGGGTGCAAGTGGTGCCAGTACGCAGAGCACAGGGCCCTGTGGGTGGCGCCGTCGTCCCGCGACACCTATATGTGGCCTGCAGGGTGCCTGAAACTTCACCCTGTAGCCACTAGAACTACTGCAGAGCTGCCCGGAGCACCTTGCAGCCTTAGTATGCTCTGGGCAGTGCTCTACTTACTTACTTTATTATGTCTCCCACATTGATTTACAAAATAAAACAACATCTAGATTTAACCAAGATGTTCAGACACAAACACATAATGAAGGTGCTCTGTGTCATCATGGGACAATACAGGCTGAAGAACTTGTGACACTGGATTTGTTTGAAATAAATACTTTAGCAGAAGAAGTGTCACAATCCGTTCTTGTGACACTTACCACTGTGACTGCACTGCCGCTGGTCTCACAGTGCAGGGCGCCTCTCGGGAGTTCCAGGCAACTGGTTCCTCATGATGAAGACTGTATGGTTCAGACGGTTTGGTCATGGCTGTGGGGTGTTCAGGTCCACAGCTGTTGCGGCTCACTGGTGTCCCAGAGGCCCTGCCCATCTCGGAGGATGACTGAATTGTAGTGCGCAGACATGCCGTCTTCTGGACTATATCAATTCTGCTTGTGATTTCATCAATTCTTCCCTATTTAATGAGTCTGTGCTTGGCTATTGCAAGTGTACCCTGTGTTATGATCCAGAAGTTCCTGTGTCTTGTATTGTTGATTGGAAGCTTTTGGTTGACTTTCCATTGGATTAACATTGCCTGGATTTATCTGACCACAGTTTACCAACTCTACTGTTTTCCATAATAACTTTGGCCCTTGCCTGTACCTCTGCTTGGATATATATGACATACCGTGTGCCAACCTTAGTGCTGACCAATTTACTTCATTAATCTTGCCAATACCAGTGCCTGCATGTATCCAACAAACCGTGTATTGACCTTGTGTCATGCCTGAGGGTTGGATTTGGCTGAAACAGGCATGGGAGGCTGAAGTGGTGCGAACAAAGCTGGAAGGATTGAGTCAGCTCTTCCTCATATGTTTGAGAGAAGAGAGGGAGCAGTGGAACTGTTAGTGGTTGCCCGAATGTGGGTACAAGAATAAAATAACTTTATTAGACTGGAAGTTGAATTGGAACTGTAATTGCAGAATCAGATAGGAACTGATGTTGTATAATCGATGATATAGAATCGATGATGCAGGATCGGATTGGAACCAACATTGTAGAATTGATTATGTAGAATCAATGATATAGAATTGGTGATGCAGGCAAGGCTGCCAAGATTTAAGGCAAGCCCCGGTAATAGGGGGTGTGGCCTAATGTCAGGAGGCGTGGCCACGACCCCTTGCCGAAAAAAAATAAAAAAAAAGATTTGCAGCGCCGCGAAGCGGTGCTGCGCGCCGGGGAGGGGGGCGCTCTGAGCCCCCTCAGCCTGGCGCAAAGCCAGGGGCGGCGCGATCAGTGTGATCGCTCCCCTGCACAGGCATAGGAGACTGCTGTAGCTGCTGCTCAGCAGCCACGAGCAGTCTCCAACTGCAGCTCAGCACACGCTGTGGGGGCGGCGTTGGACCCGGGCCCCCCAGGAAGCCCGGGCCCGGGTAATCTGTACCCGCTCCCCCCCCCTCTTGGCGCCCCTGGATGCAGGATCGGATTGCAACAAATGTTTGGAGACTGGAACTGATGTTTGGAGGTATCGGATTGAGACCAATGGTAACAGGTATCAACTGGAACCAATGGTATCAGGTGGAAACGATGGTAACAGGTATCAGCTGGAATCTATGGTAGGTACCTGGGAGATCAGCACAGAGCTGTAACTACAGCAGAAGTGACGTCGTACTGGCAGTTTGGGCCAGTCAGGAAGTTGAACTTATAAGGCTGAGCGTTCAGTGATTGGATGCTGTGGTCAGCTCGTCTGGGGGCAGTGCACAGAGTGGTGGAGGAGAGTCAGGTGCAGTGGCATCATGAGGGCCCCTGCAGTTATGTTATTGGGATCCCTAGTGAGGCCACATCCTTTTATTTAGGTCAAGCCCCCTTTTTGGCCGGGTGCACTGGGTGTATTCAGAGTGCACATCGGGTTTCACCAGACCCAGTGATGCCTCTGCTCAGGTGACTGAGTCCAACATGGCTGCGCCCATACTGAGTTTTGTAGGGAACTTTGGCATGTAGTTTGAGTACCAGCATGCTGTGGAAGTGTAGAGGGAACAAAATGGACAGAGAGCAATTACACACACTGTTGTTATCAGGATTCTGCAGAGTTCACAGACAGAAGGAAACTCAGGTGAATAATCAGCCTGGAAGGAGCACAGTCTCTACCAACGCTAAAGGTGTTGCAGTCTGCATGCTGAGCAGAATTCCCAGGCAAATCAGAATATCCTGATCCACAGGACAAGTGGCAGAGGTAAGACATGAGACAACTAATAACAAATGGGAGAAATAATCAAAATCGTGACAGTACCCTTCTCTTCATGAGTGGACTCTGGACACCCACATTGAATCTCAGAAGTACTTGAAGAAGAATTTCCATACAGAAAAATTAGAGAAGTGGAATCCAGAAGAACCCACAAACACTCTTAAACTGAAGTCCTTAGAAGTCTTCCAAATTTTCATCTATAAAAAATACTGTAAGACCTCTGTTATCAGAACAAGTGGACCATCCGTCACCACTGTAAACAGAATTTTTTTCCTGGGATAATACATCACTAGTAAGGATATAACCCCCCATAATGTAACTTGAGTCATCTATAAAATCACTATCAGAATCAGAGTCTATATCCAAAGTGAGCATTGGATTATTTTTTGGGGAAACAGAAGAGTCTAAGTCAGATGGTGCATCCATATGACTGGAATCAGAGGATGAACTGAGGGAAACAAAACCTACAGTTAGGTAAACATGCTGTAACCTTTTAACTGTTTCCGGATTGCTTCTATTCTTAAGCGCCTGAGAGTTTCTATCCAACAGATCTTGACCTTGTTCAGGAAGTGATGGATTGAAAAACTGAGCATTGGATGAATATTCAAAGGGCTGAGTAGATGATGAATCCAGATGATTAGTACTTTCAGAGGAGCTGCCATAATAAGGAGACAAGGAAATGTATGCAACTCTCAAGTCCATGAAAAGAGGCCTTTGTATAGACTTTGGAATGTCTAGTCCCTTGAAGGCTTGAAGATTTTTGATATACTGGTCAAGTAAAGCCTGATCTTGCTCAGGCAGGCTGAGCAGTAGGCAGATCTTTTGCAGACTGGGAAGGATACACAGATGGTTTCAAACAGAATGATTTGGAAGCAAATTCTCTTTGAACATCTTTAGAGAAAGCGGAGAGTAGAAGCAGTTTGTAGAAGTTTGGATTTGATCAGTGGATTCGCTCATTCCAAGGCTTTCCTATAAAGGATAGAAGCAAATATTTAACAACATTGGCAGAGGTAATACTCATTGATGTTCTGAATCAATATCAGTGAGGCATTGGCATGCCAAAGCACGGAACTGAGTAAAATCTCCATAGAAGTAAATGGGTGCTGGAGCACCAGACGAGTTCTGCTAGGTTGCAGCTTGCGATGCACACTCAGGAGCAGAAATTAAATTAGCTTGCGGAACTTCAGACTGGTGAGAGAATTCCATGTCTGGAACTGACTGGAGTCCTTTACTCAAACCAAAAGATGGAACCGGGTTTGGTCCAGAGGAACTGGAATCAGCTGAGACCGAAAGAGTCTTTGGAACAACGGGTGTAACCGGATTGAGTCCAGGGACACTTGAATCAGCTGGAACCAGAGGAGACAGAACTGGACACGCAGATGGAACCAGATTGAGACTGGATGAACTTGAATAGGCTGGAACCGGAGGAACCTTCAGACAGACGGATGGGACTGGATTGAATCCGCAGGAACTTGAATTGGTAGGGACCGAAGGAGACTGAATCGAATTGCAATCAGATTTTCTTGAACTGGCTGGAACCGGAGGAACCTTCAGACAGATGGATGGGACTGGATTGAGTCCGCAGGAACTTGAATTGGTAGCAACTGAAGGAGACTAAACCGAAATGGAATCAGATTTTCTTAAACCGGCTGGAACCGGAGGAGCCTTTGAACAGTCAGGTGGAACCGGATTATGTCCAGAAGAACTTGCATCAGTTGGAACTGAATGAGAATAAACCAAATTGGAATACGACTTTCTTGAACCTGCTAGAGCCCTTGGACAGACGGGTGGAACCAGATGGAGTCCAGAGGAGCTGGAATCAGTTGGAGCTGAAAGAGCCTTTTGACAGATGGATGAAACCGGATAGAGTCCAGAGGAACTTGAATCAGTTGGAACTGAAAGAGACAAAACCGAACTGAAATCTGATTTTCTTGAACCAGCTGGAAGCAAAGGTACCTTTGGACAGATGGCTAGAACTTAATTGAGTCCAGAGGAACTTGAATCAGTAGGAACTGAAGGAAGCAGAATCCAGCAAGAATTTGTACAGGCAGAATCCAGATGTTCAGATGGCTCATCTAGGACCTGAAGCATGCTGGTCAACATCACAATGGCACTATCAAGAAATGGCTTAGAGGGGTCCATGACTGCCTCCATGGCTCTATGAATTATACCTGGGATCTTGGCACTGAGGACCCCTCCTGTGGCTGAGGCACTGGAGACCCCTCCTGGGGTTGGCAAATCAGATTTCCCTGATGGAGCTAAATGCTTGTTATGGGACCCCAATCATAGACTTGAACCTCCTCTCGAATGGGAGTCACAACCCCTTTGTCCAAAGTTGAGGAAACTGGAACTGCAGATGGCACACAGAAATCGTTGGTGACACTGACACAGTGACGCTGATACTTGTCACCATTACTTGACTTACAAAGAGAACAGTCTTTAATGAAGTGATCTGTACTCCCACAGTAGAGACAGAGTTGTAATTCCTTGCACCGCCAGCATTCAGCCACAGAGAGCTTGGGGCACAGGTAACTCTGGTGTCTCACTTTACTTTGCACAGGAGAAGAGCCTTTTGTTCTAGGGAAGTATGAAACAGGAGTCTCTTCAGACACAGGATATGGAGCAGAAGACTTAATTGTGTTAGGAGAGTTGCCAATTAACTTTAGGATAATCAGAAAAATTCTGGTGAGAATGCCTTGTAACTGTTCTTGCAGTCAATGAAGAGTATTTAGAAGTGCAGTTTTAAGAGCAATAGAGAACTGAGGAGTCCGAGAACAATTGAGAGGATGAGTCGCCCTCTCAGGAGAAATTTCTTTAACAGAACTAGATAGTTGAAGATGGGGTGCAGCCGTAGCTTGGATGTTATCCAGACGATTAGGCAGCTCTTGCAGAAACTGTATCATGCGGCCCTGTGGCACTTCTTGATGTTCTAGGAGTGCTACAAAGTCTTGTGCAAATCCTGCAGCTTGGGCCTGATCCTCGGCTGGATCCATTTGGCCAGTACAAACTGTCATGCCTGAGGGTTGGATTTGGCTGGAACAGGCGTGGGAGGCTGAAGTGGTGTGAACGAAGCTGGAAGGTTTGAGTCAGCTCTTTCTCTTGTGTTTGAGAGAAGAGTGGGAGCAGTGGAACTGTTAGTAGTGGTGGCCCGAAAGTGGTACAGGAATGAAATAACTTTATTAGACTGGAAGTTGAATTTAAACTGTAGTTATAGAATTGGATTGGACCCGATATTGTAGAATCAATGATGTAGAATCGATTATATAGAATTGGTGATGCAGGATCGGATTGGAACCGATGTTTGAAGACAATCAAATTAGGACCAATGTGTGGAGACAATCGTATTGGAACCGATGTTTAGAGACAATCGGATTGGGACTGATGTTTAGAGACAATTGGGTTGGGTCCGATGTTTGGAGACAATCAGATTGGGACCCATGTTTGGAGATAATCAGCTGGAACCGATGGTAACAGGTATCAACTGGAACCAATGGTATCGGCTAGAACCGATAGTAACACTAGAAGCAAGTCCTTTAGTTAGACCAGACTGGAACACTGACATAGATGGAGACTTGGGGGTAAATTTACTAAGAATCGAGTCTGGTGGAGATAGCAAAGTCTTGAGAGTTTGGGCATTTTTTTCCACTCGTAAATTTACCAATGTTAAACTCGGGAGAGAGATCTACTTTGCTACCGGAACATACTGGAGAGTTAGCAAACTCTCTTCAATTCAGCATCGGCTAAACTTGAGAACCTTTTCACTAGTGAAGATAGGATTTGGGAATTTACCAAGCAGGGAGTTTCTAAACTCTCATGAGATGGGACAACTCTACTGTAAAAATTTGGGAAATAAATTAATCTGCCTGTGATCTGCAAGTTTGGCAGAAACATACACAGATCATTGTGATAGAATAAAACTGTGTAATGTTTAAAAAAAAAATTATGTAGGGTCCCCCCCAAAAGCCATAACCAGCCCCGGACTTGCCAGACAGTTCTGGTTCCAGAAATTACGGGGAACAAAATGTGTAGAGTTCCACCGCAATTTAGGAACTAGCACCAGCTGCAGGGCCAGTACTGGTTTTAAATATAGGGGGGGAGAAATTGCCTAGGGTACCCCGTATATTTAAAACCAGCACCGGAGCCAAACCGCCCGGGCTCTAATGCCACAGCCCGGAGACCCTTTCACCAGGGCTCCGTGGCCAAAGCATTATCAGCCCAAGCCGGTCAGGCCAAGCCGGGGATCTCAGGGGAGGTGGGGACCCTCCCAAGAAGGGGTCCACCCCCTGAAACCCCAGGCTTGGTCTGAAGCTCGGGACTCTTCCCCGCACCCCTGGAACGGTGGTTACGGGGGTAATAAAGTGAAAAATATAAGTAAATTATTGTATTTTACAGTGGGACTACAGGTGCCAGAGTGCCTTCCCTTTGGAACATGTGGAACTACAAGTGCCAGCAGGTGGCTGGCACCTATACCCCCACTGTAATATAAATAGTTAAATAAAGACACCACACACACATCGTGCCAAGTAAAACTTTAATCCATACATCTACCCATTCACACATACTTACCTGCTTCCAGATGTTTTTTCCCCTTCTATAAGTAGAATCCACGTCAGGAGCTGAAAAAAAGATTGTATTCCTACCTAGATCTAGGCGCTGGTCTCCGTAGCAACCAGGGTCTTGTTAAAATAATAAAATTACTTACCTGAATCAGTGCAGACATGTGTAAGTATATGCTGTTGCATATACTTACACGTCGCGAAATGACAGATGACCGAAGTCAGCTGTAATTTCTCACGGGCCGCGAGCCAACCACTTTACATGTAGCGGCCGCTTATTGGCTGGTTCCACGTTGGTCACATAGGAAATTATATTTTTGGCTTTAGATTTTTATGCTATTTATTGACATCCCTCCGGATTTGTATTAGCACACCTTTATGTACTAATACATTTTATCTGTATTAAAATATGGCTTATATTGGTAATTCTTTTTAATATAACAAGGTAAGTGCTAATACTTTTGCATCTTTCAAGCCACCTTAGTAAATATACCATTTTTGTGCAGCGAGTAATTCGCTTCCTTAGCGCTTTTCTGCACATTGCTATTTTTTCTTCTATTTGTTGTGTCAGTTATATGTTGTGTGTATTTATGTGGTATTTTTTAGTGTTTTACTAGTACTAATTATTAATTGATTTTATATTACTGTTTTGCTATGGCATAGACCCCCCCTCATTTTTTACAAACTAAAACTCAATACTTTGAATATAATTTATTGACTCTATGTGAATTCATTATTCACATTTAAATTGTGCAGGAAGCCCCTTTTCTCTTTTGCATGTATTCTTTGTGGGTATAGTGGAGTGTGCCCAATACGCTTCCTAGCAGCATTGTAAGTGTAAGGTGGTCACTATTTTGTGGTCTGAGCGCAGTGTTAACCCCCAATTATCTAACACTTAGTAAATATACTTCCCTGACCAGACAGATAGGCACATACCATAGATATTCTGGTCAGACACATAGGGCCTGATTCTGAGCCGCATTCAGAAGTATCTGTGTCTGCATCTTTTGCCGGTCACACGTCTGCTATTTTATACAAATGCTGCTACAAAGCTCTTCCCTGGTGTGCATGTTAGATAAGTGCCCCTTATACAGTGCCCCCAGTAGTGGTCCTCCCTGTGCAGTGCCCCTTGTGCCCCCAGTAGTAAGCCCCTTGTATAGTGTCCCCAGTAGTGGTACCCCTTATGCAGTGCCCCCAGTAGTGGTACCCCCTATGCAGTGCCCCTTATATAGTGCTCCCAGTAGCAGCCCACCCCCATGCCATGCCCCCAATAGCGGTAACCCTTATGCAGTGCCCCTTAAATAGTGGCCCCAGTGGTAGTCCCCCCTATGCAGTACCCCCAGTATTGCCCTTTATATAGAGACCCCAGTAGTGATCCCCCAATGCGGTGCCCACAGTGGTAGTCCCCTTCCCCCTATGCAGTGCCCCTAGTAGTAGTCCCCTCCCATTGTAGTGCCCCTAGTAGTAGTCCCCCCTTGTAGTGCCCCTAGTAGTAGTCCCCCCCTGTAGTGCCCCCAGTAGTAGTCCCCCCCTTGTAGTGCCCCCAGTAGTAGTCCCCCCCTTGAAGTGCCCCCAGTAGTAGTGGTACCCAGTAGTGCCCTTAGTAGTAGTGCACCCCCCTTGTAGTGCCCCCAGTGGTACTCCCCCCAGTTGTAGTCCCCCCTTGAAGTGCCCCCAGTCATAGTAACCAGTAGTGGTCAGCCTCCTTGTAGTGCCCCCAGTAGTGGTCTCCTCCTTGTAGTGCCACCAGTAGTGGTCTCCCCCTTGTAGTGCCACCCCACCCAGTAGACACACGTAATAAAAATAAAAAAACCCCACTTACCTGAATCCCCACTCCCGCCGCCGCCATCCGCTCCTCCGTCCGTCCTCCTGGGCCGGCCCGCTCTGCATTATGGGAGAGACGTCATGACGCCTCTCCCATTACCACTGCAGGAGCCGGAAGATGGAGAGGCTCTGGCAGTGGGCGCAACAGCAGTCAATGAGAGTCTGACAGACTCTCATTGGCTGCTAATTAAAACAAACACACTGCTGCCGGCGGCTGTGTGTTTGTCAGTCACTGTGTAGTGCTGACCGAACTCTGTCCGGTCAGCGCTACACGCGCGGTGCAGCTGTGTCATAGACTGCCCACAGCCCACATGGCGCTGTGGCCCGGGGGGGCACATGGCACCCTGCCCCCCGGCCCAGCCCGCCTCTGCCCAGCAAGCTGTCAGCTTAGGCAGCTGCCAGGTACACAGCGGGCGGCGCTTCAAAACACCTCCAGCGCCTGGAGCTTGCGCTCCACTGGAACCGCCCTCCCTACGCCCCTGGGAGGACAGCACCACACACCACTAGGGTGTATTCCAGCTGGCGCACTACAACACCCAGCATACGCAATCGCTCCAGGCTGCATTTAGTACCCAGTTAAATTGTATCTGCTTAACCCCTGTGTCTACAGCCACCTGTATTTCTGCCTGGTTAGTAAACCATATAACTGGTTAAGCTGGTTAAGCAGCACTTTTGCTGCATACTTCATCAATCCAGCACGCACCATCAGGCTCAGAGTACTGTTTTCTCTGCTAATACTAGTAGCTTTCTGATCCGGTATCCTAATCCTGGTCACTCTGCTAATAGTACATTCATGAGTCCAATTGTGCAAGGACTGAGACGCCCACTTAAAGTAAAGACGCCCACAAGTAAACAAGATTCTGACGCCCATAGATAGACAAAGAATAGATTCAATCACTGGTTTTGTCTGATTTAAAGCTGCCAGGTGCTTTTCTTGAAGAAATTATCTACTTGTGGTGGATATTCTGTTATTGTACAAGAAGAAATACATATAATGCTAATATTGCTTAGTAGCCTTCATCTAAATACATGGGTATTTAGATGAAGGCTGATTCGCACGGGTCTCTCTTCACAGACGCAATCTGTACGTTTTTGCATATAGCGCATTCAGAACTTGGCCGGATCTGTCTTTTTATGAATTAGGGCATTTTGGGGCGTGAACTGGACGGTGCCAAAGCGATCGCACAGACCCACCCTGATTTGTGGAAGTGTCATGTCCTGCGTACGGATCTTGCACTTAGCATGGGGCCGATGCACATGCAGAAACAAATGATGACAGTTTCATTGGTCGGTGTAAAATCAATGGGCGGAATCAGCCCCTGTATGTGACAATAAAGAAGGAAATATGTGTATCGCCTTCATAGATGAAGGAAAGATCAGCCTCCAACACTCCCGTTTGTGGGCCTGCATACTATATCTGGATGTCAATAGGCTTATCATAAACATTCAGCAGAACCCGTCTCTTTAATTTTTATCAGATCTTGACCCATATTTTCTCTGCCTTCCTAGGACCGTGAGCACATCATTATAGGAGAAAGGAAAAAGAGAAACATTGTACCTACAGGATACTGTATTAACAGGAAATAATGCATGTAAGTATTGCAAGTCCCAGAAACTTGTTTCAACTCAGCTCTACATTCTGTAGATGGTAATCCACATCGGTGGTAGTGACTAGAACAGGGGGTCCGATTATATGCTTGACACATTTCGATAAAATCTTTCTGAAAGCTTAAGCTTCCCATTTTTTTTAAATGTATTCTCTCAGTGCTCATAGCTTTGCACATAAATTCAGGTTACATGTACAGTCAGGTGCATAAATATTGGGACATTGACAGAATTTTCATATTTTGGCCTCTATTCACCACCACAATGGCTTTGAAATGAAACAAACAAGATGTGCTTTAACTGCAGACTTTCAGATTTAATTTGAGGGTAATTACATCCAAATCAGGTGAACGGTTTCTATATGTGCCTCCCACTTTTTAAGGGGCCAAAAGTAATGGGACAAACTAAACAATCCAAAATCTAACTTTCACTTTTTAATACTTTGTTGCAAATCCTTTGCAGGCAATTACAGCCTGAAGTCTGGAACGCAAAGACATCACCAAACGCTGGGTTTCATCCCTGGTGATGCTCTGCCAGGCCTCTACTGCAAATGTCTTCAGTTCCTGCTTGTTCTTGGGGCATTTTCCCTTCAGTTTTGTCTTCATCAAGTAAAATGCATGCTCAACCGGATTCAGGTCAGGGGATTGACTTGGCCATTGCATAACATTCCACTTTTTAGCCTTAAAAAACTCTTTGGTTGCTTTTGCAGTATGCTTCGGGTCATTGACAATCTGCACTGTGAAGCGCAGTCCAATGAGTTCTGAAGCATTTGACTGAATATGAGCATATAATATTGCCCGAAACACTTCAGAATTAATTCTGCTACTTTTGTCAGCAGTCACATCATCAATAAATACAAGAGAACCAGTTCCATTGGCAGCCATACATGCCCACGCCATGACACTTACCACCACCATGCTTCACTGATGAGGTGGTATGTTTTGGATCATGAGCAGTTCCTTTCCTTCTCCATACTCTTCTCTTCCCATCACTCTGGTACAAGTTGATCTTTGTCTCATCTGTCCATAGGATGTTGTTCCAGAACTGTAATGGCTTTTTTAGATGTTGTTTGGCAAACTCTAATCTGGTCTTCCTGTTTTTGAGGCTCACCAATGGTTTACATCTTATGGTGAACCCTCAATATTCACTCTTGTGAAGTCTTCTCTTGCTTGTTGACTTTGACACATATACACCTACCTCCTGGAGAGTGTTCTTGATTTGGCCAACTGTTGTGAAGGGGTTTTTCTTCACCAGGGAAATAATTCTTCTGTCTTCCACCACAGTTGTTTTCCTTGATCTTCCAGGTCTTTTGGTGTTGCTGAGCTCTCCGGTGCGTTCTTTCTTTTTAAGAATGTTCCAAACAGTTGATTTGGCCACACCTAATGTTTTTGCTATCTCTCTGATGGGTTTGTTTTGATTTTTCAGCCTAATCATGGCTTGCTTCACTGATAGTGACAGCTCTTTGGATCTCATATTGAGAGTCGACAGCAACTGATTCCAAATGCAAATGTCACACCTAGAATCAACTCCAGACCTTTTACCTGCTTAATTGATAATGAAATAACGAGGGAATAGCCCACACCTGTCCATGAAATAGCTTTTGAGTTGATAGTCCCATTACTTTTGGCCCCTTAAAAAGTGGGAGGCACATATAGAAACCGTTGTAATTCCTACACTGTTCACCTGATTTGGATGTAATTACCCTCAAATGAAATCTGAAAGTCTGCAGTTAAAGCACATCTTGTTTGTTTCATTTCAAAGCCATTGTTGTGGTGAATAGAGGCCAAAATATGAAAATTCTGTCAATGTCCCAATATTTATGCACCTGACTGTATAACAAAAACCATGAACATGGAGTGCCTGCATAGTGGGTGATGGCTCCCCTGAACCCCCACCTGTGTTGGGGTACCAGCTGGGATGAGACATGCCTGCCTCCTGATTCAGTACAGGGATGGAAGATCTACAGTCTACATAGACAGTCAATAGGTCGACACCAAATGGTGCATTGTCGACAGGGACAGAGTGTTGACAGTTAAAAGGTCAACGTGAACTTAGGTCGACATGGTCAAAATGTTTTTTCATGATTTTTAGGGTTAGGATTAGGTTTAGAGTTGGGCACTTGGCAGAGGGTTAGTGTTAGGCTGTGGAAAGAACAGTGAGAGTTAGGCACTAGAGGGATGGTTAGGGTGAGGATTAGGGATAAATAAGCAACAAAAAAGTGTTAATCTTTTCTGGCAGTCATTTGTGTGTTGATGATGACAAACATTTGACACTGTCGACCTTAGTCCATATCGTCCATTTAACAGTGAACATTTTGACCTTGTCATCCATTTGACCCTGTTGACCATTTGGCGTTGACCTATTGACTGTCTATATACTGTAGATCTTTCAATCCACACATCCTTATTCCAAGGAGTCTGCACTGCTGAATCTGATTTATCCAGAACTGCGAGGCAGCCATCAGAGACAGAGCCCATTCTATGTTAGGAGCTAAGTTGTTAGTCAGAGGAGTTCAACTGCTACTTTCTGTGGTCTGTGATTTGAGGGGGATATCATCGAAAAAGGTGAGATGGATCAGTCTGCATGATGCACATAATAAGTTGACTGGTTTATGAGGTGGGGCCAGCCACTGGGTACTGGAAGCACACTGGCCATGATTACTGCTGGGTTCCTTCCTTAAGGAATATTAAATAAACCAGAAATAAAGTTTATATCAACAAAAACTTTTTCAACAATCCCATTACTGCACAGCCTACCAAGAAAACTCTCTGGTGAGGCCTATGGCAACTCTCCCTTGTCTATAGGAATATTTTAAGGTTACTGCACTTAATTTTGTGTATTTCTTTTACCTTTTGTATAAGGAATTGTGACCCTGGGGATTAGGAAAAAACTACAACACGCAAAGGAAAACTCAAGGGTTCAAGAGCATTGAATCATAAGGAGAACTTAATGTGGAAGTCCTCCATATATTTAATTGGGGAATGGAGCCACATCCTATTTATTGTACTTTCAACAAGGGTGGAATAATTTATTTATTTAAGTCTTACTATCCAACATTATAAAATCTTTCTCCCATGTTTTAAGTTTTGAAACCTGAATCAACACCTCCTCTCTGATCCATTATGATCAGGCTTCATCCCAGGGCATTAGGCAAGGGAATTACACAAGGAGCGACATACTGTTTTCTGGTAGATCTCAAAATATTATTATATCTCTTGAATCTGAAAAGATATTTGATAGAATATCCTGGGAGATCCTGGGAGTTTATGACCTGCATCTTTCAGACAGTGGGATCTTTTTAAATGGCATTTTAGGCATTCAACTAAAATTTTGATTATTGGTTTTCCTTCTGACAAACTCTAAATATTAAACACAACCAGAGAGGACTACCTGCTGTTCTCCTTAATTTCCACCTTGACATAATCATTAGTTGCTGTTATCAGATCAAACCCAGATAAACATTGAATGCAGATTATGGAGAATATCTCAAAGTTTTCATTATCACTAACTCAACCAAGAATTTCCACGCCCAACTTTTATAAAACGCTGAGTTAATATAGCAAAATCCCAGGATACAATATTAATTACTCAAGTTCCGAGGCCATGCTTTTACATATTGCTCCTCAGGATAAAGATGTATTTAAATCCAATATTTGGTTTACTATCCCAGTAATTGCTCCGTACTTGGACATAGTTTGTAGCCTTCTTGAATCTATTTTGGAAGACCTGAATTTGGAAGGTCCATGGGTTTTTCTTCTCTCCTACCCTCCACAAAACTGTAAACGAACATTCCAATAAACTTGTTTCACACAATCTAGGGATTGCTAAATATGTCTTATTAGTATCTGAAAGAATGTTTTTCCTCGCTTTTCTCAGGATCTTAAAAACTATATGTGACATGTAACAACTATGGAGAAAATAACATTCTATTCCATAATAGAGATGTTTTTCGGCAGATCTGTCCCCTATGGTTATTAAGGTAAAGTCATTTTGCTTTCATCCTGTCTATAGTGTATTATCACATAAGTCTCATCTCCTGGATAACTAACCACATCTACTCTACCCTTTCTCTATAATTATCATTCTTCCTTAGTAATTTCCCTAGTTGAGAATATGTACCTTGCTTACATTTGCACCTAACATAAATATGAACATTTAGGGGTATATTTACTAAAGTGCCGGTTTTTAGAAGTGGAGATGTTGCCCATAGCAACCAATCAATCAGATTCTAGCTATTATCTTCTAGAAGGGGCTAGATAAATGTTAAGTAGAATCTGATTGGTTGCTATAGGCAACATCTCCAGTTCTCAAAACCCGCACTTTAGTAAATATACCCCTTAATCCTTAGAAGCTTGTCATATAAGTCTGATGCCCAGCAAGAATAATTCTAAAATCAATAATGTCCAACAATATATACAGTATAGCATACCAGTGAGATACCCACCAGCCAAGACCTATGCTAGTTATTATAATCCAGCATGCTCTTATGTAATTGTTAGCACTCAGCAAAATACAATATGCAGTGATAATTCCCAGCAATGTGAAATGGCATTGATAATAGCCACCCATTAAGATCTAATTTAGCAATATTACCCAAGAAGATCTAAGGTAAATGTTACCATCCAGCAAGATTTAACAAGCAGTGATAATGCTCAGGATCATCTAATATTCCAATAATATCCAGAAAATAATATGATGGCAGTGTTTATTACCTGTGATATGCCAATAAAAATAACTGCCCAGGAAGGTGTTCAGTAGTATGTCCATTGGTTGCAGTAATAAAGCAATGGTCATTAGTAGCATTAATTCCCAATAATATGCCCATCAGAAGCAAAAATGCACAATAAGATGCCAATCAGTTGAAGTAATAGCTGTAAAGATGCCCATTAGTTACAGTAACACTAAGCAGGATGACCAGCAGTTGCAGTAATGTCCATCAGACATTACTTAGCCTAGGACGTGGATGTGGTGCAATTTCTGCACCTCCACCCTAAGTGTAATTTCCCTTGTCATTTATGAGCAGCAGACACAAGGGCACTTTTCATGCTCTTGTTCTCCTCTGTGCTAAGGTGCATTTACCCACAAGTGAACAAAGCTAAAATATATAATACAACACAGAGATGTTTGTGCTCTTTTAAGAAGTACACAGGGCATTCTTTAAAAAATGTAGGGCTTGCCAGGAATGCAGTGAGCACAGGACTAGTGAATGGTTATAGAGATATTTGACTACATTTTTCTTTTTCCCTTCAAGAGATCTAGAATGAGAGGTCCAGTTGGGTCGTGCAGGGGGTGTAGTATGGTGAATTATGTCACAGTGGCGCCACCTCATGCTGTACAATGCTTAGATTAGAATACAGTGCACGGCGGTCGTCTTATAAAAATATCACAAATTTAACAACTGGTCGCGGCTGCAGGGGGGCGGGTTGGTGGGCTCCTACAAGCTTCGGGCCCTTGGGCAACTGTCCAACAAGCCCAATGGAAGAGATGGCCCTGGGTTTGTGCCCTCAACTATATCAGATGCGGGGATGCCTGGAAAACAATTGTGTGATGGGAAAACACGTTGCACAAAGTATGATCTCGTGTGAGCCTACGAGAATATTTGGCTGAGGTGTTTTGAAGTTGGTAGGATAATCAAAATGAAAAGCAGTAAAACCACTTCAAGTCTGTGTGAAAAATTAGTTCCAAAGTGTAAAAAGGAAAACAGTCAAAGTAAACAAAACACAGAAATCCCCATGGGAACTGGCAATATTGATGATGGTGATACTGTTGTGAATGTTTGTTGCTCTTACAATCTGCCCTTTTCCACCAAAGTAGTATGGGGGAGTGGGGGCGGGGGGGGCTTGAAATGCACACCCTAATTTTAAACTTAATAGGAGGTGCTGCCATGCTGAGACTTGTAGTACAATGCAGGGGACATAGAATGCAGGCGCACACTCTAGGTACTAAGAACAATGATATAAAAAATAATCCTGATAAAGTCTACAATTAACATGGAGTATAAGTGAGGTTCTTAGTACATGTTTGGCCATCCACCTCGTCAAGGTGAACCCCATAAGATGGGTCCCTAACATTATTTTTTATAACATTGTTCTTAGTACGTAGAGTGCGCCTGCATTCTATGTCCTCTTCCACCATAGTGAAGAAAAGATATTGGTGCCCATACAAAGAAATGATGACCGCTTATAAAGACTATTTCAAGGTCTGATAACAAAAAACAAGGGGCATCAAAGAAATGGACACAAATACATTGTTTTTTGGGTAACAATTCATATATTTACAAAACAAATTGTCACAATAAAGCCATACAATTTTGAGCATCTCAAATAAATATTCATAGATCTTGCCTGAAGTCAATGCTTTGAACAACTCTTTATCATGGACAGCACATTTACAGTGTCAGATCAGCCAGCAAGATATTGTCTCTTTACCACAAACATAATGGTATAATTTACCCAGCTTTTAGATTAGGGGTGAAATATATCTCTTTAATGAGACCCACGGACTTATGTAATAGGGTGCGATCTGCAGCCACTGCAGGAAGTCCTGCAAACCCCGTATTTTTAAAGTGACAATAATTTTAAACGCAAAACCAGCTTGGTTTTGCCTTCAAAATGATTGCCACTTGAAATATACGAGAAGACTCACAGGAGTTCCCGCAGCAGCCACAGATTGCACCCTATTAGATAAGCCCCCAGTATTGTATCTATAATGGGTGCAGGGTGTTCAGTGCCCACAGACCTCTTGGTCCAGGGAAGCCAATACCACACACCTTCTGTGGTGGCTGCGGCCGCCTCAGAAGAAATCTCCCAGATATATCTGCATACGCAATAGATTAATTACCGGGAAAATGGTACCGGTGCCATTTGCCAGATTCTACACTGTGCATGCACAGGTGTGAGGGGTGCACGGACACTGCACACAGACCACCTCCCCTCATAAGATGCCCCTGATGAGAACCCCTTCTCCAAAGACATCCCATAGCTCCTAACAAAAAAAAAAAAAAAACTTGTCCACACATTCAAATCATGTTTTTTTAAGTTATTATTTTGCTAAAGGTATTGGGGCTCATAATGAATTAGGTGAACATCTGTTTACTTAGTATAAAATATGTAAATTAGTGCATAGGCAGATATGTAAATTAACAAGTGCATAGGCAGGTTTGTAACAGTTGAGGGAAAGGCATGCAAATACAGCCCCAGTACAGTAAGGGCATGTGTGTGTAGGGGAAGGCGGGGCTAGTTGTTACAAAAATACAGAAATTCAAATATCTCAAAAATCTTTAATCACAACCAAACAGATAAAATGTGTAAATAAAACAGTATTCTTTCTTCTATTTACTGTATATTAGGTGTACGTTACATCCAATAATTATTAACAATGAAAAACATGTTTTTCAGAACAAAAATAATCGTAACAATCTGCCCCCAACAGGTGTAAGTTGTTATGGGGTTGGGGCAAATTGTCACTGATAAAATAATCTATAGAAAACCTTAAAATTAAAGCGTTCATTAGAAAACTTTGTACGTTTATCGCAAAATCACATTTGGCACATATTTGGTATATAGTCTGATGACAATGACAGACATCACTCATCGTCTTCACTGCCGATCTCTGATTCGCAATTAGTGCAAGTAAATGCTACTTCATCACCTCTTACACAAGCAATGTGAGCCCACCCTTTACATGCAATACACTGGACCCACTCCTGGCCAGGTGTCGACAGCAGTCCATGTAGCTCCGCCCCCTGCTCACAAGGAAGTCACTCTCCCTCTCCTGCATGTGGTGGGGAAGCTTGCTGTGCCGCCGCCAGCAAGTGGTACCCTAGGCACGTGCCCAGTAGGAAATCCACCACTGACTGTGGGGCACGTTGTTACAAGCAACAACTTGCCCCAAGTGACGTCAATTAACCAAGATGGCCATAGTTCAATTTCCGTGCTTCAATTCACGATTATAACAATGATAATAAATACACTAATGGTCTGTGATGCATGATAAAAATTTACCTTTAACAGTCCAGCCAAGATATGACTTCAAATCTAGGTGAAAAATATTACTTTGGAACAAGAAAAACGAGTCTGTTTAGGTACCTATTACATAAACACATTTGCGTTAGCGTAGTTTTGCTGAGCTCTGATGGTAACATGTTCAAACTTGTTCCCAGTCGCACCAACCACGGCGCAACGTGGGCGTGGTTTTAGATTCATTGTAACAACTTGCCTCTGTAACAGCTAGCCCCGCCTTCCCCTA
This sequence comes from Taudactylus pleione, assembly GCA_031769625.1. NCBI lineage: Eukaryota > Metazoa > Chordata > Amphibia > Anura > Myobatrachidae > Taudactylus > Taudactylus pleione. Next base: position 2,094,907 of record JAUIMM010001073.1, read on the forward strand.
TTTACGGATGCAGGCGTAGTCGCATAGAGGCGCAGATATACCTGCTATATCACTTAGGGGTGGCCAAGAGCCGGTGCACAAACACAATGATGAGAATGATCTCCAGCACTAGTTACCCTGGTCTGATGTATAACTCCCAGCTAGTAGGTGCTTTCTTCATTGCTCATGTCTATAATATGTGATTTTGAGGATGTATTTTAGAATTAATTTTTGCTACTTTCATTCATACATACACATTAAGTAAGATTATATCTGTGTATTTGTATTATAGATGGGTTGTTTTTATTCAAACTATACCTATACTATTGTGAATGCAGTTTTAGCTATCAAAACAAATGGCAAAAAAACCTTTGTTTTTGTTGATTTGATTGGGTGGAACTTGGCGCCTATGCGACTGGTGGAGAGCTGGATGCAACTTGAAATTCTCTGGTTTAGCATATGGGAATAAGATATTTTTAAGTGCGGATTTTTAGAACTTATTTTTATACATATACGCCAACTCTGCATTTATTTCTAAAATGACCTTTATTTATGTATTGTTTTAAAAATAGATTAGGATCAGTGGCGGCTCCTGGGGTGGAGCTGTAGCACAGTCCAAAATGTAAATAGAGGAGCCATACCGACTGCCAGTGAGTCCCAGCCATCTTATGTTTGGCAGCATGTGAAATGGCAGTTGGTGTGGTTCCCCTATGCAACCTCACCTCTGGAGCCGCCACTGATTAGGATGTAATGGTCTTGAATGTCCCTTCTGCCAATTTGAAGTTATGTAAGCCCATTTGCCTTTATTTGTGTATGAAAGCCATTGTACGGTATGTGGATAAACGGTGAAATAAATAAAAATAATCTGGTGAAACTCGTGCCAATTGTGGAGTAATTATTGCTCAATCTTCACGTGTAAGTAAATAAATCTTTGTAATATTTTACTTAGATATAAATGGGATATTTGCTTTAGAAATTTGTTTAAATAAAAATATATTTTAACCATGTGTTTACAGCCGGTGAGCAGATATCACAGAAAAATACCACTCTGGTCATTAAAAGCAAACATTGCGTATATTACCTAGACATTAAGGGAAAGCGCACATTGGCTCTTTGTATCGTAATATTTTAAATCTTATGGATAAAAGAAATTTTAATAAGATTATTGAAACAATGTGTTAATTTAAAAAACAGTTCAGCATTCTAATAAGTTACAAACAGTACATTAAATTGCAACCCAACAGGTAGCATTATTGAATTCATACAGGCGCCCTTGGCAGAGACATTCCAAATTTAAACTTAATTAATAATCCTAGTCCTGGTTTCCATAGTTTCTTTTTAAACATGAGTACCAGTAGAAACTGGCAGTAACTTTCCTCATATTCTCGGCAATAAACCCCCTCCGGCTGGCAGTATGTATGAAAGGAGAAACATTCCGCATACCTCAAACAACCTGTCATTCTATTGCCTTTTGTCAAAAAATATGCTGCTGTGTTGTGTGTTTTCTATTTTTTTTATTTTAGTTTCCTTTGCTGCATAATTATCCCCCCTTTAGTGTAACGCTACTGACCATACCCATAATGCATTGCACCTGCTGCTTCAATAATGAAATGTTAGTTTATATTTTAATTTTTTAGGCTTAATTGAGATGGAAGAATTTTGAAGCTGTGACAACAGCAAGACATGAAATACAAACAGCTACAATATGCATAAAAAAACCTAATAGAAAGCACATAAACACTATTCATATATTCAATAAAGAGCCAAATAAGAAAGATACTTTTACGGATCAGTTTGTGGGAAATTTTGTATCCTACAACCCTTAAAGTGTACCTATCATGCAGCTTTTGAAAAATCTAACATTAACATTATTTCCTTAGTAAAAGTCATAGAATGTTGTCGCTTATGTAACCCTGACTCACATGGACAATGCTCAGGTCTGGGATTAGGCAGCAGAGTGTTTCTTCTCTCCAAGATAAAAATGGTGCCTCCACCCAAGCTTTAGAGGGAACATACAAAGTAAAGGCTAGCTTGGGACAACCCCTACTCAAATATTATGCTACTAGCTGTTACCTGTGGCTTTGCCCACAATGAAATAGCTTTTTTTATTTGAGGTGTTATAGTTGTATTGCTTTGCATAGGGGCCCTGTGGCGGGAATGGCCGATGTGACCAGCAGCGCTATAAAGACTGGTGGCAGCAGTGCCTTCATCCACCACTCACACCAATGTCACTGTGTGCCCTGTGCACAGACTGCTATGTAGCCTATCCTATTCACCCACCACTCACACCAATGTCACTGTGTGCCCTGTGCACAGACTGCTATGTAGTCTAACCTATTCACCCACCACTCACACCAATGTCACTGTATGCCCTGTGCACAGACTGCTATGTAGCCTATCCTATTCACCCACCACTCACACCAATGTCACTGTGTGCCCTGTGCACAGACTGCTATGTAGCCTATCCTATTCACCCACCACTCACACCAATGTCACTGTATGCCCTGTGCACAGACTGCTATGTAGCCTATCCTATTCACCCACCACTCACACCAATGTCACTGTATGCCCTGTGCACAGACTGCTATGTAGTCTATCCTATTCACCCACCACTCACACTAATGTCACTGTATGCCCTGTGCACAGACTGCTATGTAGCATATCCTATTCAAGTGAATGCAGGCCCAAGATACCCCTCCCTCCACCCCTTACCGGCACCACGCATAGGTGCCATACCTATCTCTTACATTGATGACGTCACAAATTTTATTTTTTTTTGGTTATTTCTCAACTTTAACTTGACAGATCAAGATGAAACAAAGTGCAGATTATTTCTAAGAGTTTCCACTGCAAAATGTTGCAGTTTTCATGATAATCGGTCAGATAAACACAACATTCTTATTAACCATAAATATATATAGAAAATAACATATTCCTCCCAGATTAATTATCATTATAATATTAGTCATTATAATATTCATTTATTATACTGGATTTCAGTAGAGATGACAATTATCACACCTGAAAACACAAAAACTATGATACAGATTAACAGTTTCTGCTTCTGCTCCATGTTGTTGTAGTTTTAGCGACCTCTGCTATAGTGCCGCTACTATAATACAGATAAAATCCAACTTTATATTCCCGCCTCTCAGTGACTTGCGTTCCAGCCAGTCTCAATCACCAGGAGCCTCTGCCGTGCTCTCATTCTTTGCACCACTCCCCCAAGCTTCCAGGGGGCAGACATGTCAGTCACACTTCAGCTGCAATCATGGGATCAGGCGGGCACAGGACCCTGGAAGAGGCGGGAAAGCAGGTAATCTGTTCCGCTTGCTTAGTCCCCTCAGGCAGGTATCAGGAGTCATAACACTTCTCTCCCTCATTAGAAGCCAGGGCGTCATTCCTCAGAGCCCGCCCCTCTTACAGTGGCATTGCGTCATTTTCAGTGAACTGCAAACAGGGGCCCTGATTCAGACCCGCTCGCTGCCACAGGCAGCTCGCAGGGTCTGTGGGCGTTTTTTTTCTTCTCCAGGCCGCTCGCAAAGCTGTGGGTGTCCACCCACAGCTTGTGCGAGCGGGCTGGAGACCGTCACGATTATCGTGACCATCGGGCTTGCAATAAGACCCTGGGGTAGGGTCTCGGCTGCCGCTAGCCCGAGTGGACTCCCTGCTCTAATAGAGCAGGAAGTCCACTACTGACATCACTAGTGATGTCAGTAGGTCCTCCCACAAACGCCAGGCGTTCCTAAGGCAACGCATGCGTTTCTGCAGCCACCCCCCCTACAAAACGGGGCGAGCTGTCACTCACCATCGACAGCCCAAGCGCAGGCTGGACGCGGCACTGTGCGCTTGCGAGCGGCTCTGAATTAGGCCCAGGGTACTGTGTGTTTGTTTGTCAGACATATTAGCACCTTAAATCCACTGCTGCTATCCAGTGCTGTTGTATATTTTTGTTAAGGTGAAGTTCTTGCACTTGTTTTTTCACAAGGATCTAATCTATCTACACTGTATATAATTTATATTGTGATTTCAAGATTCTTTGTCCAAAAAATAGTATACTGTGCTGTGCCGTGTCTGAGTGCGATGCACCTCAAAGAAGACCTTTTCCTGTTATAAAAAAATTATGAATTCACCTTATGAATAGTGTTTATCATTGTGTACAATTTGTTTACAAAAATTGGCTCACTCATTTTACTTCCTCTTTTTGTTATTTGTCTGTTTATGTGAGCTCGCTAAATAAAGAATTAAAAAAATAATAATACATATATTTTTTTACCTGCAGTCTTTTATAATTCAATTTAAATAGTAAATTCAGAGTATGAGAGTGTGTGCCTTGGAAAGGCAGCATACTGTACATTATTGTGCATACTCTGAGTGTTGTTGTGTCCCCATTAACTGTACCATAAAAAAAAATTATCAAAGTGGAAAAAAACTTAAAATAAATAAATATGCTGTGGGTGGTCACCCACAGCTATGCGAGCGGCCAGGAGGCCGCTCCAAGTTTAGGTAGGAGGGCCCTGATTCAGAGCGAGCGCTCTGGTCAGAGCGTCCGGCTCTGAATCAGGCCCTCAGTGGTAAGGAATGACTCAGACCATGGGCTTTCTATGCGAGTGATGGTCCTGCTACTGCTCTTTCATGCGCTAGGATGCTTATTGTGAAAGCAAGGGTCAAACACAGTCAGGCAACTTCTGTAGCCTTGCATGCACCACCATCTCGCTTTGAGTCTAGGGGTATATTTATTTAACTGCGGGTTTTTAGAAGTTGAGTTGTTTCAGATAGCAACCAATCAGATTCTAGCTATTATCTTCTAGAAGGTGCTAGATAAATGATCAGTAGAATTTGATTGTTTGCTATGAGCAACTCCTTCACTTCTAAAAACCTGCACTTTAGTAAACACTGTATACCCCTAGACGTGTCACCTTTAGCCACTTAACTCACGATTTTCTCTAAGAACCACTCAGAAATTGTCATTTTGTTATGACTGAATTAGGTGAGGAACATCTATTTCACCTTATCCAAAAATGATTTAATTAAAAATAAAAAGATTTTTTTTTTAATATTTGTAAAAAAAATTTGATTTTTCAAACATTGGAACACAGGAGCACCACCTTTGGAACATCGGAAACATTGCGACTTTCATTTTGACACTGGGTGGAGGGTCCTGCTTTGCTGACCTTTCAGCAGTGATCGGCAGTGCAGCAGACTCTGGGAGTGGGTGCAGGCAAACAGAGGGACCAGAAGCAGCAGCTGTGGGAAGATTCTCTTCCTGCAGCCACCCTCACTGTTTATCTGGCTGACACCTGTGGCAGCTGGTCTTGCCAGTGACAAGAAGGACATTGTCATGCCTGGGCATAAAATCATAAAATCCACCTAATTTGTGTGGAATAATTTTTACCCAAATCCTGACAACATTTGTCAATGCAACTGTTGCATTTGTGCTGCCAAAGTAAGTAGAGGTAGGGACGTTAACCATCCAGGCACCTCCTCCCTGTTAGGTCATTTGCAATGAGTTCATGCAAATTATTTATCAAAATCTGAAAGAGCCTGTAAAATAATAACAAGCAATCCAGCATCAGTTACCAGCAGCATGGATAGATCACATGCAATCTCTACCACCAACACCTTCTTCATCAACCTCCTCATTAATGATTGGAGGTAGTTCTGCACCCAGTTTGCAAAGGCAAACTGACTTCTCCCAAATCCAGGAGTCCTAAGAAGAATCCTTGCTGCTGCTGGGGGGGGAAACTTCATCACATAAGGGGACCAAGAAGACTAGTAGTTTCAAACAACAATTGACTATGAAACAATAATTTGAAAGAGAAGTTAAGTATGATGCACAGCAGATCACTGAAGCCATGATGGCTATGTTAGCATTAGATCTGTGTTTAATATCTGCCATCAATATATATGGTTTTAGACGATTAGTTGAGGTGAGCAATTCCTCACCTGTACTGGGATGATAAAAAAAAGGTTATTTGCATGCCTAGAAAATGCCAATGTACTAACTATACACTTAACTATAAATATGTGAATATGCGGTACTGGTAACACTAAAGATTACATGACTGTGACAGCCCACTGGGTGGGTGTATTGCCTTCAGTAGCAGCAGTATTTAACACACAATGCCAGTTGATTCACAGGCAAGCTACTCTAACTTCACTAAAGGCATATCGGTGTCACTCTGTGGGAAAAACTCAGGGATGTGATAGCAAATTGTCTTTCCCCGCAAGGAGTCTTCTCAGGATTTATAATTTCCGGTAATGCAAGTAACATTGTATAAACATTACAACTGGGTCAATTTCAACACGTACCATATTTTTGCACATACAACTTGCTGGTTCAGAAATTCTTAAATAAATTACAGGTGCATGCAGGACATGCTGAGTTTGGCACTCAACATTTCTGGGCATTTCAGCATTCAGCAACCATACATAGCAGATTGCAGCAGCTGCAGGAACAGTATAATTTGCCATGCTACCAACTGAAGCAAAAGGTAGTAACCAAGTGGAATTCCACTGTTTAAATGTTTCAGCAGCTGGAGGAACAGCAACAAACCATCCAAATGTACACATCAAACCATGACATTGGGAGTTAACATCTTGCTGCAGAACACTAGAGAATACTAATCGGGTTTTATGCAAGCTACTGAAACCATTTGAAATGAGTTCAGACACTGCCAGTCTGAGTCAAGTCATAACCTTTAATAAGCTACCGGTAAAGCAGCTAGAGAAACTGAAGGAGAAGATGAAAGTAAGTATGTTGGACTTGTAGATTAAGTTTTTTATTTGCTTCAGCAGAACTCAAAGGTATGCAACGTCTTGCAATTGGATTACTACAGGTTGGCAACCATAATTGATCCTAATTTTAAGTCCTATATAATGTCTTTCTTTTAAACTGACAAAGATCTTAAGAAAGCAAAGAGTTCCTTGCAAGCAAGTTGTCAGCTCAAGTGGCACATGACATGACAATATCTTCTGCTTCAGCTTATCCTGTAAATGCTGCAGCCAAGGAAAAAACTGACCTTTTCCAATAGACCCACTGGTGATTATGATGAGTCAACTCAATGCACCAGAGTGAAACACGAAGACAACTGGTTAGGCTTAAAAGAATTGCCCACCTTTTATGGTGCAATGTTTTTTTTGTTAATTTCTACAGTTACAGGGATTATGGTTCCCCTGGATCCAGTAATTGCATTATTTCACCTCCACAATGGAGATGTTGCATCAGGGGATAGATACGTAATTGGACATATTTTAATTGCAACGAAAGCCCTTTTAGCTCACCACTGGCGCTCTGGTGTTATACCACAGCTCAATGCGATAGAAACAAAAGTCCAGGCCCACTGTGACTTTGAGACAGCAGGGGTTCCCTATTCATCATCTGCTAATAACCCACTGATGAAGTGGTTTGGGTGGAACGATTACAGAATCACTTTTAAGACTGCCACAGTAGCTAGTTCTGCCGGAGCCTCCCTTTCTCAATAAAGTGCTTTATCCCAGTCACAATTTAATTCGTTTCCATTTTTCAATTTGGGGTCTATTTATGGTCTATAGTCAATTCAATTATTATCTTTCTATTACTGTAAAGTGTTATTGTATGCAATTGATTTTTCAATTCATGCTAATATCCGTGTTCTAATATATAGTGTACATGTATTCCCCCTCCTTTTTTTAACTATTTTCTTTTCTTTTTTTTTAATTATTACTGTTTTTATGTTTGTTATTTTAATATATTTGCTATTGATATTATATTTTATAATTATATCAATAAACAATATCAAAAAAAGAATTGCCCACATATATTGACACCTCTACTGTGACTCTGATACAGTAAACATCAATATAATGGTAGAGGATTACTTTAATGATAATTTACAAAGTAGCAATCTCACACAGTCTCTCTGAATGCTGGTAGGAAGAAAGAAAAGCAATTTGGAGCCCTTTGTACAAACTAGCTATAGTATACTTAAGCTGCTCACCCTCCAGTGTGTACTCTTAAAGAGTATTTAGCACAGAAATGAACCTTGTGAGTGGTCAGCATAGAAGGCTACTTTCAAAAAATATGGAAAAACTAATGTTCATTAAAATGAACTACAGTTCTATGAGGAAAACCTTTGCCACCAACTACAACAGGGACTGTAATGATTCCAATGAGGATGAGAGAATATTGTGTGATGATTATATTAACAAGAGTTATGAGGGTGGTGATGATGATGAAGATGACAACTTTCAACTGTGAGGATGCTTAACATTGTTAGACTTAAGCCCATTGGTAGCTTGAATTAACCAAACCACCATAATATTTTCTTTTGTGGGGGCCCAAACAAACCAAGCACTTCAACCACAAAAGTGGAAGTCCCTGTCACTGAAGTGCTTGCTTTTTTAAACTGTGTATGTCCTTTTAATATACAACATAAGGGTGGGTGGGAGTACCTAAGGGCAATTCCATTATGCACCACTTTTTATTATGGGCTTTGCCAAGATTGTGTATGTTCGACAGGCAGCATAGTTTACTGAACTTTAAAGGGGCTTTGACGTTCTGTATCTTGCAAGACCATCCATCACAGCTGCTAATCCAGTCATATAGGTCCCATTTCTGTCAGCTTCTCCACAGATACAGGGGAATACCATCCTCCATATCATCCTTTATTGTGTGTTTGACAGCAGTGTCTAACTGACTATGATTAGTACAGATTGTCTGAGTTGCTCATTTCAGCTTTTCCTACTACAGTAGTTGTTGAAGTATCAGCTCCAGCTTCTCAACTATCTTCTAGAAGTTATGGCAGCAGCATACATCTCATTCTGGACAGCCACTTGTCACAGCCATTTATGTTTTGTATCTTGTACTTTGTATCTTGTATCTGTATGATTTGATTTGTTGTGTGATTTGCTGGTTTCATTCAGTGTGTTTGCAAGCTCACATTTTGATGCTTGCTTTTTTTGTTTTTGTTTTTTCCACACCACTAAATATTTAGTACTCCACCTCCAATCACTTGTGTTGTCCTGAGGCCTGTGATTTGCTGGTTGGATTCAGTGTGTCTGTAAACTCACAAATGGATGGTTGTTTTTTAATAGTTTTTTTCATGCTACTAAATACAAAGGGCTAAATTTACTAACTGTTGGTTTTGGCTCTATTCCAAAACCGACAGACATTGCCTTCAAGTTTATGTCTAAAAAATGTCTATTTACGATATGACGCTTTTCAAATTCATTTGAAAATTCACGTCGATGTCTGTCTTTTCTTGCTGGTGTTAAGTCCGTCAGTTTTGATAACCAATGGTAAATGGGTTCCGGACTATAGATAGACAGTAAAAAGGTTGACAATGTCTAGATAGACACCAGGGGCCAAATGTAATAGGGTGAGAGTTTAGAAAAGTGAGAGTTTCTGACACTTTTTACACTTTGTCAATGTAATAGTGTCCAAAAACAAAGTAACAGAGTGAACTTGCATGTTTTTCTAGACTTAAAAAACTCTCACGATTTAAAATCTCATTCAGATGTTTTCCCATTTTGAAGATAAAACTCAACCAATGTGAGAGTTTACTGCTAAACTCTCACATTTTCTAAACTCTCACCCTATTACATTTGGCCCTAGATGTTAGACAGTCAATAGGTCGACAGGGACAAAAGGTCGACACACTAAAGGTTGATATGTAAGAAGGTTGACCGGTACAAATGGTCAACATGGTCAAAAGGCTGATGCAAAAATGATTGATGCAAAAATGGTCGACACAAAATGTATTTATTTTTAGGGTTAGGGTTAATCACTTACCCCGATGGTTAGGGTTAGGCTCTTACCCCGATGGTTAGGCACCAGGAGGGAGGGTTAGGGTTAGGCACTTACCGGAGAGATAGGGTTAGGCACTAGAAGGGATGGTTAGGGTAAGGCACCTACCATGATGGTTAGGGTTAGGCATCAGGAGTAAGGGTTAGGGTTAGGCACCAAGGGGAGGGTTAGGGTTAAGGTGAAGATTAGGGCTGGAAAACAAAAAAAATCATGTGTCGACCATTGCTGTGTCAATTTTTGACCATGTCGACCATTTATACCTGTCAATCTTATTACATGTCGATCTTTAGTGTGTTGACCTTTTGTCCCTATAAACCTTTTGTCCCAGTCGACCTATTGACTGTCTAACATGTGGTTCTATCTAGACACTGTCTACATTTTTACTGTCTATCTCTTAATCCACACCCATGGTAAATATAATTGTGAAATCAACTGTAATCCATCCAAACAACGACAAACACTTCCTAGTGCTTTTCTGTTGGCTAAAACATATTTTAGAGTTGTCTTGTCTTATTGTGTCTAGTTATAAGTTTGTCTCAGTTTTTGTCTGGTATGCATTTTTTTGTCAGTGTTTATTTGGTGTGCGTCTGTGGTGTGCTTGTGAGGAGTGTAGTGTCATTATTTTTTCAGTGTTTGTGTTGTTTATCTTCTTTGTGTTATTTTTTTTTGTGCAGATGGAGGGTGCGAGGAGAAGGAGCAGAGAGGAGAATAGGGAGGGTGAGATAGAGCAGTCTGTGCAGGAGTTGGAGCAGGAGTCAGAGGATGAGACGAAGGCAAGGCAAATGAAATCTGGACAGAATGTCAATTTTAGTAATGGTGAAAATGTGTAAATGCCATGGTTGCAAATTGTGAACAAATTCTTGGAAGACAGGCTGCATGCACATCATGTAGGTGTAAGCAGCAGCTGTGGAAGGTGGTAGTGGAGACTGTTAATGCTGTAGGCCATGTTAAAAGAAACAGGTCCCAGTGTGAAAAGTGGTTTTCTGACAAAATACAGAAAGTCAAGGCCAAAATGGGAAAGGAATGCAGGGCTGCATAGCAAAATAGTGGTGGTTTCCCCACAGAAATAGTTTACAGTTAACTCACTTACTACATGTGTATTGATAAGTGTACAAAATGAAGCTAGGCAGACACTATGGTTTTAAATATTTAACATACAACTAATGTTAATATCCTGTAGATTTATGGCTCCACCTTGGAGAACACATACTGTCAGGGTCACATTAGTGGAAGATATAGAATTGGCAGATATTTGGTAATATTTTTTTGCTATTTATAGTAAAATAAGCATTATACTGCTTTCAAACAAATATTTTGTTTGGTTTAATGTCCATCTAGGGTAGCCCTGTGTTGCACACTTACATAAAAGCACACTTTCAACATCAGAGTGCAGCACCCCAGCACATAGCTCAGAACCACAACCACCCAGGCTGCAAAAGAGTGGTGGTCACACATGCAGAAACCCTGAGGAGCCACCCGCAGCAGTAGATATATGTGCTCTGTTATACTTATGCACAGCAGGAGTCTGTGGAAGCACAATGGAGTCAGAAGCCAAGAGCAACAGCCATAAACTGAATGTCCCGTGTTTAAAAATAAAACAATAATTTAAAAAATAAATATATTGCTTAGACCTTTCAAGTTCACATAAACAGGAAAAAGGGGTCTGGACTGCACTCCCTAATTTTAAACATAAGAGGTACTACCATGCTGAGAATTAAAGTGTCATGCAGGAAAAAAAAGAAAAGAATTCAGGTGCACACTCTAAGCCAGTAATTCCCAACCTCGGTCCTTAAGGCACACTAACAGTCCTGGTTTTTAATTTTAGTGATATCCATTCTAAAGCACAGATGGTTAAATCAAAATAATTGAGGTACTAATTAAGTCACCTGTGCTCAAGTACAGCTATCCTTAAAACCTGGACTGTGCCTTGAGAACCGTGGTTCGGAACCCCTGCTCTAAGCACTTATAATACTGATAATTAAAACATTTATAATAAAATATAATAATTATCATTGAGTTTAAATAAGGTTCTTAATACGTTTGGCAAAAAATGTATAACCACCTACCATGTCAAGATGAACTTCATCAGTTGAGTCCTTACTGTAAGAACAAAACAGGTCCAAATTACATGGTTTGGGCTTTTTTTTTACATTCCTTAAAGAAATCCTGTTTCAAAGCCAAAACATGATGATGCTTCATAACCAATACATGGGGGTCTGTGCACATCTCTGATATATATATATATATATATATATATATATATATATATATATATATACACACATGAATCAGTCATAACATACCACCTGCCCAATATTGTCTAGATCCCCCTCGTGTCACCAAAACAGTTCTGACCCCTGAAAGTGTCCTGTGGTATATGGCACCAAGATGTTGGTCTTGTCATGTTCCTCAAAACATTCCTGAAAAATATTTGAAGTGTGGCAGGGTGCATTATCCTACTGAAAGAGGTCAATGTCATCAGGGAATACGGTCCCATGAAGGGGTGTACTTGTTCTGCAACAACCCTCGACTCCATCACAATTTCCATAATCCCCCTATTCTTATATCCTGTGTCCTGTCGCCAACACTTTCAGAATTTTGCTTCTTACCCAAGATACACCCAAACCAACAGCCCCTCCTATCTGGCATTCCCCTGAACTGTCCCCATTTCAATTTATCTTGAATTATGTGGCAAGACCAAAGACGTAACTAGGGTTGATTGTGCCCCGGGCATATAACATAAAATGGTGCTCCTTAAAAACTGTTAACATTCAGTATGAATTGAAGCCTAAAAATATTTTCTACATAGGCAGACATTTTCTCTAAGGAGAGGAAGAAAGAGGTGGAAAGGTAATTAAGATTGTATTCACATATTAAGGAGATTTTTTTTTATTTTATGACCTGAATAGATAGCTAGAGGAGACGCATGGCAGAGCATGCATTAAGGAAATGTCAGGTATGTAAGACAGCAAAAGCAGGGACCATGTCGAAGGTTCAGACTAATAAGTGAAATGGTGTACAGAGAGGAGTATGTATGGGCAGAGCAGTAACTGGACTTTTTGGTGCCCTGTGCCAGAAAGAGCATTGGCTCCCGACTATTTTTTAAATAGGGAGATCACACCCAGAAAAGGGCCATGGCCTCATGGGGAAGGGTCAGAGAAGAGATGGGGAGGCCAGGAGATGCTAGGGATAAAATAAGAGGAAGCTACAAGTGAGAATGATAATAAACAAGTATTGTACAGGCCTGAACAGCGCCCCCTGCCCTGCGGTGCCCTGTGCCATGGCACAGGTCGCACTACCCTAGTTACGGCTCTCTGTATGGGTCAGGTAACTGATCTCACCTCTTCATCCCCCTACCAAACTGACAGTCTCTGGCCAGACTCTTCCCTGGGCTTCAAAACCTTAAAATACATCCTGAAAAACCCCCTCTTTCTTGATCCTATGCTATACTATCACGCTGGTACATGTGAGTCACACTCACACCGCTTGTCTCAGCTCTACTTTTTGCCTACTACAGGGCCCACCCCACCCTTTGTTGTCATATCTGCATTTTGCATACTTTGTATGTCCCTAATTAAGTATGCTCTGTACCATATTAAAAAAAATAACAGGTATTTATCTATTGGCCTTTGAGTTTCACAAGGCTTTGGGGAAATTGTTTCTATGACACCTATATAAATAGTGGAACAAATCCCTTACTCACTAATGCGGTGACCTATATAATTAAGCACTGCTCAACAATAGTTAACTAAAAATGAATCTTCTAAAATAAATGTATCTTGGAACAAATCCCTTCAACAAATTTATAAAAATATGTAATTTATTATAACAAAGTGCACTTTTGTAATACATAACCATTTAGTCATGGAGAAGCAAGCTTAAAAGTTTAAAGCATTCTCACGAGAATAGACAAGGAAATGTTTATAAAAGCAAACAAAAATCTCTCGCTCTCATATATATATATATATATATATATATATATACACATACAGTATATATCACAGTATCACATGATAAAATATAATGGCATGACTTGGATAAAACATAAAAATTAAATATAATAAGCACAACAATTTTCAGTATTTTGCTGCAACGTAAAGCATATCACGCCACCAGGTCACTTGCTCAGGTAGTGGGGAGTTACTGATGTGTTGCCATATTTGTTAAGTACAATAAATAATTATATGTAGCAAGATATAAACAGTTATGATATGAAGTAAGAATTCCAAACATATAGAAGCTTGCTTGTGCATGTACAACATAAAACAAACATTCAAAAATGTACAAATATAAAAAAAATATGCATGCAATTGCATTATTTCATATCCTATAACTTTATGCTTTTCACAATGTCTTGCATTTAAATGAATATAGCAAGCCAATCAGTCCTGGCGCAAAAACAAGGGGTTATATAACACAAACATAAATTTAGTTGCCTTGAAAACAAAAAATCATGCTGCAAAAAGCAATGTACAGTAGTATGTTGCTGTTAAATGATAAACAGGGAAAGCAGATGGGGGGGGGTAAATGTAATAGTCTGCAGGCATCGGGGAGTTTCGTACGAGACTGCCTAATGTTTCAAAGTAGCACTCATTTAAAAGACAAAACCAGGTTGATTTTGCCTTTTAAATGATTACTACTTTGAAACATTAGGCAGTCTTGCATAGTACTCACCGATGCCAGCAGTCCGCAGGCTATTATTTACCCCCGCGTCTCAATACAGTAAGGTGTTATAATCCAGACTTTAGTAATTATTAATAATGTAGTGCACCATCTTTGTTACCCGTTTTATATTACCCATGCTAAGGAGCACGTAAACATAAGTACAGTATATTAAAATATATCAATTCCATTTAATTTGACCCTCCTTACCGTATAACACAAGTGTAGCCCATGCTACCTGCACCTATTGTATTATTTGCAGTTATGGATCAATCTCATGTCTTCTCTGACACAGAGTCTCCACCCAGGTTAGTTTCTTCCTCATCAGGGCTGTAGCTCTAAGTGATGTCTAATAATATGCCTAAAAACCGGAAAGATAGGAAAACCCCAATGAATACTGATGTAAAGGAGGCACTAGCCCTCAGGTAACCTTAGATTACGATTTCAAAAGAATAAGGTGTGCAGTACACAAGGGTCTCTGGGCACCGCACACCCTGCACCCATAGTATACTTACCTTGTGTCGGCAAGCAGGCCCCTCTATTCCTCCGTAGTGCCATCCTCCCAGTGACAGGAAGATGGCGCAGTACAGTGAAAGCAAAGACACTCACACTGTGCCAGAGCCCTTGCTCTCTTGTGTGCATGCGCCATCTTCCCAAAGATGTCACTGGGAAGATGGCACTGTGGAGGAGGAGGGGAACTCATTGACCAGAGCAAAGTAAGAGGCAGGGCTTGGGGGGCTTGCTGCTCAGACAAAGTGGGCCCAATGTACACGGGCCCTCTATGATGTTCATTTGCCCGTGTAGGATATTAAAATGTTGCCAATGTATTAAAAAAGACCCTACTGTTGCAATCATGGGAACCTAGGGGTGGGTTTAATATTGGCAGTATTCACATTTAGACCTCCAGGCACACACTAAAGAGGTTAACATGTAATAAACACAATATAAGGAGAACATATACAATGGCTAGTAGTCATTATATAAATGAAGTAGCCTCAGGTAGTGTTAAATACCTATTTTACAGGGCCAGTGGAACACGGTAATGTGGCTGGAAGTTGTCATGCTACCAGGGTGCCCCAAATGTACGGAAAAAAATATGATCGCAGAGTGGGGACATCAGAGCAAGTTTGGGTTATGGAGAAGGGATGTACAATACATGTGCTGTGATGCACTATAGGAGCTTTGTGGCGCATGTGCCTGAGCCTGGGCAGGGGGCACAGGTAAACCCCCCCAGCAGCAACCATGCTCTCAGGTCTAGTATTAGTCCAGGCCTGACCTGCTGCTTAGTCAAGAGTCTCATATGCCCTGAAAGCCTTATTGTTTGCACATTTCATTTACCATTTGAGATCATGCCTAGCAAATGCAAAGGTCTCTGTACTATATGATAGTGGCGGGCAATGGATGCATTCTGTGTGCACTTGTGTATTTCCAGTGTTTTTTTGCATCTTAGATGTAAACCTTTCCCAACAATGGAATTTTGCCTCTCCTTGGTGGGCTGAGATGTCACTTCTTCTCGGGATGTAGCCACCATCCCGGCAGTCGGGATGCTGGTGCTCAGAATACCGACGTCGGAATCCCGGCTCCAGAATCCCAACCGCCGACATCCCAATGGTAAGTATTAGGGTTAGGTTGAGGAGTTAGTGTTAGGCTGCGGGGGAAGGGTTAAGTTTAGGCTGCAGGAGTGGAGGGTAAGGGGGATAGTTAGGGGTTAGGCTACTTACATTCAGGTGTGGGGATTCTGACTGTCAGAAAACCGCTGTTAGTATTCTGACCGCTGTTATCCCATACCCAACCCTTTCTTCTCTGATACTTGGAGTACACTGGAGGATATAATTTCCAGCACCCAAGGATGCATTATATTGTTTCCAGCCTTCTCTTCTCTCTCCACTAGTGGGGCACAACCTCCTTATACAGCTTTGGCTCTTACACAATTTAGCCCTGTGGTTTTATGATAACAGTATAAGGTATGTGTAATCTGGAAAACATATTGGTCATGTACACAGGGGCAGGGGGCTAGTAAGGACTTGCTATAATGATGCAAATTGCTTCATGTCCCTCTGCGCTATGCTCCTAGACAGGCTTCCTAGAGCCCATAGCAGAATAGCTGTGGGGTATAGAGAAAGCCAGCCAAGGAGTAGAGGGCATATTGATACTGCTAACTTAGGGTCTCATTCAGACCCACTCGCAAGTGCTTGAGCGCTCACAAGCGGGTCGATGTTGGGTTGTGCGCACGCACAGCAGCCGCACTGCGCGTGTGCAAGCCCCAGAGCGAGAGAGAGATTCTCTATCTCCAGGGCTCACTACAAAAGGGGCAGCTGTCGATGGTGATCGACAGCTCACCCCGTTTTGTAGGCGTGGCGGGGGGGTGGCTTCACAAACGGAGGTGTTGCCAAACGAAGGGTCTAGTCACAAGCCCCGATGGTCACGATAGTCGCGACCATCAACCTGGCCACTTGCTAAAGTGTGGGTGGTCACCCACAGCTTAGCGAGTGGCCAAGAGGCCGGCTCTTTTTAGTGATGCGGCCGCCCTCATTCAGAGCGAGCGCTCGCATTTTGCAAGCGCCTCTGAATGAGGTCCTTAGAGTGCTTGCTCCTGTACGAGCCTCCTCTATATGTCACAGCTCTCTTTCTATGCTAGAAAAATTATTCTCTCTTTTGTAAAAGAATAACACTATAAGACCTGGTGATAGGTCTGCTTTAACAAAAAATAATAAATATGTTTAGCAAGTTGCTAAACATATTTATAATTTTTTTTGTTAAAGCAGACCTATCATCAGGTCTTATAGCTAATAGCAAGTATAGACCAGAGTAACAGCAATATATTACTTAGCTGAGAATGCAGTTGTGGATGATGAATTAAGTATGTCATATTTCAAATAATCCTACGGTTTTGGTTCTTTTCCAAATTTTAAGAGCCAAGTAAATGAAAAGGTGCCCATGGTATAAGATGCTGAGAACCATGTTTTCTACAGCAGATTAATGGAGAGAAGAAAACCACACTTGTAGGATTCTCTATCGGAACCACTCAGACATCTTTATTAAACCATGTGCTGCTCCTACGGCTTCAAGAACACTTCTTAATCCATCATCCCTGAGCTATGTGTTATTCAAGAACAGATTTTAATAAGCGACTCCTGCATGCCCGTTTTTGGGACTGAATAAAGTATCATGCTACTCAATTGTTACATTACAAGTTAACTGGCTTTGCAGCTTACATTGTATGTGCTTCATGTGTGGTTTTACAATTGTGCCAAGTTTAAAGTAATTACAGGCTTAATGCACAAGACATTATATAGCAAAACTCTTATGAGGAATCATTTTTTTGGCTTTAGTAAAAAGGTGAAGAAAATCTTCCATACAATTTGTGAATTTACCTTCACAAATCTTGTATGGGAATCATATATCAGTGGTTCTCAAACTTGGTCCCCAACGCATCTTAACAGTCCAGGTTTTAAGGATAGCCACGCTTAAGTACAGAGGAATTAACTAGTACCTCAGTCAATTTCATTATACCATCTATGCATAAGCATGGATACATGGATATCCAGAAAACCTGGACTGTTGGGGTGTTTGAGGACCAAGTTTGGGAAATATAATACATTAATATCAGTCATTTGTAATATACAGAAAATGAAGTAGTTTTTGTTACAATAAGCAACCCCGTGGTGCAAAATATATATTTTTTTACATCTAACTGAAAAACAAGCTCATAGATTATAAACTTGTTTTGTACAGGGACCTCTATATACATTCAGATTTGTAAAAGACAAGAAAGAACAACTGTTCATTTTGTATAAATATGGTGCATTTATAATGCAAGGGAGGAGGGGTGTGGCCTATCCGCCATGCTGGGGGCAAGTGGGTCTGCTTGATTCCAGCTGATTTGCTGCTGAAAGGGCTGATTCGGCGGCTTTCCATATACCAATGCATACTGCAGCTCTCCAGTCACCTCCGAGACTTCTTTGAGTGCTGAATGGAGGCACCATGTCTATCAGGCATAGCGCTTCAAGATGCACCCACAGGCTATCCGGCGTCTGAGCCAGCCCTTTAAACTCCAGCTGATCCTGGCTCTTCCTGGGGTCCCCTCTCTCCTGCTAATTTCTTACTCATCTATGCTTCCGAACTCACAGGCGTCCCCTGTACACAATCCTCAACATACTGGCTGTACCACCGCTGCTTGCAGCCACAGAATTGAATTGTTTGCTATCTCAGGCTCCCACTATAGTGACCCAGCTTTTTCCCTCCCTGCCTGGTTAAGTGATCTCTGCTAAGGACCTCAACAGATGTGTCCCACTGCAGGTATGTTGCTTAACACTGGTGACCAGTATCATCGGTTCCACTGCTCCACTAAGTTTATTATGAGACTTTGATTCCCATTTAATGCCGTAATGCCATAGAAAACAGTAAATTATAGCTTACCAATAATTTCATTTCTTCGAAACACTTCATGGAAGCCATCCCCATTTACCTAGTATTAGACAGAAAGTTGTTTCCCCACCGGGTCTGCCCACCCTGAGTATATAGGTCCCCTCCTCCTAACCCCCCTCAGTCTTTTGAGTATCTCCTCACCTCCTAGGGAAAAAACACATTAGAGAGGGTAAATTATAGACTGCCATGAAGTATTTTGAATTGGTAAGTTATAATTTGCAGTTTTCTTCTTCTTCCTACTTCATGGCAGCCATTACTCTGAGATATACCAAAGCATAAATATATGGGAGGAAAATAAATAGTCAATAGAAACAAATCATGCTTAAATTACTAAGTTTATTCAAGCCACTGCCCCGCTTAGGACATGACTTCCAAAGTGGGCTTCTGAAACATCCAAAGCATAATGCCTTGAGAAGGTATGAACAGATGACCAGGTAGCTGCTGCACAGACACCTTTCACAGATACTTCAGCCTTCTTTGCCCATGAAGCTGCCATTGCCCTGGTCGAATGTGCCTTCAGATTTTCTGGAGCTTTACGTCCATTTTATTCATACACAAACGTAATTAATTGTTTGATCTATCTTGCGATGGTCTGTTTCGTGGGTGCTCCACCTTTCCTTGCACCTGTGTGCAGGACAAATAAATGTTTAATCTTCCAAAATTCTTTAACTCTGTCTTGATAGATAGAATACCCCCGCCCCAGATCTAACATATGCAGTTTCTCTTCTTTCTCATCTTTGGGTTGCGGAGAAAATGAGGGTAAAAAAATTTATTGGTTCAGATGAAATGTTGATACCACTTTCAGTGAGAAATTCGGGTTTGTCCTGAGGACAACCTTATCTGGTAATATATTCAAGTAGGGCTCCTCAACCCTTAATGCTTGAAGTTCACCAAGTCTTCTTGCTGAAGTAATAGCAATTAGGAAGACCACTTTACAAGTTGGAATTTCATGTAATGGTTCAAATGGAGTTACCATTAATCCACTCATTATCAGGTTCAAATTCACGGAGCTAAAGTCGATCTCACTTGAGGTCGTATTCTTTTCATTGCTTGGCAGAACATTTTTACAAAATTCTCCTCGGATAAACTTCAAGCCAATAAAATATGTAATGCTGCTATTTGTACCTTAATGGTCGCAGTTGCCAGACCTTTCTCAAACCCATCATGTAAAAACTGCAGCACTTCAGGTGTATCAGCCTTCATTACACCAAATCTTGAGCCAGCCCAAAATATAAATGTTTTGCAGATTCTATAATAGATATGACGATACTCTCTTTCTTGCTTGCATAAGAAATTGTTCCACTTGGCCAGACACACCTTTTTGTCTCAGTAGTTCCTGTTCAATTTCCACATCATCAAATGAAGGCTTTGTTGATTCAGATGTAACAATGGCCCTTGGTGTAACAGAACCTAAACCTGTATTTCTGACAATGATGGTATTCTGGAGTTTATTTTTTGTACTTATACACCACCTTAGAGAATCTCTTGTATCTTGGTGTAGGTTTATTCGGTACGATAATGGAAACCCTTTCCTGCTGTATAGAAGAAGGTTCCACTGTAACCTACTCATTCTCCACCTTGTCCATGGCATTATACCTATGGTAGATACCATCATTCCCAACAGGCGTAGCCCTAAACATAACAGTATTTTTCTGCATACTTGAACTAAAGATGATGACCTTTGGATCTATGCACATCCTTCTCCTGACAGTGCTATATTGTATTTTTGAGTGTCTATCTGTACACCCAGAAATTGGATTTGCTGTACTGGGTTTAAATGACTCTTTTTCCCACTTCATTATCCAGCCATGATATTCCACAAATTTGTCTGTTGTAGGGATATTCATAAATTTTATCCTGTAACCATGTGGCAGCCTTACAGAGCAGTTCTGCAGAAGCCCCACAGTCCCCACTGACCTGGTGGAATGGGCAGTCACTATGGCAGAGGCAGGTGGGTTCGCCAAGGAGTAAGCTTGGCGAATGGTAAAACGTAGCCAGCAGTCTAAAGTCTGCTAAGTAGCTGATCAGCCATTCTTGTGTAAATCGTACAAGACAAGTAGAGAGTCCGACTTATGAAACTGCTCAGTCCTTTTGACATACAAACCCTCACCTCAACGAAGCCTCAGTGTGAGATGGATCTGAACACTGAAATGCAGGAACCACTATTTCCTAATTAATATGAAAACGAGACACTACCTTGGGAAGGTAGCCTAAGCAAGTTGTTAAGACAGCCCTGTCGGAATGGAACACAAATAAAGGAGAGCGACACGAGAGAGCACTCAAATCCGATACCCCCCGAGACGACGCAATGGCTAAGAGAAACACTATTTTCCATGTGAGCCAACGCAAGTTGACCGACTGCAACGGCTCAAATGGAACCGACTGGAGAGCTCGGAGAACTAAAGAAAGATCCCAGGGAGCCACAGGAGCAACAAACGGTGGCTGTACATGGAGAACTCCCTCCGAAGGCCCAAATCCAGACCTGTCTGCAAAAAAGAAAGCATACGGGAAATGCGGAAAGACCTGGGTTTAAACCCTAGTCGAACACCACGAAAAATATGTACACCAAACACGATAGATATGAGCTAAAGACGGTTTCCTTGCTTGCAGCATGATCCTAACAACCCTCCTGGAGAACCTTTTGCTCTTAAGATGGACATCTCAAGAGCCACCTCGTCAAAGAAGGATGGGCTATATCCGGATGGAAGCAAGGGTCCTGAGACAGAAGGTCCGGACACAGTGGAAGACACAGTGGGGTGTCTATGGACAGGCCCAGAAGATCTGCATACCACACCATCCGGGGCCAATCAGAGCCACCAGAATCAGAATGCCTCCTTCCAGTTTGAACTTCCAAAGGACCTGAGGAATCATGGAGATCGGAGGGAAGACATAAATCAGTGGAAAGGCCAAGGGAACTGCCAGTTCATCTACCAGGAGAGCTCCCGGATCCCTGGTGCAGGAGCAATATCTTGGAAGCTGGTGGTTGTAGCGAGGCTCATATCAATGTCTGGTAGGCCCCAGCGACGGACTAATAGCTGGAAGACATCCGGATGTAATGCCCTCTCGCCTGCATGCACGTCCTGACGATTTAGGAATTCCACTTCCCAATTTTGAACGCCCGGGATGAAGACTGCAGACAGTGCTGGAAGATGCCGCCCCACCCAGGAAAGAATTCTGCCGACTTCTTACAAGGCTCCTTGTCTGCGAGTGCTGCCCTGGTTATTTATGTAGGCCACCTGTGGTTGTGTTGTCTGACTGTATCTTCACTGGATGTCCCCGAAGAAGGTGCTGTGCCTGACACAGAGCCCTATACACGGCATGAAGCTCCAGAATGTTTATGGAAAGCGGGCTCTCTTGATGCGTCCAACGGCCTTGAAAGGTGGTGACCTAGTCCTGGATCCAAGAGGGGCAACCCTTGTCCAGATGAGAATGCTGGAGCCACCACAGTAGGGAGAGACGTACCTCCCAGGGAAGGAATAGAGTCTGCTGTGGTTCCCTCAGGCTACTCAGTTCTCCTCTACTTTCATGATTTGGGTCAAATTAGATGCTCATCATGCCCACCTTACCCTTCCTACCCATACTATCCATGAAAGGCATAGATAAAATTCTTCCTATGTCCATTTGAAAGGGTGGATTGCCAGTGGCATAACCCATTTTGACCACTTATCTGCAGACACTTTTCATGCTTGTGTGACTTTTACTCTCTCCCCCAAAATGACCTTATCAAATATTACCAAATTTGTCACTGGTACATAGACTAGACTAGGGGGCACTGCCCTATATGGACTATGCCAGGCCTAATTACAATCAAGAGAGTGACAAGCATGGGCACAGCGGCTTTGAGCTCTCTCATGTCCAAAGCTGCAAGGAGATTTTGTACCATCTTACCTTTTGCTACTGCGCTGTTGTGGAATGGCCTGTGTGGGGTATTGTATACCCAGGAGAAACTCCTGCCAGCCTGTGAGTACTGCATCATTACAACGGGGCTGACACTGGGAGCCAGCCGCAGACTAGTGATATAAACAGGCTTCCAGGAGTTACATCACCAGATACAGTAGAGGATGTGGGCAGTGCAGATGGAGATGTGATCGGAACCGGAGTCCATGGAGAGAGAGGAGGCAGAAGAGGGGGAGGAAAACCAGAGACAAATCTAGTGTGAGGTTCTGCCCATCCAGACCATGGCTCCTTAGCCTGAACATGGCAAATGTCCAGTAATTCCCAAATAAACTGGACGAAATCCAAGCAAGCTCCTAAGGAACTGCTCTGTTATGATCTACACAGAGACCTGGCTTTGCTGTCCTATACCAGATGCTGCCCTACAGCTTGCTGACAAGACTTCAGAAACTGAAGAGTCCGGTGAGCTCAGAGGAGACCTTTGTACAATATGCTAATAATAAGTGGTGTTCTAATGCAGACCTTATTTAGACACACTGTTCTGCTGGTGTGGAATAATCGCTGGTTAAGTGTCAGCATTTTTATTTACCCAGGGAGATTTCAGTTGTGGTCATGGCTGTGGTCCCACCACAAGCAAATGTGGAGTCTGCTCTGGACATCTTGTATACTACTAGCTAAGCAACAGGCTATCCACATTTAATCAGGAAAATTGAAAGTAGTGTAGCCAAAACTATCAGTGTCACTGTCCCCACAAAATAGGGAAATACACTTGATCATGTGCACTGCAACCTTAAAGACTTAAATATTGGTCTATCGGACCATGGTACTTTGATCCTGGACCTGGCATACTAACCCAATTAACTGTATTAAGCCTATAAATAAATGTTACTGTTTGGACTGAGGGGACTATGCTGAAATTACAGGACAGTCTTGAATTTGCTAACTGGGACATGTTTATTGATGAAGCCATAGGGGAGGATAACACTGATGTTCATTTACTTGCCGCTACTGTTCTGTATTATATAAATTGAGTGTATAAGGAAGGAAGTGCTTATGTTGTTTTCTAATAACTCCTTGCTTGCTGCTGGATATGAAATTTAAATCAAAGGATATAGAAGCCTATAAAGTATCTGACAAATTTGAAAGGAGGGATTAAAAAATGCAAAAATTGTAAGTAGTACCCAAAATATTACAGACTATAGAATTAATAAGGTGGGGAGGGTAGATAGCTATTTTGTAGAGATACTAAAAGCGTTTTATTCCAGATTTAATATGGACAATAAAATCCCATAGAGAGATTGCAACATCAGTGGAGGAAACGTCTCTCATCTTGGATGAAGCTACAGGGAAGAGTAGCCTGCGCAGAACTAATCCAGGTAAAGTACCTGGCCCAGGTGGGATTCATATAAAAGTTCTTAGGGAATGTTTGGTTCAGTTAGCAGGGATCTTTACTATAATTTTTAATCTGTATTGTTTTAACTGTACAAGGATTGTCTCCATCACAAAATATGGCAAGGCTAAGGTCCCAAATGACTACTGTCCTATTGTACTATCTTCACTTGTAATGAAGTGCTTTGAGCGCCTGGTGATAAAGCACATTGGGGTCTATCTACAAAGACTCGGATGGAGACAAAGTGAACTGAGATAAGGTACCAGCCAATCAGCTCCTAACTGCCATTTTTCAAACACAGCCTGTGACATGACAGTTAGGAGCTGATTGCCTGGTACCTTAACTCCCTCCAAGGCTTAGTAAATAGACTACATTGTTCTGCATTTCATTTTGATCCATTTCAGTTTGCATAGAAGGCAATACCAGGGGTAGATATACTTTAGATTAAAAAAAACACTTGACCTAGTTAATCTACCCCTACAAATTTCTGTTGAGATCCTATTTGTGGATTACAGCTCAGCCTTCAACACAGTTATTCCAGCTACCCTAGTGTCCAAGTTATTAGAACTGGGTATAAATTTGCACACTTGTGTAATTGGATTCTAGATTTTTTGGTTAATAGGCTGCGATTTGATAAACTGGGCAACTTCACTTCTGAGGAAATCATGATAAGCATTAGTGCACCACACAGGTGCATCTTAGGTCCTTTGCTGTATTCATTACTAAAGCTGGCCATACACGCTACAATTATTGGGGCGATCCGCCTGATATCCGCGGATCGCCCCGATAATTGTAGAGTGTGTGGGCGACAGAGTGTTAAATATTGCTCAGTTGGGCATGCCGGATTGCCCAGCATGCCCGTCCGATGCAATATTTAGGGTGTAAACTGTCGGCCGCATTGGGCAGTGTATGCCCGCCCGCGGCCGACATTTCCGGTGTTCCTTCCCATGGAAGGAACAGAGAAATGTCTCCTCCCCCGGGGGTGGAGCGCAGATGTCAGGCAAATACACTGAGTAATCTCAGTGTATGCCGCGGACATCTGCAGCTGGCAGGCTGCCAGATAAAATGTTTGTCAGACCGACAGACATTTTATCTGCATGTGTATGCCCAGCTTTACTCATAACTGTTTGCCAGTTTCTACGCCTATCAAGATCATTACATTTGCAGATAGCATTGCTCTTGCTGGCTTGATTATAAACGAGGAAGAGACAGCATATAGGAATGAAGTTTATGTATTTGCTAAATAGAGAGAGAACTTTTTTCTCTCTTAAAAAAGTTAATAAAATGAAAGTTGTTATAGATGATTTTAGATGAACCAAGAGAGTGCCTCTGCACCCAGCAGTTTTAAATGGCTTGGAAGTGGCGATTGCGAACCTCTTCAATTTTTAGGGATTAATATCTCAGATGATTTATCTTGGTCTCTTCATACTTAGGGTGGTATTCAATTAGTTTTGCACCCGCGGAAAAGTTTTGCCTGCCTGACTTTTCACCGACATTGCGTCTTCTGGACGCGGAAACTTATGTACGTCCCCGCTATTTGTCATATTCAATTGCAAACCACGCGAAAATGGCAAGTGACGAATTCAGAACAGGCGGAAAAGTGGTCACAATTGGGGAAACCAACCTGAACCCCACCAAAAAGATGCACTAACATTGGGGATCAATGTAGATGTGTCCGAAAGCCCTAATAAAACTGTTTGGGGTACTTAAGTTTTTCAATAGCTTCTTATTAGCGTCTTTGCACAAGTGGTGAAGAATGGCATAAAGCAGTATTTTTTGGTGAAAATAATGAGTCCTGTCAAATTTGGGGTACATGAAAATGGGTGCTAGCATATTTTAAAGTCTCTAAAGTGAAGTTTTAAAAAACGTGAAAAACCACCCTCATACATGCACCTGCAATCGTAAAAACACCTGACCCATGCTTGCAGACCCCCAAGAAGTCTATTTTGCTAGTTTTTATACTTGCCCCCCCACTTTGTGCTTTTTCGCCCCCAAAATGAAAGTACTTTTTTGAGGTGTTCTTAAGTTTTTCCCCAGGATTTTTTGACAGTTGTCCTTTGGGGGGCTGTTCCAAGGGTTCTGAGTGGTTTCCCCACCTTTGCACCCCAAAATAAACATTTTGCACTTCTTTTCTCTTGCTATTCAGAGGCAAATATTTTTTGCCTTTTAGAGGGTATTGACTTTCCGCGTAGACGAAAACCGGGTGGAATTGAATACGGAGATATGTTCCAACCTGGCGAAAAGCCACAATCTGCGATACTTTTTTGCAGAAAACGGATTTTCGCTTCTACTTGAATATGGCCCTTAGGGGTAAATTTACTAAAGTGAGAGTTTTTAGAAGTGGAGATGTTGCCCATAGCAACCAGATTCTACTTAACAGTTAAATAGCACCTTCTAGAAGATAATAGCTAGAATGGTTGCTATGGGCAACATCTCCACTTCTAAAAACTGTCACTTTAGTAAATTTACCCCTTAGTCTCTGGTGAGAAAGGCGTAACACCTATTATTTCTGAGAAAGATGCGGGTAACAGGCATGAGTAAAGAGTCTCGTGAATTTTTATCGATGCATAGTGGAGAGTATCTTGACTTATGATATTGTTGTATGATATGGTAATTGTACAGCAGCCGAGCATAGATCTCTTCAGACAGCCAGCCAGATGCGTGATTGGGCTGAAGTTGTCCTGTGTCCGGGAATTTTATGAAAAGTTGATTTTAAGGAAGAGCCAGGGAATAATCCCTGACAAGAGTCATCTAAATTGGGGTTTGTTTACCCCACTGCCTTCAAGTTGACTTTTTAGGTCTATTTTGAGTCACACTACATTGTCTAAAGAACAGTTTCTTTCCTACAGTATTTAGCAGGTTGAACACTGATAGTGCACTGGGTTTAAGTTTTATGTAGCAGTTTCTATTGTGACTGGAGATGACTTACATACATACGATATTTAGTTGTCAATTCATGTTTTATGACTCGCCCAATGACAAAGTTGAAATGATATGTTTCAATAATGAGAGAAAAAAAGCAAAGGAGGCTGAGCACAGATATATTTCTTTAATTATTATATATTCATTCACTCCTACCGACTCATGGGCATCACTAAACAGAAAAAAATATTAGATATAGTTTATATCCAAATCAGACGCAATACAAATCGTATAGCAGTATAGATTTAGCAAGTAGAGCAATAACTACTTTTACCACTCAGCAGCTCCCAATGAAGTTTCTTGAAAAACCTAAAATAAACAGAATATAATAGACAGTCGGAAGCGCAAAAAATAGAATGATATAAATTGATTTAATATAATGTAATTACTAAAACATACAATTAGGACATAAAATAGCAATATAAGATTGCAGAGATAACCCAAACAAGGAAAGAAATATATACTTAAATTATATACTGTGGGAGAAGTATAAAGATACATAGAGTCCTTGGCAGGAGGTGTACATAAGAAATATATAAAAAAATATATGCGGCCCACAAAAAGTCTCTATGGATCGAGTATATTTTAATGGTCCAATTGATATGGGACAAGGATAATTATATGTTGTTTCTTAGCCAGAATTGCTGATATTACATTCAATCTCACTGCCGTGAGTGCACCTCACCTCCGCTACAGATCTTAATCACCAGTGATGGTCCCAGAGCAGCAGCAGGGAAGGGGTGCAAATACCCGGTGAATCACGCTCCGCTGGAGATGTAACCAGCGACTACCCGATGTGATAGTGGAGCCGGGTCCGCGGGAGTAACACGTCAGCGGTCAGTAGGTAAAGAGAATGCACAGCTTAGACTGCAGCCGGAGATGATAACTTGATATCCAAACAAGTCCCTGTAGTTAGAGTGCTTAGCGCTTTGGAAATTAGAGTAATGATGAATGGATCAGCATACAAAGAAATCCTCAGGTCCTTAACACGTTTCTCCGTTATGATATTGTAACAGTTTCATCAGAAGGTATAAATAAATAATTAGCTCCACCTGCGGATCTTTTAAAATGTGTCAGTGAGTAATGAGATTACCTGTGCACCTGCTGTGTGACCTGAAAAATGTGAATTGTGTGGGGTCCTGAGGACAGAGTTTGAGAACCACTGCTCTACACCAGTGGTTCTGAAACTCAGTCCTCAGGACCCCACACAGTTCATGTTTCACAGGCCACCTAACAGGTGCACAGGTGTATTCATTATTCACTGACACATTTTAAAAGTTACGCAGGTGGAGAGAATTAGTTTACTTGTGATTCTGTGAGGAGACCTGGAAAATATGCACTGTTTGGGGTCCTGAGGACCGAGTTTGAGAACCGGTGCTCTAGACATACAACCACACACAAACCAGAGGAATAGGAACAAAATATGAACTCTAGCAATTACTAAAGGACAAAAAAATAATCTAATTTTAATTATGAACAAATAGGAAAATACAAGCTTGTTTACTCGCTTCAGATATAAAATGAATTGTGTATTATAATTAGTAGTGGAGGCAATCCATCAGCACAATGACTTTTGAATCCATATTCTGTCTACAATGCGTTGAATATAAACAGTGCTATCTTGAATACAATGAATTATTGACAATATTTATACATGTTGCACGGCACACATTCATTTAGGAAAAATCAGGTTATCAAAAGTTTTATGTTTACTGTGCACTAATCCATTCCACCTGCTCAAATATTAGTGCAAATAATTATATAATATTTGTAATGCATCACTGCAGTCTACTGTGAAATACCCAGATCATAATGTGAATGGGTCTTCTCTCATTTGTTTGCTGTTATGAGTGAAATGTTATGTGTTCCTGCTTAGATTGATTTGGTGGATCAGAAAGTGAAACAGACAAACTTCACTAAGACTTCGCACTTCATTTTAATTAATTTTGTGCAGTCATCGATAGAGTCCCATAAAATTGCAGCATAATTTTTTAAAGGGGAAGCCCACACAGAATATAAGCCTTCGTGCAACTAGACACACACAGTAAAACTAAATAAGTATATTGAAACTTCAGAAGTATCTATAGTATATAACTGGTTTAAGAACAGGAAGTCTGATGGGGGATGGAGCTGTATGTGGCTATGACTGACAGCCTAATTAAGACTCAAGGTGGCACAAGGTAATATTGTAATGCCTTCTTAAGCTGGGTACACACTGACAGATATATTGGCCGATCAATTGATCGGCCAATGCTTCTGCCCGTCGGGCACCGTGTACCTGCCATATGTCGGTGAACGTTGGCGTTCACGGACATATCGCATTGGCTGTGCTGCACAGCCGATGGACAGATATGTCTGCATATGTCGGGCCCGTACACACACAGCGGCACCGCAAGGAGGGAGGGGGGGGACAACGTTCACCGACATATCGTGGGTACACACTGACCGACGGGCAGCAGATATATTGGCCGATCAATTGATCGGCCAATGTATCTGTCAGTGTGTATCTAGCATAAGTCACTTTCATGGCATGAAATTATAGGGACTCTACGCGCTATAGAGCATATATTACCAGATATTGAGGACAGGGGGACTCACTTTTCCAAAATATGTGGGTCCCCGGGGACGCGCAAATCCCTGGCTCCTCATTAAGTGACTTTAGTGCCTGGCCCGGCTGCAGACTATAAAATATGAGATATGGTAAGAACTTACCCTTGTTATCTCTATTTCTACGAAGTCCATAGGGTTCCACAGGATACCTTGGGGTATAGGTGTGACGTCAGTCGCAGGGCACCAAAGAGTTAAGCTTTCAGCCTCCCAGGATGCACTAGGTCCCCCTCCTATACCCCGCCCCCGGGCCAAGGCACCTCAGTTAGTTACCAAGCCATAGGCCAGAGGAGGAGAAGGAAGAGAGAGAACAAAGATCTGGACACATACAAGAATCACATTCTCACCAGAGGGAGACGGAAAACCGGTGACCAGAGCAAAGCCCATCTGCAGCACAGGTGCGACAGGGCGGGAGTCCTGTGGAACCCTATGGACTTCGTAGAAATAGAGATAACAAGGGTAAGTTCTTACCATATCTCATATTTTCTACTTCAGGGTCCATAGGGTATCCACAGGATACCTTGGGGATGTCCCAAAGCAGTATCCTTTAAGGGTGGGGACGCTCCTGTGCAGAAAGGAGAATCCGCCGCCCGAAGGAAGCA
The DNA here is from genome assembly GCA_031769625.1 of Taudactylus pleione. Taxonomy (NCBI): domain Eukaryota; kingdom Metazoa; phylum Chordata; class Amphibia; order Anura; family Myobatrachidae; genus Taudactylus; species Taudactylus pleione. The sequence goes on from JAUIMM010001073.1 coordinate 2,125,178, forward strand.
TCCTGAGAGGCGAAGGTGTCAAACCTGTAATACCTCACGAAGGTATGGACAGAAGACCACGTAGCAGCCTTGCAGATCTGAACTGCCGAGGCACCACGTCGAGCTGCCCACGAAGGACCCACAGACCTAGTGGAATGAGCCTTCAGAGAAGGAGGGACCGGTAGGCCTTCATGAAGATAAGCTTCAGAAATAGCCATACGGATCCAGGCTGCCAAAGTTTGCTTTGAAGCAGGCCAACCCTTTTTACGGAAGCCAAAGAGGACAAACAAAGCGTCCGACTTCCTAAACGAAGAAGTGCGGTCAACATAAGTCCTTAAGGCCCGCACAACATCCAAAGAGGCCTCACCCACGGAAAGACCCGGTGAGTTAAAGGCCGGAACAACTATTTCCTCGTTAATATGAAACTGGGAAACAACTTTGGGAAGAAACTCGGGCCGAGTGCGGAGCACTGCCCTGTTCCCATAAAAAACCAAGAAAGGGGGTCTACAAGAAAGAGCCCCTAACTCAGAAACACGTCTGGCCGAAGCAATGGCCAGAAGGAAAACAGTCTTAGCTGTTAGCCATTTAAGATCCACTGAGCCCAGTGGTTCAAACGGCGGTCCTTGGAGAGCCCTCAGGACCACAGCCAAATCCCAAGGCGCCACAGGTGGAACAATGGGCGGCTGAATGCGGAGAACACCCTGCATAAAGGTGCGCACATCCGGGATTGTAGCAATCCTACGGTGAAACCAGACAGATAGGGCCGAAACCTGTACCTTCAAAGAAGCAAGGCGAAGCCCATGATCTAGTCCCGCTTGCAGGAAGGCGAGAATCCGAGACAGACGAAACTCCCGCGGTGCATAACCTCTCGGTCGACACCACTGGAAGAACGTATGCCACACGCGATGGTATATCCTCGCGGAAGACGGTTTCCGAGCTCGTAACATGGTACGCACCACAGAGCTGGAAAACCCCCGGGACCTCAGCATGGCCGTCTCAACAGCCACGCCGTCAAAGACAGCCGAGTCAGGTCCGGGTGAAGGCAAGGACCCTGAGACAGAAGGTCCGGTCGTAGCGGCAACCGCAGAGGAATGTCCACGGACAGACCCTGAAGGTCTGAGAACCAGTGCCGTCTGGGCCACGCGGGAGCTATCAACAGGAGCGTCCCTCCTTCCTGTTTGAATTTCCGGATTACCCGTGGAAGAAGGGAGACCGGAGGGAACAGGTATGCGAACCGGAACGTCCACCGGACGGACAGAGCATCCACCAGAGACGCCCCTTCGTCTCTTGTGCGAGACCCGTACACCGGCAACTTGTTGTTGTGCCGGGACGCCATGAGGTCGATTTCTGGAAGACCCCACCTGTCCACCAGTAGTTGAAAAACGTCCGGGTGCAGGGACCATTCCCCCGGATGAACGTCCTGGCGACTTAGAAAGTCCGCCTCCCAATTTAGCACTCCCGGGATGAAGACCGCTGATATGGCCGGAAGATTGCGCTCCGCCCAAACCAGGATCCGAGAGACCTCTACGAGAGCCGCCCGACTGCGAGTTCCTCCTTGCCTGTTTATGTAGGCCACGGTGGTAGCGTTGTCCGACTGGACCTGCACCGGGCGACCCTGGAGAAACCGCTGTGCCTGCTGGAGAGCATTGAAGACCGCACGGAGTTCCAAGATATTTATTGGAAGCTCCGCTTCTGTCGGCGTCCACCTGCCCTGGAACAAGTGTGGACCCGAAACTGCTCCCCAGCCCCGAAGACTGGCGTCCGTTGTCAACAGGACCCAATTTGGAACCCAGAACGGACGTCCCTTGTTGAGGTGGGTCGTCTGTAACCACCACGTAAGGGACAGGCGAACCTCCTGGGTGAGCACAATCGTCTGGGACTTCAGAGACTGAGTCAGCCCGTTCCACTTGGACAGGATCAGGTGCTGCAGAGGTCTGGAGTGAAACTGGGCGTATTCCACCATGTCGAACACCGACACCATGGAGCCCAGTAACCTCATCGCCGAGTGTAAGGACACCCGGCGGCTGTGCAGACAACTGCGCACCCTTGACTGTAAAGCAGAGATCTTGTCCTCCGTCACGAAGATCCTTTGCTGTCCCGAGTCCAATAAGGCTCCAAGATGCAGAATCCTCCGAGACGGGATTAGAGTGGACTTCTGCCAGTTGATTAGCCAGCCGTGCCGTTGCAGCAGTGCAATGGTCAGGTCCAAGTGGCGTAACAGGAGCTCTGGAGATCCTGCCACCAATAACAGGTCGTCCAAATACGGCAACATGCGGACTCCCTGCAGCCGCAGAGAAGCCGCCATGACCGCCATCACCTTGGTGAAAACACGTGGTGCTGTTGCCAGGCCAAAAGGTAACGCCCGAAACTGGAAGTGGTCGCTGCTGATTGCAAACCTGAGGAACTGTTGATGGCGCCAAAGAATAGGGACATGCAGGTAAGCGTCCTGTATGTCCAATGACACCAAGTAGTCCCCAGGTTCCAGCGCCAGAATGATGGACCGTAGGGTCTCCATCCGAAACTTCGGGACCCGCAAAGACTTGTTGAGTGCTTTGAGGTTGAGAATCGGACGATATGACCCATTGGGTTTCTGTACCAAAAATAGATTTGAATAGAAACCCTGGCCCCTCTGGGAGAATGGAACCGCCACTATAACTCCAGCCTGGAGCATAGTGTGCAATACCTTCCGCAGCTCCGTAGCCTTGTTCCGGTCTGATGGGAGACCCGTGGTGAAGAAGCGAGCCGGGGGTCTGTGCCGGAAGGAGAGGGCGTATCCGTGGGAAACCACCTCCAGAACCCAAGTGTCTGTCGTAGTGGTCGACCAACACTGGGCGAACTGTAGCAGGCGGCCTCCCACCCTGGGATCCCCCAAAGGGAGGCCCGGACCGTCAGGCCGCAGGCTTGTCATCTGGCTTGGGGGCCGGACGTCTGGTACTCCATGCCTGCTTCCGGGGCTTGACCGATTTCTTAGGGCCAGCCTGTCGAGGAAACGACTGTGGTTTGGGCCTGCCCTGGGCCCTAGATGACCGAAAGGACGATGGTCCCGAACCAGAAGGAGCAGCGGCCGACGGGAGACAGGCAGATTTGGCTGCCGCCAGCGTGGCCACAATCTTATCCAGATCCGGACCGAAGAGAACTTCTCCGGTAAACGGCAACGCTTCCAGACCTTTCTTGGAATCTGCGTCCGCCTTCCAGGATCGCAGCCACAAGGTGCGACGAGCAGCTACCGCTGCTGAAGAAATTCTAGACACCAGAGTACTAATGTCTAGAGCCGCCTCGTTGATGTAGGTGGCCGAATCACGGAGATTGCCAATCAACTCCGCCTGATCGGCCGGACAGTCGGATTCAAAAGAAGCCTCTAATGAATCCGCCCAGCGCTCCATCGCTCTGGCAACCCAGCAAATGGCCATAGCCGGCCGTGCTGCCCCCCCTGCAAGGGAATAAGCGGACTTCAGGCAGATTTCTACCTTGCGGTCCGTAGCATCCTTAAGGGAGGACATGGATGGCATCGGCAATGTGGCACTACGGACAAGACGGGTCACGTGAGAATCCACCTGTGGAGGGGATTCCCACTTAGCAAAATAATTATCCGCGAACGGATAAGCCACCGCCAGGCGTCTCTGCGGCTGGTATCTTTTGCCAGGTTGTTTCCACGCCTCCTCTAAATGGTCCACCAACTGACCCGAAAGAGGAAAGACTGTGGCATCGCCCTTCACATCTTTGAAAAAGGCATACTTAGATTTAGCCGCTGGGGGAACTTCGTCCTCAATCACCAAGGCTGTGCGGACCGCCCGAATAAGTCCAGGAATATATACTTTGGACTTAGCATCAGCGTCCTTAGTATGGAGAGGTTCCTGATCGTAAGGATCAAGAATCTCCCCATCATCAGACGTCCCTTCGTCATCCTCATAAGGAGCGGACAGAGACGCCACCGGCCTTTTATGAGGCCGCATCACAGACTCCCCTTGCAACACATCCGACAAGTGCTGTACAGAACTCGTCAGGGAGTTAACCCACGCTGGCTCCTGAGAACCCGGGAGCGGGGAAATAGGGAGACTGTGGGGTACCACCAATTGTCGTGGGAACCCCTGCATGGGTGACGACACCACAGACTGCTGGGACAAACCCATCGGAGTAAACGCGGGCTGCGGAGCTAACTGGCCCACTAAAGCTGTTAACGCCTGAGCGAAACAAGCCCAGGGCGGCTCCTGTACCGGTGCTGTAACCGTAATAGGCCGCGCCATGGACAAACACTGCCGGCAAAGGCCCTCTGCGCTACCCTCCCCCTCCTCTAACGGTACTTTGCACGTGGTACACTGTAGCCGGAGGGGAAAATCACTTTCAGACATGATGGCACCACGTATGTGACCTCTCTCACCAATTAAGTATTAAATAGGCGAGAGACCACCCTGCAGCACCGCACCGCAAGGGCTTTAGCAGAAGAACAGGGACAGTAATAAAGCTGACAGTTTAGAGAAGAAAAGTTACAGGCAGCAGCGCTAGCACAGTCACATACAATGCAGAAAAATAACAATTCCTGCACTAACAGCGCTGATCACTCAACTACACAGACACAGGGCCTGGTAGGACACAGCGCTGCATACACAGACCTGACCACAGCGGAGGAGAGGTATGCGGGGGGACCCAGACCATGATGCTTCCGTCCAGCGCTTCCAGCAGCGTTCACCATGCGTTCTGGAGAAGATGGCCGCCGAGGAGCAGAGAGGAGGCTGGCCTGGGGGAGGAGCGCTGCCACAGGACCAGTCGGCAGCATGCAGAGAGGGCTGTGTGCAGCGGGGGAGGCGCCGGCTGTGAGACAGGGAAGGCGCGCTCCCCTGGCATGCATTTAACCCCTGGGACGCCGCAGCGCTACCGCTCTGCTGCGGTCCGCTGTCCCAGGGGGTAGTGGAAGCGCAGGTTGGTCGCCTGGCTCCACGCTGCAGCCAGTCCCCAGGGAGCCCCCTGCCTGGGGACTTAGGACCATGTGATCAGCGGGGACCCACCGCGGGACCCCGCTGCTTACCTCTGTCCCCCTTGAATCCGGCCATGGTCCGGAGCATCTGGGGTCACCGCTAGCTGTGACCCCAGACGCCCACCAGCATCCCCGGATCAGTACCGGCGGGGTGTAGGGAAGACAGCATGGACGTCAGGACTGACTGTCCATGCTGTTCATCCAGATGTGCAGCCACAGCTGCATGAAGAATAAGCTTCAGGGGCTCTTCTAGCCCCCACTCCAACAGGTGCACCCGACTCCGGCCGGGCACCAAACTAAACTGAGGTGCCTTGGCCCGGGGGCGGGGTATAGGAGGGGGACCTAGTGCATCCTGGGAGGCTGAAAGCTTAACTCTTTGGTGCCCTGCGACTGACGTCACACCTATACCCCAAGGTATCCTGTGGATACCCTATGGACCCTGAAGTAGAAAAACAGGATTTTGGTACTTACTGGTAAATCTGTTTCTCAGATTCCACAGGGGACACTGGAGTTACATCACTGTGGTATAGACGTGAGTCGAGAGAGCCTGGCACTTTAAAAAATTCTAAAGATGTGACTGGCTCCTCCCTCTCTCTGCCCCATCAGCCCCAGTTAAAAAACTGAGCACGAGAGGAGACGGAGGAAACACAAAGGCGAAGAAACAGCTAAAAGGGAAATGAGCACAACCGCAAACCAACCACACTGCGCAGTACACAGCAGTCACACCAGAAACCACAACATACTGTAGCAACGAAAGCAGAAGCAAACAAACACAACAGGAAACAGTGCTGGGTTGGCGTCCAGTGTCCCCTGACTGGAGGGATTTAGTCTTGAATCTATGATAATAAAGATAAAGGTTTAAGGTTGTTAGGTTCAAGATGGGATGAACTGAACCATCTGGCTTGGGAACTACGAAAAGATTTGAGTAGAACCCCTGGTTCCTTTGAGAAGTTGGAACCGGAACCAGGATTTCTTAGGCCAAAAGTGTGTCGATAGCCTGCTGAAGGACCAAACGTTTCTCCAGATCGACAAGACCACCTGTGGTAAAAAACCGAACCAGAGGAGGAAGAGCAAAGTCGATCTTGTAGCCTTGACCGACCAAACTGCGAAACCCAGGAGTCCGAAGACGTCTTGGCCCAGGCCTCTGCAAACCCCGTAAGTCGAGCACCCACCTTGGAGTCCCCAATGTGGGGCAGGAGCCCTTCATGTGACAGGCTTGTCGGCAGGTTTGGGTTCAGGACGAGAGCTTGGCGTCCTCTAGCATAACCTCCTCTGGTAGCAGATGAAGCACCCATGGGTCTGCCCTGGAATTTAGCGGAGGAACAAAAGAAAGGCCCGTTAAAGGGTCGGCGTGGGGAGGGTGTTGAAGGCTAAAAGGTGTTTTCACAACCCGTGGCTACAGAGTTCCAATTGTCTAGTTCGGGACCAAATAGAATATCACCCATGAATGGAAGCCCTTCAACTGCACGCTTGGATTCAGCATCCGCCTGCCAGGAGCACAACCACAGGGCTTGACAAGCCGCCACAGCAGAGGGCGAAATAGTAGAGACTACATGTCCAATATCATGCGAAGAGTCTCCCATGTATACAGTAGATTCCTGTATATGCTCTGCTAGGGTGATAAGCTCCGATCTAGGCGTATCAGATTGCAGACCTTCCGCAAGTTGCTCAGCCCACTTTTCTACCACCTTGTTGACCCAAGAGCCAACAAGAGGCCGGTCTGCATCCACTGATTCCAGAAAATCTGTATCCGACACCTGAGATACCTCACGAACTGCCAGGATCAAAGCCTCCACCCCTTGTGACAATGGTTCCAGTTTGTGAGAGAGGACTTCCACATCCAAGTTCTCCACTGTCTCGCCTTCCTCCTCTTCCTGTGAAGAATCATTTCCATTAGATTCTTCCTCAGATTGGAGAACCTCCGGTTGACAGACATTCGATGGTCTGGAAGAACTCATCATGTGTATTAAACGGTCTATCAAACGGGATAAACCTTGTGCCCATTCATTGGTAGCAAATGGGGGTTGGGAAGTACTGGGACCTGGCCCAAGCAGTTTCCCTTTCCCTTCTGAAGGCCGCCAACTCAGAAGTTAAATCCACCATAGCACCAGAAAAAGATTGCATCCAGGATGGAAGCATATGCACATCCTGCAGAGCAATACACAGTTTTGTATCACACGCATCACATAGGGAATTTCCCTCTGAACGTGCAGGTGTGAATTTCAAGCAAATATATTTTGTGATGTTTTCTCTTTTGCTTGTCATATTCACATACAGTCAGCCAGAAACACACTGCACAACCACCAGTCTGAAGCAAAGGACAGAATGGAAGGGGGACAGATATAGGAGAGAAGCAGGCCACAGACAAGCTCCCACCTTATGGGGGCTAACAAACAACTTTTGAATTAGCTCCCCCTCGACCAAGGCAACCCTGCAGCACCAGCGCCCCTCCACTGTAAATCCAGCCTCGCTAATCGAGAGCCGCCCACTCTCCTTCTCTGTATCAGGAGAGCTGTCGCTACCTATCAGTGCAGGCACCGAGTGCCACACGGAGAGCCCAGTCTTAACACCACTCCTGCTAATCAGGAGTGGTGTATATACTCACTGTCTGCTGCGGCTGGGGTGCTTTGCTGAGGAGTGAGGACCGACACCCGTTCAACATGCTGTGGCGGGCTCACTGAAACTGAGGTCTCGTTTGTCTCATTAGGGAACCGGACACTGCCTGCAGTAGCCATGGTGGTGCCCTCCCCAGCGGCTCCCACGAACTGGACAGGCTGTCGCAGAAAGCAGCTTAAATGTACTCATTAAAAAAAATGTTTATAATAAAAATAAAATATAAAGTTGATCAATAGGGCTGGAGACCGCCCACAGTGCTCCGGCTTGTCTCTGGCACATTTTTAAAACTGGGGCTGATGGGGAATAGAGGGGGAAGGAGCCAGTCACATCTTTAGAATTTTTTTAAAGTGCCAGGCTCTCTCGACCCACGTCTATACCCCAGTGTTGTAACTAGTGTGTCCCCTAGTGGATGAAGGAGAAAAGAGGAGGTGGAGTCTCAGGTCAGTCAGAGTCCTCTTTAGTGCCTTTACTGTATCATGCAGCGGCACTACACATGCGTCTCGGTGACCTGGAGTGAAGACGCTCCTGCACCAGAGTGAAGACGAGCTCAAGTAAGTGTAAGTGGGTAGCAGGTGGTGACTGTTGCAAACGGGCAGCTTGAGGCACATCCAAGTAAGGTGGGTGCACAAGGGCGCCACCACATAGTGGGCGCTATGCGGCCACTTCTGGGACCCACTCCCAGGGCCACCATCAGGGTGGTACATGTGTAAGGGGCCTGAATGGGAGTTCCGCTGGTATACACACCAGCGGAACTCCCGCTCAGGCCCCTTACACATGAGGGGGAGCTGCCAGGCGGTTGTCTATACCTGCCAGCATTGAGTGACGTGTGACAGGGAGCCTAGAAGCGAATCAGTTTGGCTGCCTGTCATTTCAGTGCGGCAGCTGTGCGGAGCTCAGTATGGTGAGCAGGGAAGGTCCCGAGACTGCTCACCACACCAATTTTCAAAGTACTGCAGAGCCGACAGAAAGCTCCCCGCAGCCAGTGCAATGTAATGACAGGGAACCAATCTGATGTCACTGCTGCCAGGCCCTGGTGAGTATATAGAGCTGCCCCCAACACACTCCCTCCTGCTGGTAGTATATAAAATCAGTGTCTACAATTCTTTTACCTCCCCATCCTCACTACCAGGTATGTTAATGCTTACAATTTATTTTTTTAATATATTTACTTGTCACACTTTCTTCCCAATGTGTGCCCCTGCCCACCCCCTATGTGTGTCTATGTATGCCTCTGCACACACCCCATGTTTGCATCCACCCACCCACTGTGTGCTTCTGCCTGCCCCCTTCTGTCCCTCTAACCACCCTCCATTTATATGCCTCTGCCCCGCAGGCTTTGTGAGCATCAGCCCGCTTCCCCCTATCTGTGTGCCTCAGATTGGGGCGCTCTACTTGTTTAATTTCTACTGGACCCCACAAATTCTGTCTGCACCCACCGTGCTGTATCATTGTAGCCTGGCAGCAATGGACTTTTCCAGTTGGCTCAGACCTAGTCCGAATCCAGAGACAGTGATGCATCGACATGACGTCATGTAGCTGCATGCCGCCTCCCGTCACAGTGATGCAGTGACACAGCAGGGCAGGCTGCAGTGCAATGAATTTGAATCAATGCATTTAATTTCTTTTTCCTGTAGGGGCCAATGTGTTTGCAGTTTTTCTTTCCTGTCTGGGGCAATTGTATTTTATTTTTTTTCTGTGGGTGCCAATGTGTCTTTTTATTTATTTTTTTATCGTCCTATTGGGGGCCAATGTGTTTGTTTTTCACTACCAGGGTCAATGTGTGTGTTTTTCTTCATGTGGGAGCCAATGTTTGTTTGTTTTTTCCTATCAGGGCCAATATGTGTTTGGTGTTTTTTTTCCAGTCAGGGGCAATTGTGTTTCATTTTTTTCTGTGGGGGCCAATATGTCTTTCTGTTTTATTTATCATCCTATTGGGGGCCAATGTGTTTTTTTTTGTTTTTTTTTCCTATCGGGGCCAATGTCATCTGCTACATGCTTCATGGGCTGTAGCTGCTAAGTTGTTAAGATTTTCGAAAACCTTCATTTAGTGGGACCCACATTTTTTTGGACTCAGCGCGATCACTGAAGGGCTCAATCCAAGTAGGCCCAGTCTCTCCCCAGACACACACATTTTTGCTACTAGAGAATTACTCGCACCTGCAAGTTAGTGTGGCATGGTACCGCTAGACTGGCACATTTCTGTTCACAGCCCCATAGAGCGCGAGATCGGGTTTTCTATTCTAATAAACTTCAGAAAATTACAGCAAACAATTCATTGGTTGGAGTACAGCATATTTTACTTGTATTCCAGTTTTCACAATTGCACAGTAGTTGATTGATTCAAACACAGGGCCTGATTCAGAGCTGGACGCTCTGACAGAGCGCTCGCTCTGAATCAGGGCCGGGCTTTTTTTTTTGGAGCGGCCTCTTGCATAGCTGTGGGTGACCACCCACAGCTATAGCATGCGGCCATGATGATGGTCGCGATGGTCAAGACCATCGCGACCATAGGCTTGCGATGAGACCCTTGTGGTAGGGTCTCGTTCATTGCAAGTCCCAGAGAGCTTATGGCTCTAACAGAGCCGAAAGCTCTCCACTGACATCACTTGTGATGTCAGTGGGGCCGCCCCAAACGGCAGGCGTTCTCATGGGAACGCCTCTGTTTGGGCAGCCACCCCCCCCGGCCAGCCCACCAAATGGAGCGAGTGCCCGTCGCTGGCCGGGTCTCCATCGTGCACATGCGCTGTGGGCCACCATCGACCCGGTTGCGAGCGCTCAGTGCTTGCAACCGGGTCTGAATCAGGCCCACAGTCCGGCTATGCTGTAGACCACAAAACTGGGCGATTGGGATATTTTCCTATTCTTTGTTACAAATTATGTTTCTTCTGTAAACCCTATTAGCAAATGTACTGTACAGTATGTTAGTAATTCCAATCAATATATTTGATGTGCAGACAAGATTACACTATAACTGGTGGAGCCAATTAGCTTTCACTATGATTTTGACTAAACTATAGTAGTCATTTACTTCATTGAAATAAAGTTATCATATCTTTTAGACAGCCAGAGGTGAAAGGATGAATATTTTGAAGCAAAGCGCTGGCTGGATTAGTGGTTTAGTTTGTATTAAGTATCATTTGGCAACTTATTAGGCAGTTTGCTATATTATTTTTACAAAGACTATGCAAATGTAATATATGCCATTGCTTCATGCTAGTTTCAAAAGAGAGTTAATGCAATAGTAACCCTTAAGAAAGAATTTGAAAACAGAGAACATAAAAATGTATTTATTGATAGGAAATGTTACATGTCAAAACTGCAAACAGTTATTGTACAGTTTTGTTGCTGCCCTTTTAGAAGGCAAAATGAGATATTGCACAAAAAAAATTAAAAACATAATAGCTAAATATAATAAGAAACCATACAGTGATCCATTCATTTTATACAACTGTAAAATAGGATTCAAAACAAAAAGTACAAAATATACTGCTGTGAAATACAAGACCATTCAGCTTTTATCTCAACCTGTTGCCTAACAGTTAAATACATTGTGTTTCTAATTTGACTAAATATTTCAGAAAAGATGCAAGTTGAATTTATATTAAAAAAAGGTAAACAAATCCAGCCATTTGTCTTGTGTGATCACAACAGTGAGGCTCTACCACATTTAAAAAATAGATCAAAATATTTAGATGTCAATAGAAGGTTCTCTCTCCCTTTTGTAAGTAAGAGCTACATTCAAAGCTGACAATGTCTTTTGAAAATGATAAATCTATTTAGAGAGTGTGGAGGAAATTATATTAGACTCTCATAACGATGGGGACATCTCAAATTAAAATGACCCCAATAGTCCCAATCAACTATGTAAAACTATGCAGTGCACATATCCTGCAAACATAACTGAGTTGGTGTTATTCACTTAGCAAGGACATGAACTGTCCACTTTTGGACAAACCTTCCCTTTTTCAGACCTGTCTCCCGTCCTATTCTGCCTCACTACATAAAGTTTATATAAAATGAAAAGTTCCACTTTGATCGGGTCCAATGAAGCGGAACGTGTGTACTGTGGCCCTGATTCAGACCCGGTCACTCTGACAGAGCGCTCGCTCTGAATCAGGGCCGGGCTTTTGTTTTTTAGAACGGCCTGCTGGCCGCTCGCATAGCTGTGGGTGACCACCCACAGCTACAGCGAGTGGCCATGATGATGGTCGCGATGGTCAAGACCATCGGGCTTGCGACGAGACCCTTGTGGTAGGGTCTCGTGGCCGCAAGCCCCAGAGAACTTTCGGCTCTAACAGAGCCGGAAGCTCTCCTCTAACATCACTTGTGATGTCCGTGGGGCCACCCCCAAACGACAGGCGTTCTCATGGGAACGCCTCCTTTTGAGCAGCAACACCCCTGGCCCGCCCACCAAAGGGGGCGAGCTGTTACTCACCATCGACAGCTCGCCCCCTTTGTTGCGAGACCTGGAGCGATGAAGTGCCCGTCGCTATCCGGGTCTCACGCATGCGCACGACGGAGCGCCTCACATATGCGCACGTCGGAGCCGGCTCCATAGTGCGCATGCGCTCTGGGCCACAATCGACCCGGTTGCGAGCGCTCATCGCTTGCGACCGGGTCTGAATCAGGCCCTGTATCCTCCTGTGATCTGTGAGATCACAACTCAGGTCAAATATTTTACAATGTTAAAGTTGTCAAACGAGCACTTTCTTTCGTTAAACAAATGCACAGACTTTTGGTAGTTATTAAAATATTTGACAGTTAATAGCCAAAGATAAAATCTTTCTTGTGGGTTAGTTTGTGCCCCACAACCCCCACATTACTGGTCTCTGGAAGCCAATCTACACAGTGGCACAAGTAGAGGCAGCCACCGCAGCTCAACTCTTTCAATCCAGCCTAATTCAATAGAACGTGGCCTTCCACTTGAGACCTCTTATAAGTTGCATTGGCTGACACTGCACATAAAGTATGGGATGAATCCTTACAACAGACTAAGCGGTGATAGGGAGGGGAACAGTGGCTGAACATATGTTCCATATAACCAAGTATCATGAAACCAGAATAATAACAGATTGTGACAAAGGATGTTACAGGATTTTGTAATAGTAGTGGTACATAGTAAGAAAACAAAAACTTTCTGAAGGAATAATGACACCAAGTATGACCAAATCTATATTCCACCAAAGTTTCTACATATAGACTGTACTCAGCCTTTTCTAGCATTCGTTCTTCCCCAATAAGAACCCTGGGCTGAAGTATTGGTAAATAAATATTACTGATGTGACATTTTAGGTCACATTTCTGGTGCCACCCATACCTTACCTTAAAGCTCATGTAGATGGTAAGAGCATGTAACAAAATTGAATTATGATTTAATAGGAAAGATAAAAGAAATGGAAAAGGAGATTTATGTGCTTACCTGTTAAATCCTTTTCTACAATTCCATAGAGGGCACAGGCTTTAACGCTTGGTATAACTTGGTGTGTTGGAGTCTGGGTACCACATAGTTAACACTTATTCACCACAGCCCAGGCTCCCCCCTCCCCCTATACCCGCTCCCAGCCAGAGGCACTTCAGTTAAGTTAGTAAGCCTAAGGCAAGGAGAAAGAAGGAGGAGAAGGAAGACCAACACGCACTCCAAACACACAGAAGATGTGAAGAGGAGAACTGGAAGCAGAGCAAAGAACCACACAAGACAGGTGCGTCAAAGTGGGCGCCCTATGTCCCCTGTGGAATCGAAGAAAAGGATTTAATATAATACACATAAATCTCCTTTTCTTCTTCCTCCATAGGGGACACAGGCTTTACGCTTATATGGACACTCCTTTGCTGCGCTGAGAACTCTTTGCCCAAAAACCGCATCAGGGTATGCAAAGATGTCAAAGGAATAGAACTTCAGAAACATATTGGCAGAGGAACACGTGGCTGCCTTACACAGCTGCTCCACAGAAGCACCACGTCGCATTGCCCATGAAGTTCCCACCAACTGGGTAGAATGAGCCACAGACAGGGCAGGTCTGCCACAGCATAAGCGAGGCGAATAGTCAAACGGATCCATCTGGCCAGCCCCATTTGTGATAGGCATACTGAACAAAGACCATCTGTCCTATGCAAGTCCTTTGTCCTTCAATGAAATCGATAAGTTGAACTCTGGCGCACACACCGTATTAGCCCAATTCCACTCCTAAAATCCTATCCAATCAGGTTAAACAATATACTATACAGGTTGAGTCCTCCCATACCCGAAATGCTCGGGACCAGGAGCATTTCGGATAATTTCGGTTTTCAGAACACCTTGCGGGGGGTGGGGCTCCGGGAGATGTCACAGGAGGCCTGGCGTGTGCAGCGGAGGGGTCCGGCAGGTGTTACAGGAGGCTTGGCGTGTGCTGCGGGGGTGTCCGATGAGTGTCGCGAGGGATCCGTCGGGTGGAGTCCGGCAGGTATCATGTGAGGCCTGGCATGTGCGGCAGGAGTGGGTAATGCGGGTGTCATTGATCTGTGACATCATAACGTCAGGTCACATCATCGCTGCCACAAAATACTTAGGTTTTTGGAATATTTCAGATAATAGAATTACGGATATGGGAGACTCAACCTGTAAATACAATAAGGAGAGGATAAAAGGTGATACACACAGGTGAATCTTAACAGGTGGATACTAACAAACCAAAAAAATGGTCCAAAACCAAGGAAATGTTTTTTACAATCAGTCTAAGCAACTCCTTCCTCTCATTTTAAAGTGACGCCATGTTGTGGAAATGGATATGCAAAAAAAATGAGAAAAAAACCCACATAATGTGAAGTACTGATAAATCAAATGAATATGTCCCCTTGAGTTGATAGTGGGAACAGTGCTTATATAATCCCCTGTATATACCAAACAGAAAGGAAAGGGCCTTGCCACCAATGTCCTCCAAATTTTTGGCGTACCAAAAACTCATATAAGTGGTACGATGACAAAACACATAATGGTTTCTTTGGAAAAGGTTCACCACTTCAAGTCACACAAAGTAAACAATATGAGGCGTACTTAAACTCGCATCTCAGATGGTTGGGATCCACACATCAAGGTTTCTTTATACTTGTAAACACTTTGTCACATGTCACACACGGAGATTCATCAAAAATCAACAATATTTTTACTACCAACTGAAGAATGTAAAAATATATATTAAAATAGTCTTTATTTGAATTTTAATATTGGAAATATTCAAATAGAGTCCAGGATGAAAAATGTGGAAAAAATGGATATGTACTAGTAACACATTACAGGAAATAAGGTCCAGACAAATCCGAATGGGAACAACTGCATACCTCCTAACAAGTCCAGGTCTCTGTAGTCGTCCTTATGGATACCCACTAGTCACAGGTGCTGTGACTAGTGGGTATCCATAAGGACAATTAAAGAGACCTGGACTTGTTTGGAGGTATGCAATTGTTCCCATTCGGATTTAAGTCCGGACCTTATTTCCTGTAATGTGTTACTAGTACATATCCATTTTTTCCACATTTTTCATCCTGGACTCTATTTGAATGTTAATATTGGAAATTCTACCAAAGACTATTTTAAAATCCTTTGTCCTGTCCCCATAAATCCGGAGAGCTGGCACAACATCCAAGGTGGTCTCCTCCGGTGAAGAATCCGGAATCTGGAAAGAAAGAACCACAATCTCTTGATTCTTGTGGAACCTGCAAACAACTTTAGGAAGATAGCCTAGTCGTGTTCAAAGGACAGCTCTGTCCTTATGAGAGTAGAAATGGAGAGCGACAGGACAATGCGCTCAAGTCCGACACCTGCCGGGCAGAAGCTATGGCAAACTGAAGTGTCTGTGGCTGGGAGCGGGGTATAGGAGGAACCTGGGCTGTGGTGAACAAGCATTAACTATGTGGTGCCCAGACTCCAACCTATATCCAGCGTAAAGCCTGTGTCCCCTATGGAGGAAGAAGAAATATCAATTAACAGCATTGATTTCTGCATTCCAAATGTGCATAATACTGGATAATTGTATAATGTACTGTAGGTTTAGCTTAGGTTTGTATTCCAATCACCATAGCAACAGATCACCTTGATTAGGAAGACTAACTTCAATGTGATGCCATCATGTTTTGTTGCAGTTTGATTCAAATGTAGCTTTTTTTTCTGTAATAGACGTATGGAGATTCTTGTCTAAATTTTGCTAGAACAGGGTTTATGAGGCAATATCTCTAGACGGGATGGGTTGCTGCATGATGGTAGGCCACTGCTATACTACCACTCTCCCATCTATTAGGAGATAAAAGAGTGCATCTGACATTAGCTGAAGGAAGCCAGTGATGAGATGAGTGTGAGGATAATATGTACCTTGGGAAATAATGATTCAATTTAGGCTGCTAAAAAAAAAAATTCCATCATTTAGAAGCCCTCTAATAACGAAGGAGTGATGGAACTAATGAGATCATATAACCAAATTAAACCATAACCACAAATAGCACTGTCCCCAAGCCTTATAGTAGTCAGTGTTGCAGCATTAATTTTCAAAGTAGTGGTATGTATTATACATTATTGGCACAGCAGAGGTCTTATGGTTATTAAAGCAAAACTTATTCATCTCAAAGTGACCACACACAGCAATTCTAATAGCCAAAGTGGTCATCTTGGACAAAACCGGTAAGAATTTGCATGCACGAGAAAGGATGTTATTGGGTTGAGCCCTCATCGGCCAATGGGTCATTGACTGACAGGCAACACTGCCTGGTATAATGATCAAAGTTCTCATTTGCGACCAAATAGGGAGCCGTGCCATACAAGTACATTGCAGTGTGCCACCATCTTTAAACTGATATTGTAACAATGCAATGGCTGTATCATGGGTAAATTCATTAGCTTGAAGATAATCTGCCTCTGGCCAATGCTTGAAGAGCAACCAAAACTTATATTTCAGTAGAGTATTAAAGCCAAGTTGGAAGTGAATATATATATATATATATATATATATATAGGCTTGCACATTGCTCTGAGAGAAAGGCACAATGCATGATAGGTAGCTTAGAATTTAGATTATTGGTTTAGCATTAGAAACTCACCCTTAAAGTATTTTCTAGCCACCACCTTCAATCCCAAGGAGTCCTGTGGCTTGGGAGACGCCGCTAGTCAGTCCCATCAATCGTGATTTCTAGCATGGGAAGCATCTGATTGCGGACAGTAAATAATGGAACGCTGCAGGGTACATTCAGACTTCTCCCGGCTGCTTATGCAAGAAACAGGTTTCAATGTCTGCTGCCTGTGAGAGAGTATCTGCTTCACAATGTGACTTCCAATCATGGAACCCCCTCTTTCTTATTAATTGGTGAAGGCAAGGTTATTGAGGAAAAATAATATAGGTGGAGTTCTCTTTTAACCATTTTTTGTGTGGTTTAACCAATCCGTTTATTTTTATTTTTGGTACAAATATTCAAATGTCATCTCAAAACAGCGTGTTCTGGCAGTGGTCACTATCTGTACTTCAGATACATATTATAAGAGCTAATACTGTGCTAAGTGCTTTGTGGACTAAAGCCAATAAAAAGGATATTTAATCCAAGTAGTATGACACAGACCTGTGGACGCATTACAGCATTCGATTCCTGCACTCTATATATTTAATTTCACAACATTTCTTTCTGAATAATGCAAGTGTCCATATATAAAACAAAGCTGTACCAGCAACTTTATCATCTAGTTCTAAACTTTCGAACCCACACTCTCCACCAAATTTGGAGTGTGGGGTTTAGCTACACAGATTTTAAACAGTTGCTTATTGCTTATATTTTATCTGTTTCATCTGCGGTTAATGCTACTGGCAATGTATACAAACGAATAGGGGACAGAAAACCCCTCCCCCCCAGTCATTATTGTATGATGAAAAACAAAAAGTAACCTCATGCTAGTATGGCAAACAGGGAATGGCATAAATGATTACCAATCTTTTGTGTTTATAGGTCAATTAGTTATTCAATAAAACGAATGCCACTATTTTGCTTTTGGCTCATGATGATAAAATTCATTAATTGAATGGCTAGGGCGATTGGGTTTCCTGGACATTTTTATTACTAGGGAAAACAAAAAAAATCACATTGCAGCATAAAATATTTACTGCCGTTTTGTGAACCTACTCTCTTCATCCTTAGCCAGTTAGTAATGACAGAGCTTTAGGTGCACATGCTCGCGTGACCAACGTAGGAAAATAGAGTCTCTCATTGTACATCTCTTTTAGAGCTCTACACAGATGGAGAATTGTGCTCCCTATCTGGATTCTGACCTGTAGATAACATGGGAAAATACGGTAGCATAAAATACAGGTGCACAGAAGTTACAATCCCCCCAAGTTGTATAGAGAAACAACCGGTTTATTTGCAAAATATTTAAAGGAAAAAGTCTTGTGTTAAATCTGAAAATGAAAATACTGTACAGTTCCAAGAACAAACCCTTGATGAAAGAACACCAACACCACTATTCCGCAATTTAATAATCAACTGATCAAAATAGATTTGTATCATGTGTCAATGCTGGGAGATCACCAGTAAACAAACAAAACACATACATATATAAAATGACCAACGCTTAGTCATTTAGATGAACTAATCTAGCTTTATGCTCTGTACAAATAAGTTAAGTTTAATTTTGGATAAAACACAGTTCTGAATATGTAAGATTTAAATTGGCTTTCTTAAGGGTCAGGAGGGAAAAATCACAAGGTTAAGGGGTTTTTTTTTTTGTTTGTTTTTTTACAGGAGAAACAGTTCACCAAATGTAACAAAACGGACATCTCAGATCAGTGCAAGTCAACAATGGTCATTAGAAAAGTTATATATTGTAATTGTATTGAAGGTAGAACATTCGTGGAATGCCTTTCCCAGGCCCAGCTAGGAATAACACATTTTGTATCCACAATGCTCACATATAACTCTTGAAACACCAACTATGGTTTGGTATTAAATCACCTGTCATGGCATCACAATACACAATAAGAAAGCAAAACACCTCCCCTACTTAAAAGCAGTACTTTAGTCCCTTTAAAAAATAACTTGCTAGCCAACCAGGCAATTAGTATAACCCACTGTAATAATAATAATAATAATCTCTTTTCAAAGTACAGACATGAAAGGAGTGTTGTCTCTACTTTAAGAACACACCTAACTGTATCTTCGCATCCTAACAAATGCTCTTATGATGACAGAGGCAGAAGGAGCAGTTATATATGGCTGCGCTACTGTTTAAAGCCAGAGTAACTGCGCTGTAGAGAGTAAAGCAACCTTTATGTACGAAGGAGTGGGCTCCTGTGCTATTTTCTAGCCACGGCTTGGCATAGGCGGATACACATTCGTCTCGGTGGTAAGCTCTTCAGCTAAAGTGCCGGGCAAGGCGTGAGGATCTGTAGTCCGCTCTTAGCTGTACAAAAGAGTGTAAGATGTTCTTGTCCAGGCTGGCCAGCTGCTCTCCAGAGCAAACCTGCTTTAAGTTATCCGGGGCCACAACCAGAAGGTTACAGAGGGAGTGAAGGGTATCGAAAAGCTGCAGCACGAGAGGAATCTGCAACGTGACAGTAAAACAGCAAATCAGTCGGATACTTTAAAGGTTAAAACCAGGTGCAGGCAGAAGATCAGGTCTTCAAATGTTTGAGGAGACAAGTAAATGTACGACCTCTTTTTGAAACCTAATAAAGCTGCTTCTTACGTGTGACAATTAAACATTCTTAGAAATGGTAAACAGACCTTTTATTAAGCACTGTGTATTTGTTTATTTAATCATTAAACCAGTATTATTTTGCAACAGGGAACAAGTAAATTATATTCATGGCAATAGTTCTTTTTTCACTTCCTATTATGAATTAATAAAGTCTCAGTACTCGGTACCAAGTATCCCAGCAGAGGTTAAAGCTCGAGCCTAAAAACACTATGTTATTATTAGGTCTATTGTAGACAACACACTATGATATTGCTATTAATATTGCAGCCTGATACCAGTGTGATGCCCAATAAAAATCTATTAAAATCAATTGGATCATTATTGATAAATGAAGTTGGAAGTTAAAAGCTATTGGCATCTGTGCAAGCACCTTCCAACTGCAACAAGGAACCATAGACATGATAGAAGTGATGCAGCAGCTCTGGCCGAGGAGGTGGACCTCGTCCAAATTTGGTCATATGTGTGTGTGGCCATATTGGACATCACTGCAGTAGCTCTGTGCTCAAGCTGTGTGGCAACGTCTTCATCACTGCCAGCTTGTAACAGTACGAAGAAATGAAAAAAATATATTTGCAAATATAGAAATGTTTCACTCATTTTAGTAAAGGCCCTTTATAGCCTATAGAGCAACATTGGAATGACTGAAGTAACATTAATATGGAATCTGTAAATGGCTGTGTCAGTAATAATCAGTAGGATGCCTGTTACACAATGCTATTGCTAAGTGGGATAACAAGCTATCAAGGGGATATCATCTATTGTAATAAATCATCTTGTGTTGGTGCCTGCCAGGATTCATTACTTGGTACAGTTCCGCACACACTGCATGGCACAATAACAGCTGAGGTCACACACACCTTTATGGTATGCACTCCTGTTTCCACATTATCCAAGTGCCTGCGTTTGATTTGTGTCCAAATAAAGATTCATACAGTACATTAATAATAGAAGTAGATAGAAATTGGTAATAATGAAAACTATTATAAACCAGTCATAATAAAAAAAACTTTAAAGTTGTTTTTTTAAACTCAAAATACTCAATCAGTATAAACTAATCAGACAGAAAGCTGTAACGTGTAGTGGAAGAAATAAGGGCAGTGGTCTTTGGCTAAATACAAACCTTGAATTCCTTGGCGCACTTTCTGTACTCCGCCACATCGCAGATGGCGAGCATGCCTCCCATTGAGCTGTATGAAAACTGCTGCAGATGCTCGTATATAAGACGATGGAAGCGCAATCCCAGCTCCATAAGAACGGTGTCCACATTCTTCCCATCCATTGAATTACGGATCTTTTCCACTTGTTTTCGCACATAAAGACAAACTTTGGAGCACGCCTGTGTGTAAATAAGTGGGTTAGTCACAATGTAATCATTTATGTTAGAAAGGTGAACGGTCTAAGATTCACAAATTCTGCATTTGTACCCATCGCTTGCATTTAAGTCATACACACAAAAAAAATGAAAAAAATATATATATGTGTGTGTGTGTATATTTTGTAGGATTTCTCATTAATTATTCTCCTAATATCCTATCCAAACGGAAGGGGCAGAGCAGTAGAAAAATATATATCTTGAGTAGGATGAGTAGGACAAAGATTGTCTCCCCTTTAACTGCACAAGCAGAAGAAAACACAACAAACACAATGCTCTGCCTAATTCATCACATACAGAAATCAATGTAGTAGCATGTGTTAAGCATACTTAATGGCTTCATGAACGCAGGTAGTTGGCGTTATATTGTATTATTATATCTAAGTCTGACTAAGGGAAGTCATATTGGTGCACTCACTAACATAGTAAAAGTATGCTTTTTGATTAGGTCATTCTAAAGACTATAAAATGAAAAACAAAAGTGAAAAGACTGAGCCCTAAGACAAGAGAACTGGTCAAAGAGGAAGACGCTGTAGCGATTAGATTGGTGTGTTAAGGCCATGTCAGACAATCAGAGTCAAGGACAGAACCTGAACAGCAACACAGGGGACAGTCTAGAGTTCGGAGACCATAGTCCCACAATCTATTCAGTAACCGATGGTCGAGGACGGGTTCATCAGAAAAGGAGACATGAACCGCAGGCAAGAGCTGAGCAATGGAACACCTACCGATGGAGGATTTCCCACTGACCGTCCACCTACTGCAGTAGGAAAAGAATGCTCCTTTTGCAAGACCAGGAAGTTATAGGTAAAGGAGCAATAGCATGAATAGTTTTCTAACTAACCCATAAACTAACACATGAATCTAACAACACAACTAAATATATACTCATCTATATATAGCTAGCTATCTATATATTAATGTTTTCATATTTTTTGTCTTCCTGTAAATAACTGAAATGCTCCTTTAAAATGGCTTGTTTGTTGCTATAAATAACTCTTTACTGGAATTGCCCTGATTTAGTATCACAGTAATTACCTGGAACCAAGAGAAAAGACGACCATAATGTTACTTACACTAGTGTACTGAATTAATACATTATTTTCATCCTCAGGTTTGAAATCCGTCTTTTTCTGCTCAGCAGTCAAAATCTGCTTCATCTGACCAACCATACAATTTAGTGTCCTGTAGGTACATCAGAAAAATAGGTATTTTTTTATTGTTTTTAACAAAAATGAGTGTTCCACAAGAGTAACATAGAAACCTAAAAACCTACACATTTCTTTCTATCCAACTTTTATAGTATTCTAGAACTTCACGGCCAAGTTATGACTGAAGTGATCAGGTGAGGTTGAGTACTTCCCATTATAGCAACCTATTTGATATAGAGCTGGCGGAACTCAAACAGGTTCTCTCTCATCTCTCTAATCTGAAATCACAGAGTAAAAACTCCTCTGTCCAAATAGCAGGACAGTGGTTGGGCTTCTAAGATCAGCAGCTTTCCTCATCATTGCTCCTGTTAGAGAATGCGGGAAGAGAGACTCTGTAACAGCCCAGTGCTCTCTTGCATGGAGAGTACAGAATGAGGGTGCAGCGGTAACTAGTAGGGCTGGAATTTATAAAACAGACTCAAACCGACGGGGTGCATAGAGGACGGTTTGCAGTGGACCGTAACAGTCCAGGTTTTAAGTATGTTCATGTTTGAGCACAGGTGGCTTATTTGGTGTCTCAATCATTTGGATTTAACCATCGGTGCTAAAGCTTGGATATCATTAAAACCTGGACTGTTAGGGTGCTTTGCGGGCATCATTCGGGAAACACTGGACTACTGGATAGGTCGGTAAATGCCTTTCATAAAACAAAGTCAAGAATTAGAAAGGTGTAAACCGATCATCATCACTTCATTCATTGTGCAAGTGGGCAAACTTCACACACAAAAGGGTCATTCTATCAACCTAGCTACCTTACACACCACAGAATTTCACTGCAAGATCGGCCCTATAAATGAAATGTACATCAGCATTATAATATATAAGTGATATTAGAATAATGCACACCATTTACTGTGGATCATAAAGACATAAACAGCTTTATAAATAAGGACAGAAATAAACTTTGTGCATTCATTGGTTTCCAGAGTTCCTGGTCCCTTCTTATTTCTTATTTATGTAAATGATATGGCACAATGACTGCACATTTTATGCCCTGAAACACTCAACACACAGTAGTTTGACAAACTTGCAATCTGGTACACAATGAAAGGACCTGTAAGTAAACACTATATGGCTCTAACACTCAAAATGAAACAGGAAAAGACATTTCTACACATGCAAACCGTCCCTTAAGCTCTCCAGCTGTTCTATGCGCTGATATGTAGGAGGCAGCAGTTCTGGAGCACTTGGGGTACCACAGGTCACCTGCCTCAGTTATACAATCTGCACAGTACTGCACTGTGTTCTCTAACCTGTCTATACCAGTGTCCAGCTTCACTTCCATTTGTTCGATGATCTCTTTCTTTTTCTGCAGACATTCTGTCAGTTTCGGAGAAGAACTGCAGAGAAAGGGGGGAAAAGATGATTGCGTTCCAACTAGATGACATCAATATATCTCACACCACATGACAGGAAGAAAGGGCACTCACCTAATTAAAGGCATGAGATGATCATTGAATTGTTTATCAAATAAATGGAAAATAGTGTTGGCCTGATGTACAACATCAAAGAAATAGAGGTTGGCATTCTTAGAGTCAGGGGAAGGGATTGCTGGAAAGACAAAAAAGTATCCTTTAGAAAAAATATATCTCCCATATTATAAACGAGGCCTACATATTTGCTAAATACTCTATTCCTAACATATGTAATATACATTGTCCACTTAGTTGATACTATCAACATAAAGTCATAGTAATATAAATTTGCTATTAGAATAAAGGAGCTTTTAGTGCCATATTAGTAATACAGTTCAGATTAGGGACTTGTGCACAGAGTTGCGTGGGACAACAGGTACCTCCAGGGCTGTAGAGTCGGCATTACTTTTGGGTGGAATCAAAGAAATGTACCAACTGAAGCATCAAAATAAAAGCTTACCATTATGTATAGACCATAAATAATATATGGCAAATATATAATTTTAGACTTGTATTTTAATCATTTTATAAATCAGGAAAAGTACTTAGAATTTTTATTGACATTGTAAATTTCTATTTAAAACAATTTGTCAAAGAAGCTTCCCACGAAGCCAGCTGTATTTGAATATTTCAGCCTAACTTTTTGGGTCCCCAGTGTACCCTGTAAAGACAAACGCTGTGATGCCAAGATCAGCAGATATTCGGGCAGTGATACAGATCCAATCTAAAAAGACATTTCCAGTGTACAGACCCCACAGCCCTTGGTAGTTCTACATGTTCTTTTTTGGCAACACCAAATATTTTCAGTTTAAATTAATTTTAAAAATAAGTCAGTCATTTTCAAAAATTTCCATACAACATAATACTGCCCCTTTTTAATAAGTTTTATTATTATACTGATTATTAAGTAGTATTTTGAAAGACACAATTGCATTGTAAGAAGCTAAATTAAGCATACCTCAAATGTTTACAGAGGTATTTTTTGGGGATGTAGTAGGCACCCTGGCGTGCGGGATGCTGACGGTCTAAATACCGGCGCCGAAATCCTGACATGTAGGGATCCTGGCACCAGTATCCTGACCATCGGCATCCCGAATGGTAAGTATCGGGGTGCACAGGTAGGGTAGCGTTAGGTAGCGGGGTTAGGTTTAGGCATTAGGGGGGGGTTAGGCACCAGGAGGGAGGGTTAGGATTAGGGTGTGGGGAGGGAGAGGTTAGGTCTAGCATGCTGGGAAGGGGAGGTTAGGTTTAGGCACTTGGAAGAGGGGGTTAGGTTTAGGCACGGGGAGGGTTAATTAGGGTAGGGAAAAAAAAAAAAAAAAAAAAAACTTACCTTGCGTTCCAATGGGTGTCTGTATTCTGGCTGTCGGCCTGCCACTGACGATATTCTGAACAGCGGCATCCTGACAGCCGGGATATCATACCCAACCCATTTTTTGTATATTTGGTTTATAGTTTTGCAACGTCGTTTTCAAAAAATATATTATATGGAAATTAACTTTCCCACATCTCATACATTCATCTCTTTAAACTAGAGATGTGCAGTTCGGTTTTGCTGAAACCACACACAACAAAACTTTGGGGTTCTGAGTCTAATCGATTGCTGACTTGGATCACTTTGGGGTTCAGAGTGGAACAGATTCCCGGCTCTAGCCTACTGTACGTTCAGAACTAGGATTTAAAAAACAAATCTCTGGTTTTGTATTGCTTGTAAGCAGGTTCAAAATATATGACTTTAGCTGTTTTTAATCAATTTTCAAGAAATCCAAAACAGAAAAGAACCAACACACTTGAGGGTGGTTTTGCCAAAACATCGGGGTCCGCGCACATCTCTACTTTAAACTAGGATGAACTTTGCATTTTCTGATTTGCTGCTGACTGTAACAGAGATATTTACTAAGTTAAATAAATGACAACCAGATGTGTGTTGGTTAGCAATTGAATAACTCTCAAACATATGTCACAATTGAGAACAGTACTAATATGATTATAATATATACCAGTGGTTCCCAAACTGTGTGCCAGGGGTGCCTCAGGTTGGTGGTCTAGCACCCAATCAAATTATTTAGTCAATGTAATGTTAATATGTGGACACAAAGAAGCGCAAACCTGTCCACTACCACATAGCTGAACCTAAGAGACAGGTAAGCACAAGTTACTTAATCATTTATTTTTTCTGAATTTCTCAACAACAAACATTTGGCTTAGGGGTGCCATGAAAACAATGCCAATACTCTAGGGTGACGTGATTCATAAAAGTTTGGGAACCACTGGTCTATACAGTAGAAGTAGATTACTGGTCACAAACATACACTGCAATGCCCAAGGCACCTTTCAGCCTCTAGCTGTTACTAAAAGTGTATTGAGGTATAAAGCTTCTAATTGGCTGGGCATGCTGGGATTTGTAGTTCAACTGCTAAAACCACAGGATACTCTTCCCTATTCTGACATTCTATAAAATTAGAAGAAGAATGGATCTTACCGACTAATCCTATTTCCAAGGCATAATCAATGTGTTCAATACATAAGTAGTCAACAAGTATTGAAAATATTCTAAATGCATTCTTTGGGAGATCTGACAGATCTGAAAGCTGAGAACAGGAAAAGGAAACATTTACAGTCATTGCATAATATTTATGTAGGGCTTGGAGAAAACATTGTAAATGAATTAATAGATGCAGCAATAATAAAACATACTAAAACTACAAAGAACATGTCACAGAGTCATAGGACTGATGGATGGTTAGTTATTAGTCTACTTATATTTCGCCACTGAGGAAAGCCAGTCCCAATAGTAATATTTTTCAAAGACATCAAATTACTGCACCAGCAGCTTAGAAAAGGGGATTTTTGGTTACTTACCATTGAATCCTTTTCTCTGAATCAGGTTGGGGGGGGACACTGGACCATGTGGTTGTTAGTGTTCACTCTAGCTCCGGCGGCAGGCAGGGCGCCGGAGTTAGAGAAGGTACTTAAGCGCGCGCAGCACACGAAAAGGGGGCGTGGCCATTGAAAAGAGGACGTGTCTATAAGACGGCACCTTTTCGTCATTCTTGGGGGCGTGCCCGGCACTTACGGACATGCCAGGCAGCCCCCAAGCGCTGCAGACAGGGAGCATAGAGGCCGGGCGCGTGCGCTTAGCGTCTATTCACTGGCGGTGCCCGGGTCACCGCACATTTGCCCACCCGCGGGACACTGCGACCCGCAGGTGAAAACGGCACCCGCAGGCTGTGAGTGCAGGGTGCTTTTTGCCCTCCAGAAGAGGGCAGGGCACAGCACCCCGCTAAAACAGCCTAGCGGGAACGCTTAGTTGTAGAGGGGACTGCAAGGAGCTGGCACTTAAACTATGTAACTTTTAACCCAAGCTCCTCCCCTCTGCAACCCCATGACTGCAGTACAACTTCAAAAGTGCCCGGTAAGGAGAAACAGTAACTCAGTGAAACTGTTATAACAATAACCAAATTAATGGTTCCGTAGGAACCAATGCTGTCAAAAGTACTACGCAACACGACTGAGGGAGGGAACGCAGTGTCCCCCAGCCTGATTCAGAGAAAAGGATTCAATGGTAAGTAAGCAAAAATCCCATTTTCTCCTTCATCAATGCTGGGGGACACAGGACTATGGGACGTTCAAAAGCCGCCCCCAGGGGAGGGAACGCTCAGGCTGCCTGACCAGAGAACTGTATGCCCAAAGTGGGCATCGCCGAAGGCAAAAACATGAAACCTGTAAAAACGCGCAAACGTGTGGACAGAGGACCCATTGCACGCTGCGCAGGTGGTCGCCAACGCCCTAGTAGAATGAGCCGACACCTTGGCAGGTGCCAGTCGCCCTGCATTAGAATAGGCCCGAGAGATGACAGAGCGGATCCATCTTGCAATGGTCTGCTTTGTGGCCCAGCCAGTCACGTTTCTGAGCGTCGTAGAGAACCAGTACTGAGTCCGTACGATGTAGGGCAGAAGTTCTGTCCAAGTAGATCTGCAGGGCCCGGACGATGTCTAACAGTGTCAGATCGTCCCGGTAAGTCTCCGATGGGGAAAACACAGTAAAGACAATTTCTTGGTTTAAGTGGAAAGCCAAAACAACATTCAGTTGGAACGAAGGAACTGTTCGGAGAACAGCCCGATCGTCATGGAATATGAGGAATGGTGATTTGCAGAGACCCGCCGAGCTGAGGCAATGGCCATAAAGAAAACCAATGTCCACTTGACAAATCTAACGTCCACGGAATCCAAAGGCTCAAAGGTAGCCTGCTTAAGAGCAGAGAGGACCAAGGTCAGATTCCACTGAGCCACTGGCGGCTGAAACGGAGGTTGAACCCTCACTCCTTGCAAAAAAGTCCGAACCTCTGGCAAGAGGGCCAGACGCCGCTGAAAATAAATTGACAGAGCCGAAATCTGTACTTTCAATGAACAAAGCCGCAAGCCGGCTTCCAGACCTCCCTGAAGGAAAGCTAACAGCCTCGGAAGGCGAAACTGGGAGGTATGAACGCCGCGCAGTTCACACCACAAGATGTAGGTCTTCCAGACCCTTTTATAGTTGCGCGACGAAACCAGTTTCCGAGCTCACAACATAATACGGACAACAGAAGGGGAAAACCCCTTAGCTTTTAATAGCTCGGTCTCAACAACCAGGCCGTTAAAGCCAATGGAGGAAGGTCCTCGTGCCGGAACGGACCCTGCAGGAGCAGAACTGGTTGCTGCAGAAAGCACCAACCGGGACCTACAGTCAGCTTGAGGACAGCGGCGCACCACGACCTGTGCGGCCAGCATGGAGCCACGAGGATCACCGGAACTTGTTGCTCCTTGAACCACCGGAGTACCTGAGGTAACATGGGAATCGGAGGAAAAAATATATGCCAAACGGAAGTTCTGCAGAACGGTCATAGCATCTACTGTGAAGGCCATTGGATCCCTGGATCTCGCACAAAATCAGGGAACCTTGTAGTTGTGCCGAGAAGCTATCAGGTCCACCTCCGGAAGGCCCCACTTCCATACCAACTGCTGGGAGACCTCCGGATGGATAGACCACTTCCCCGGCAGGAAGGTGGTCCTGCTGAGGAAGTCCGCCTCCCAATTTTCCACAACCGGAATGAACACCGCAGAGAGTGCAGGAACAAAAGCCTCTGAATGCGACACGCCTCTGCCATGGGTGCTGCCCTGATAGTTCACATATGCCACAGCCATGGCGTGATCCGACTGAATCCTCACTGGGCAGTCGATCAGGATAGGCTGGACTCCCAAAAGAGCCAGATAGATGGCCCAAAGCTCAAGAACATTGATCGGTAAAAACAGTCTCCGATGACGACCAAAGACCCTTTAGACAAAGACTCGACGTCACTGTTCCCAAACGCTGAGACTGGCGTCTATAGTCCCAATGACCCAAGCTTGGAGCGACCAAGGAGCGACCTTGGAACAGGTGATCGGAAACCAGCCACCATCGAAGAGATTGCCAAACGCTGTCCGACAGAACCAGAAGCTGAGAGGAGAGGTCATCCGTGCGACCCGACCAATTTTGGAGAATCTCCCACTGGAAGTTTTGTGAGTGGAAGCAAGCGTACTGGATGGTCTCGAAGGTAGAGCAACTTCATGTACAGCCAGATGGCAAGGCGAGGCACTGACAGTACCTTCGTGACCAAATCCTGGAGGGCCCGGGCTTTGGACTCGGGCAGGAAGTGAATTGGAGGACGCGGTTGCCTACCCCCGACTGGACTGGGACTCCATCAGGCGCTAGGCTTCTCATGAGCCTTTGGCTTCCGGGTGCCTGTAGGCACCAGAAAACCTGCCCCATGGAGCCGTACCCCTGCTGGGGAAAAAACATCCCCGGGCAGCCTGACCTCTAACCGATGCTCCCCCTCGAGAATGAGGAACGTCAAGCACGGAACCATGGGCCAAGCTGTTTTTGGGCCACTACGGACAGGAAGGTGCTTTTCCCTCCAGTTGCTTGGGCAATGATGGTTTCCAATTCAGATCCAAACAACCCCCTAGCAAAAAGGGAGAGATTCTAAAGAACGCTTGGATTCAGCGTCAGACTCCCAGGCATGGAGCCAGAGTGGTCTCCAAGCCGAGACGGCCGTAGCCTCGCGCACAAACCTGGGCACCGCCCTGGACGATCTCGCACACATATTCCGCTGCCCCACGAAGCTGTTCAGCCAAAACCAGTAAAGCATCTCTGGATAAGTTACCCTGAAGTCCAGCAACCAGTCTGTCGGCCCATGTCTCCATGGCCCGAGTGACCCACGCGGAGGCCAGCAAAGGGTGAATAACAACCTCTGAGCCAATAAAAATGGACCAAAGGCAGCCTTCCAATTTTTTATCCAGCGGATCCTTGGACGCCTAACCCTGAACCAGAAGCGCAGTGTGCTTGGCCAAACGTGCCACTGCCACATCAACCTTGGGAGGCTGTTCCCAATTGGCGACCTGGCTGACAGGAGCATATAAAGGGCCACAAACTTGCGAGGGATGGCGAACTTCTTATCCGGCACCTTCCACGCATTCTCGATGAGATCTGAGAGGTCCGAAGAAGCCCGGAAACAAATAATCCTCTGACGCCTACGCTTGAATGGTCCCATCACTGTTGCTTGGGTATCCAAGTCCAGCCCCATCAAGCAGCATCTTGACGGGGCTCCTGCAGCCGCTGCACTCCAACAGTGCGCTGCTGTACACAGTAACCCAAGTAAAACTTAAAAGAAAAAAATTATAAATAAAATAAAAGAAGCCCTAGCTAGAAAAGGGCTAACTCCTCAGGCACTAAACTACACTGCAGTCATGGGGTTGCAGAGGGGAGGAGCTTGGGTTAAAAGTTACAGCGTTTGTTAAGCTTATTAAGTGCCAGCTCCTTGCAGTCCCATCTACAACCCCATGCTCCAGTGTCCACTACAGCCTTAATGGAGGGGAAATTACACCTGATACAGGATCAATCATGCAACATGTGGCTACAGGTCAAAATGACATACAGTATGTGGAATTGATGTTTATTACATTAAACTCACATCCACTCCTCCACTTCTACAACATACTGTATCAAGCCTTTTAAAGAGTGTAGAAGTGGACATGTGGAGATGTTTCCCATAGCAGCCAATTCTAGCCAGCATTTATCAAATACAGTCTATAAAATGATAGGTAGAAGCTGCATGGTTAACTATGGGCAACTTCTCCATTTGTCCACTCTTTACAAGGCCTGATCTATCTAACCCACTGTTCTGGAAGATGGTTAAAAGCACAGCAGACACATATCAGGTTGAGCACCCATAACATGTTCTCCCAGATGCCACCTCAGCATGCCTCAAACCCCAGAAACTGGGCAATCTAGCAGACATGATCACATCAGTAGCAATAAAAGCTGCAAATGGGATAGGAGAACGTCACCTCCCAGTGGATGAATACATAAACACAATCATTGTAAAACAATGGAAAGTGACAATATACAGGTCCTGCTGCGCCTTACCTTGTGACATCTTTCAAAAGCACGTTTGGTTTCCTGCAAGAGATTTACCACCACTTCTTGGGCCAAAAACGTCTCACCGTGAGTTTCTATACTTGGTCCAAGATGCAAGTTTGTGCGCTGCCTAATCCTTTCTTTTAAGTCTTGAATTCTGTTATATAATACACAAAGACAACTCCGCATTATCAGTATTATAATTTCCTTTGTATCTCTGGCATTCCAGATTCATTTGGGATTCAAAAAGCTTTTAGCAATGTTTTACAGAAAATCTATCAACACAACTGGAAATGTGGGGTCAGTAATTTCCACGCATAATAGAGTCAGACACGTTCTACCTCCCTTCTCAGTTAAAAAATGCCAAACATATCAGACAGAATTAATAAAAAGTTGCTGCTGAGAAGGCTGCAGTTTGAAGGGGAGAAAGTTCAAACTGAAAAACCTATCATGTCATTCATAGGTTTTAATGTTATGGTGACAAGAATTAGACAAAACATTGGACTATGGATCACTATTGTGATTGCAGCTGCGATTACGCACAAGGCCGTCGCACAGCCAGTATAGACGCGCTCACTACCGCCATCTCACATCTGTAATACCTTCCAGTCCTGCGTATACATCGGTCCTTCGCGCAGAATTACAACTGGTCTGACCTTACTCAGAAATTGCTAACCTCGCTGTATGCAGTGAGTACCCCAGCTGCGTTGCCGTCGCAGTGGCTATTTTATGCACGCCTATGCAACGGCGTTCAAACGGACAGGCATGCCTTCGTTTCTTTGCCCACCCCCAAATGCTAACCTCCATTCACTCTCTCTGCGATGGCAGACATACTTGCCGACGCAGAGTCAGACAGGAGAGGGAGGGGGCAGGGACGTGTTATGCTGCACTCTACAGTAGGGCCGACGGGCGATATTGTTAAAGAACTGCGGGAATGCGCATATCGTGGGTACACACTAGACGATGTACCCGATATGTTGCTCCGATCCGTGGGACCGAACGACATATCATCTAGTGTGTACCCCCTTTACAATGTTTTCAAGTGAACCTTTCTCATTTAAGGAAGTCATTTAAAATTGGTAACTGTAAGCAAAGGGATAAGAGTCAGATAACACTGTGGTATTGATTTAGAATAGACACTTTATCAGAGTAACGCAAACACTTTTGCATATATACCACTTACCCTCCAGTTCCAATCGGCCTCTTCTGATGGTTCTTAGAATCATAATATCGTTGTAAGATCACTGAACTCCGACTTCTTAAGTAAGCAGTTTCTACATCAATATAGTTCTCCAAGTAAGAAATGAAAATGGACTTGATCAACTTGGACAAAAAAGTTTGCTTGTCTGTTCCCAAATTGAATTCCATAAGCTTACTAGAGAGAGTAGTAGTTCTGTAGAAGATATAAAACACATATACCAAAAATTAGTGCATGCCACGAGACCCATCTGCATGGTCCAACAGAAAAGTCCTCTGCTATGCCCAACAGACATCTTTTAAAAAGAAAAGATTGAACACAATTCTTAGAAAGGAAATATAATGAAGATATTAGGTTCAGGTTTCAATGAATATAGCCATTCGTAAACATTTTTGAATTATTTTATTCAATTTCATCACAAAGTGCAAACAAAACTCTAGCGGCCTTTTTATCAATAATATTTGTGGGATATCCCCTGAAGGGATGCAGTCATTAGGTCGGCAATAACAATGTCGGCAGTTATTACGTCGACATGTTCACATCGACATGTGAACTGCCGACACTGGCAGGGTTTAGGGCCAATGTACTCACCAGAACCCTGCGTCCATCTGTATGGGCGCAGATTGGTAAATCCCAAAATCGGGCAATAAATCTGAAATTTATTCAATTGTGGTTTTCAGATTGCTGATGTATGGGGACCTTAACAGATCTTTTCCAGTGATTTGCAGATAATTTTCAGCAAACACAGATCTGTCAATCATAATACTATGTCTGCAAATCAGCTGATCATGTCCATACACTAGCAATCTACAGCCCCAATCCATCTGTGAAATCCAACATGTTGGACAATCTCATTTAACAATTCCAATCACTTTTTTGGTTGCAATCTGTGATCTGTGAAGCCCATACATTGCAGATTTGTTTATACACAAATAGATTGCAAATTGCAGAATTGCCACAATCGATTGCTGATGTATGGGGGCCTTTAGTACATAGACTCTTTAGTCCCAGAATCACTATCCATATGGTACTGTATCCTATCAATGGATCGGCAACACTGTCATGAATGCTGGAGCAGCTCTACCAATGACCCCTCTCACGCCATACAGATGACAGGTGCACTTTAAGACAACACACAGAACTTATACTTTCAAAGCAACAATTCAGCAATAAATATATGCAAGATAACTTCAGTTGTTTGTGCCTGCAGCCAACACCTTGATAAACACACTCCTTCCCCCCCCCCCTCTACTAAAGCTGTACAACATTACTCAAAATAAATTTGCCAAATTAATCAATTTTTACCTTGTGTACAGATCATAGAGATTGTTCAGATATTGCTCAGCATCCGATTTTCTACATTCTTCCAACTGCTCTTTCACAAAACTCTAAATTGGGGAAAAAGGCACAATCTTAGCTGACTTCGGGAAATGGTATGTTAACCGTGTCCTGTACAATTAGCCACAGCCTATGTAAACAAAATTAGGAATGATTAGGTTTTCTTTCATCTGGATGTAAATACGCTAGTCACAGTCTCACATTTATCAGGCTCCCAGAGATACGCCATTAGAGATGATACCTATCAGCAATGATAAACATTTTAAAATACAGTAGGTGAAGGATACAGTGAGGTCTTTATTAAAGGTCTCAGGTGAAAGATTTTGAATGGACCATTCTGACTATAAGTGGCCATACTTTTTCCAATCTCATGGAAGAGAGGTCACATTGCTTAAATCCACATCTGCTATTTTGTGGGAGTTTTTGCACCTATTCAAAAAACCATACTAGACAGCCTAAATACCAGATAGTCGCAACAGGAATCGGTGCCCATATTTAAGATATTCCCATGGGTTACTACTACAGGTTGAGTCTCCCATATCCAAAATGCTTGGGTATTTTGGATAACGGAATATTCCGTATTTTGGAATAATTGCATATCATAATGAAATATCTTGGGAATAGGACCCAAATATACACACAGAATGCATTTATGTGTTATATACACCTTATACACACAGCCTGCAGGTCATTTTATACAATATTTTCAATAATTTTGTGGCTCAAGCAAAGTTTGTCTACATACATGAAATAAATCTCTATGTTTCATTTACACCCTATACACA
This sequence comes from Taudactylus pleione, assembly GCA_031769625.1. NCBI lineage: Eukaryota > Metazoa > Chordata > Amphibia > Anura > Myobatrachidae > Taudactylus > Taudactylus pleione. The sequence continues at coordinate 2,159,202 of JAUIMM010001073.1, forward strand.
CTGCCTGAAGGTAAATTTATACCATATGTTGTAATAATTTGTGCCTTAGACAAAGTTTGTGTACATTGAACCATCAAAAATCAAAGGTTTTATTATCTCAGTCATGGCAAAATTATTCCGTATTTCGGAATATTCTGTTTTTCGGAATATTTGGATATGGGAGACTCAACCTGTACTATTAATTATTTATACCTTAAAATCCATCATCTTGCTATATTTATAATCTTGTTCCTTTCAAGTTTAAAAACTATTGTTCAATGCTGCCAAATGGTTACAGCTATCAACAGATAGCTGAAATGTGCAAAGTACAGCAGAATGGTGTTAGGACAACAGTGAGTATAACCTTTAAATGTATCATGCTTAATATACGAGCAGCTATAAGCATCTTTGTAGTTGTGGGGCCGTCCTATGTTGGAGAAGAATGGATGGTACGGTGTACACTGAAAATACCAGACAACAACAGAGCAGAAGTCTGATGTCCTGGGACAGATTTTCTAATTGATACCTCTAGTTTAGATTGGTTGATGTACTATTTTGGGCAGCACAGTAGCAGTGCTAGGGTCATTCACTTCTGACCAGGGCCCCATCTGTGTGGCATTTGTATGTTCTCTTGCTGTTAAATAAACATTTCTGCCTTTACTCTACATCAGCTTTCAAAAATGTCATTAAGTTACTGATTTGATGCATATTGATTATTGCTTCAGCACGAGGCCAAACCTACATTCATGAGGTAATGGATGATGGTGAATAAATAGCTTACACACATTGTCACAGATATTAAATTAGTCCAGGCTACAAAATGGCTGCTTCCATAGCTTGCAAGCGACATGCCCACTTTAAATGGCGTACCTGAATTTTGACCTCAAAAATGTTTTGTATAAGTTTGGCCAAAATTATTTCTGGATTACTGAAAATATCTCCAACTTCTTTGTTTACACGCTGGCACAAGATAGCCGAGTCTTCAAATATGTCATTTCTCAAATAGGCTCCCTAAAACATAAAAGGGGACAATACAAAACATCACCATCATATACATGATGTATTATGAATAACAGACCTAAAACACACTTCAGGTGTTATATAGTTCATATTACCTCTTGACACTGATTTATGTACACATCAACACAGTGGGAGTAGCCCTGTGGAGAAAACATTGTAACATAAATCAGAAAGATAACTTACATTCACACTTTATTCATGTAAACACTATATTATGTCCTGCTCTTCTTGCTGTGAGATCCTCAAGTTACTAATTGGTAATACCAAGCAATCTACCATGTTATTTTGGCCACTAAGGCAAAGTTTCCATTGGAGTTTATAAATATGTAATCATATGCAAGATGTCTCTAATTAATAAGATATGCAAGGAGAATAAAAACCAAATGAAATATTTCTCTTTAAGTTTGTGGACACATCTACATGTAATAAAAAAATCCCATTTTGTGGGCTAAAGTAATAGTCACAAAAATGCAGAGCCGAAATGACGTCACTATTCACAGAAAATGAAGATGCTGCATTCTTCTGTTTATCGGCTCAACCACAAAATTGATGACAGGTGCAGTTCAAATAGTTCAAGTACCTTGAAGTGAAGCAATACTGCAGCCACTTCTCTCATACGAGAGATCTCTCCTCTTCTCTGGGCACTTGTAAATTCCTGAATTAACTGGTGTTCTAGATCATGGTATTTACCTACGAGAAGTCAAAAGCTAGTCAGTTCAGCATTCAGACCACACAATTTCGAAAAAAATAATAAAAATGGAAACACAGATATGTGGCAATGTCTCCTGTGCCGCTACCCACTTATGGAATACCTGCCATACCCAATCAGAGACTCCCACGGCCTTCAAATCTAGGAACAGAAAACCCATCTCTTTATTACAGAGCTTCCTATTACTTCCACATATGTCTGGCACTGCAGAGCACCTTGCAAATCAACAAGAATAATAATAATAAAAATACAGAACTCACTAGCAATTTTTGACTTCACTTCAGCAAACCTGCAAGGAGAAAATAATGACTGTAAATTAAATAAAGGAAAGGGAACACTTTATAATGGAAACTTATTGCACAGTTCATTTTGTCAAAAATATAAATCTTTAAAGAAAAGGTCTTGCTATATGCAGTAGCTTCAATGTTGCTCTTCTCAACTTTTGTATGGGGGCCTTAAAGCATTTGTTGAGGGTGCAATTTCTGATACATTATAGAACCCCCATCCCACTATTTTTTTTTTAGATATATTTTGAAGAAAGGCACCTGCTTATCAATGCAAGTCATTTACCATATTGTATAGGTTGACATACAGTAACTTTGATAACAGTCAATCCTGGGATTGCTCTGTAAAGCTGTCTTCTGGAACATTCATATGGTTGCTGTGCAAGGTTCTCTATAGCAACCCGAATGCTGCTTGAGAACTTGAAACCAGTGACAGAAGGCCAGCATAGAAAAGCAAGCGGCAGTGAGAGGGGTGGACATTTCTAAATATTCACCCATACCCAGCAACACACAACAGTGAGAGAGCACCTTTATACTGGGTTGGTCAAATGTTAAAAATCAGAAATCGTATATACACGCATGCTGGGTCTCAATATAAGTACAAAACCCTCTCTGGAGGTTGAGTTTCCCGAAGTTTCTATCACACTGCATAGGTGAATGCCGCAAGATGAGAGGAGGGGGTTTCTAGCAAAGTACGGAGTAAGTGCTTCAGTGAACCAGGTTCTCTGAAGCACTGAAAATAAAGAGGATTTAATTAGCGGAGTAAAGGTGGCCACACACCGACCACACACTGAACTTTTTAGTCAGACAAGCCAACTTCTCCGAAACCCCCCCCCCCCCTGCCACTACCACCCTCGGCTTGTCACCCTTCAATACACACACTTTTTGCTTCGACTGCAGGATAGAGCAGTTTCACATTAGTTATCTTGGATTCAAAAAGAAGTTGCCGCTGTCCTGGACCCGACTGAGATGTGGGGGAGGAGACAAAAGCAGTGACCGCAGCACCAGTGCCAGTGACCGGGAACAGATCAGGTAAGGCAAGTTTTAGTCTGTAAATTCTTCATGGGGAAGGGACAATATTAATCTACTGTTTTGAACATTAGAATATAAAGATTGTGCTTCTTTGTATTTCTATATGTTGGTTTCTGACATTTCAATAACCCAGAGCTTATGCAAGACCATGTTGGTTACATGTTCTGTACAGTAGCAATCACAGTCCACCTATCTTGCATGTGTGTCCCCCACCACACTGTAGGCAAGCCATTGTAGAAGCCAGCTGGTAAAGCATGATGGGCATTGGAAAATTAAGAGCTACACCACACTAAGATATGGGGCTGTATTCACAGCCACCAAATTACTTACCTATCAAATGGCAGCTCTTGAGCAATTAAATGCAACTTCTGAATGATATCAGCTGCCTCTTTGATCTGTGAATACAATAATAATGTTTAATAAATAAGTTTGTTATTAAATATGTATTGTGTATCAATTCCGTCAAAGAAATATATAAAACAAATCTCTGGTGATGTCATAGGTTCAGAAACGTTTACCTATAATTCTGGAATTTTTAAGTATACAAGTAGGTACAAATGAAAAGAGATGACAATTATGAACAAACTAGAAAAGGGAATGTGACAAACAAAACGGGTTTCATTTACAATGCATGATAGATTTTAAGTATGTATATGGTGAAAAGCTGATTTCAGGAAATATGTAAACAGTATGAACTACAATCGCACTAATTCTTAATTTACATTTGCCTTACATTAATATACATGGTCACAGCACTGACACACAATGGGAGAAATGTATTAACTGGTGGTTAACGAGCGGTAAATGTCTGGACCTCTGCGACCCATTATAGTGGTGAAGCAGGTCCAGGCACATGAATTTTAATATGGATCCTGCAAAACGAATGAACATCAAAACTTGAAATTTCCAAGGCAGCCATCAATAGAGCAGACTCAACAAGAAAAAAGTCTGCACAGGAAATATGTAAAGCTGGATACACACTTAGCAGATCTAATGCAGATCAAGTGATCTGCAGATATATCTGCCACTGCAAGTGTACGGTCGATCAGCTGATCGCCCCAACACACAGTACGATGAGCAGATACCTGCCATCGGCTGTGCAGCACAGCCGACGCGATATGTCTGAACGACGTCGTTCACAGACATATCGCTGGTACACACTGGCCGATGGGCATACGATATATCGGACGATCAATTGATCGGCCAGTATATCGGCCAGTGTGTGCCCAGCATTAAGGCCCCCATACATCAGAGATTGATTGCAGCAATCGTTCAATTTGCAATCAATTGTGTATAAAAATCTTTCCCTTTTTCAATTGATTGCAGAATTGCCACAATCCACTGAAAAAGGGAAAGATTTTTTTATACACAATGGACTGCAAATTGCACGATTGCTGCAATCAATCTCTGATGTATGGGGGCCTTTAGGCTGTCCCCAATCGTCCATCTGGTGTTGCCTTGTCGTGTCTAGCTGAGGACAGGTAGCCCATGGCTAGAATTCAGTATTTTTCTTTATTCTAGAGAGCATATCCAGAGGTGAGAATCCCTCAGCAGCAGAATGTTAGCCGGCTCCAGTTCACCAGCCAACACAGGGCCTGATTCAACAAAGAACGCACGTGTGCAGACGCACGCACCAGTCCGCTGTGAGAATCTGCAAATCGATGCATACGCGCGGAGACCGCAACACAAGTTGCAGACGCACAGCCCCATACCAAGCCGCCCATCTCCCTTTACCATCAGACTCATTAGCATAATAGTGGTTGACCTGACCTGCCGCAGGATTTTGCCTGCTTCCTGCGTACAGCTCACGGTATGGCTGCATATGCCGCCGCACTGCCTTAATTATGCACGCCCCTGACCACCCCCAAACAGCACTTCTGGTCAATCAATTTTGGAAGGGTCTGCATACACACTCCATTTAGTCTGCATACTATAAACCTGATTGCACTTGCTAGTTCGCGCACGCACATTGCGATGCATGCGCAGTGCGAAAACATTGGCCAAGTGCGTGCGTTCTCTCATGTGCGTTCCTTGCTGAATCAGGCCCACAAGTCCCTTGGAGGACCAAAGATGGAAGTCTGGCATCTTCACCAGGATCACATTGTTAATATCTTTTAAGTCAGCTAAAGGAACTTCGGCATACTGTGTGGAGGGGGTCAGCTAAAGGAACTTCGGCATACTGTGGGGAGGGGATCAGCTAAAGTAACTTCGGCATACTGTGTGGAGGGGGTCAGCTAAAGGAACTTCGGCATACTGTGTGGAGGGGGTCAGCTAAAGGAACTTCGGCATACTGTGTGGAGGGGGTCAGCTAAAGGAACTTCGGCATACTGTGTGGAGGGGGTCAGCTAAAGGAACTTCGGCATACTGTGTGGAGGGGGTCAGCTAAAGGAACTTCGGCATACTGTGTGGAGGGGGAGTGAGGTAGAATAAACAGGTCTCTATTTTTTTCAGAAGGTAGAAAGGAACAGCTCCAGGTATGGGCACACCAGCAAAATGCCTTAGTGATTGATAAAGCATATAAAATCAAAGGGAAACAGCCTCCAGGGACATAGCTTTCTAGGCAGAGAAGGCTCAGGCTACATCAGAGCAGCAGGATGGAGTTCTTGGAATTACTTTCATAAAACAACATGGGTGTGGAAGCTTTAGCTGAAGCTGAATTTGGAATCAAAAAATATAATATTGCAAGTTGAAGTTACCCCAATTCAGGAGTGAATTTAACTGCTTGGGTATTGAACCTAATAGCAGCAGCTGCAATGCAGGGAAATTAATTCTTTGAATGCCTAAATGGAGATCTAGACTCTGGCGCCTAACTGGCAAGGATAAGGGGGAATCGCCCTAAACACTGCAGGGGTTAAAAAAAAAAAAAAAAAAAGGGGGGGGGGGGGTTCCCCTTGATAACACAGGAATTTCTGGACTGTACACATCTCGTCAGCAATTCACGAATATATGCATGTTTATGTATTTTATTATTACTTTTATTGCATTAAGAGTATATATAAACAATTGAGAATATATAAATTAGTTGTGTGAGTTGCAGAAGGCTGTATTTGTCGAATGGCCTCAGGCCTAGAGAGGATGAGGCCTGCCCTTTTCTCTTTAAAGTAAGAAAATCTGTGTCTGATGCAGCAGCCATCTTGTTTAATGTTTTAGCAATAAGAATTGTAGGTTTAAAATGTGAGTTTTAGAGTGTACAGACTAGTAGACAGCAAGTCTCAGATTTTATAAATAAAAAGAGATAAATCAAGATAGCTTTGGTCTGCAAGAAGCAGGAGCTGAAGGCTACATGGGAACAGAAAGATAACACTGAATAGTGTCAATATTATGGTTAAGACACCCATAACCAATTAAGGCCTAGCACGTACAAATATTAAATAAATTAATATTCCCCATTGAGTTAACTGGAGGTATAGCCAAAATGAAAGTATAAAACTCAGCAGAGAGAGAGGGAGGGGGGAGCAGTCAGAGGACAAAGGAGAGAGGACACACAACGAAGGTCTGGGGGTGCTGGTGCCATTGCCGTACATTATGTATGAAATTGGCTGACTGGTATGCTGCACTGGGTGTCACAAATTTATTTTACAAGTATTCCCTACTGCTGTTAATATAACCTATGTTTTTGTTGTGAGTCTGCACTGGCAAAATACATGTATAATTAAGCTGTCTTTAAGTAAATGCATTGTCATTTATTTTAGAATCTGTATGTGTGTGAATTATTTAATTTCTCTTTGTGACGGGTAAGGTTTATAAGTAATCCATTATACATTGCGTTATCACCCTTTATAGTGGCTGTCCCACAGACCGGAGAGGGGAGTGGCTTGATGACAATCACAGCCTTCCAGACTAAACATTTAAACATCAGGAAAAAGGAGAGAAAGTATTAAAAAAATAAGAGTTATGGTGTAACATACCTTTGTTAACTCTTTCTTCGAGGTTCATAGGGTCCACAGGAACTACCACCGTGGGGTATGTAGTTGGAATAATCCATTGCACCAAACAGCTACAGCTTTTCAAGATGCCAGCATGCACAGGACCTCCTGCCTATATACCCTGCCCCCAGCCACAGGCAGTTTGTAAACAAGCCTAAGGGCAAGATACAAAGTGGAGAAGGAAGTACAATGTACACAAGAAACACTCTCAAAAAACGAACAGGGAATCAGTGACACAAAAAGAAAGGAACAGATCCCAACTGAGGCCAGGTGCGTCAGGGTTGGTGTCCTGTGGACCCTATGAACCTAGAAGAAAGAGAGTTAACAAAAGGTATGTTATACCATAACTCTTATTTTCTTCTTCAGGTTTCATAGGGTTCACAGGAACTACCTTGGTGATGTCTTAAAGCAGTTCCTTTAAGGGTGTGGACGCTCCTGACCAGAGAGGAGAATCCGCCGCCCAAAGGAAGCATCCTGGGAGGCAAATGTATCAAATGCATAGAATTTGATGAAAATGTGGACCGAAGACCAAGTCGCCGCCTTGCACAACTGTTCTACAGAGGAACCATGTCTAAATGCCCACGATGGACCCACAGGCCGAGTAGAATGTGCTGTCATCGTGTTTGGAACAGGGAGATCAGTCTTAGTATGCACATGAGAAAGTCATACTCAGCCCCCGAGCCAGAGTCTGCTTGTTAGCTGGCCAGCCTCGCTTATGAAAGCCATATAACACAAAAAATGCATCCGAATTTCTGATGGAATTGGTATGATCCACGAAGTTACGAAGAGCTCGAACCACATCCAGTGAAGCTTCACCTACAGAAAGGCCAAAAGACAAAAGGCTGGGACTACAATTTCTTCATTCATATTAAAACGGGATACAACCTTTGAACGTAACCCACCATTGTACGGAGGACAGCTCTATTCTGGGGAAAAAAATCTAAAATGGAGACCGACATGAAAGTGCTGCCAAATCAGAAACTCTGCGTGCTGAGGAGATAGCGAGGAGAAAGAGCATCTTCGCTGTCATCCATTTGAGATCCACGGTGTCCAAGGGTTCAAAAGGGGGAGCCTGCAGTGCCCTGAGAACCAAGGATACCATCGGTGCCATCGGAGGTTGCAGATGGAGAACACACTGAAAAAATGTTCTAACATCTGGCAGAGTGACAATTCTGGGCTGGAACCAAACTGACAAAGCAGAAACCTGAACTCTCAAAGTAGTCAGATGAAGATTTAAGTCTAGTCCAACCAGAAGAAAAGCAGGAACTCAGGAGAGCCTGAAAACCTTAGGGTCATATTTTCTATGGGAACACCAAAGAAAAAATGTATGCCAAATAACGTTACAGATGCGGGCCGAAGCAGGCTTCCTTGCCCTAAGCATTGTCTGAATCACGGAAGTAGAAAAACGTTTGGCTTTTAAGACTGAAGACTCAAGAGCCATGCAGTCAAAGCCAGCCAGGGTAGATCCGGATATAGGCAGGGACCCTACACTAGCAGATCCGGCCGTGGAGGAAGTGGACTGTCTATGGATAGACCTGTCAGATCGGTAAATCAATGTCTCCTGGGCCAGGCAGAAGCTATTAGTATCATCCTGCCACCCTCTTGCTTGAATTTTCTAACCGCCCTTGGGAGGAGGGAGATTGGAGGAAACAGGTATTTCAAACTCACCGCCAGATCGTCCACAAAGGCAGCTGAGGGGTCCCTTGTCCTGGACCCTTACCTGGGGACCTTGTGGTTGTGACGTGATACTATGAAGTCTACGTCGGGTAGTTCCCACTTGTCCACCAGGAGCTGAGACACGTCCGGATGAAGAGCCCATTCTCCGGCGTGTATGTCCTGATGACTTAGAAAGTCCGCTTCCCAGTTGAGGATTCATGGTATGAATATTGCCGAGATTGCTGGAAGATGCCATTCTGCCCAAACCAGAATGTTCGCCACTTCCCTCATGGCTGCCGGACTTCGTGTGCCTCCCTGATGGTTAAAATAGGCCACTGCGGTTGTGTTGTTGGACTGAATCTGGACATCCCTGCCCTGAAGGAGGCCCTGTGCCAGAATGAGCGCCCTGTGAACCACACGAGGCTCCAAAATATTTAGGGGCAGGTGACTTTCCTGAGCTGTCCATCTTCCCTGAAAGGTGTGATGACCTGGCACCGCGGCCCATCCTCACAGACTTGCATCAGTAGTGAGGAGTACCCAATCTGGGATTCATAAGGTGCGATCCTTGTCTAAATGAGTCGTCTGCAGCCACCATGCAAGAGAGGCGCAAACCTCTGGTGAGATGCTGACCATTTGAGACTATCAGTTGATACTGACCATCCCAAATGAGAAAGAATAAGCCACCATGTCGAAAGTGGATACCATGGACCCCAGTACCTGCATTGCTAAGTGAACTGACACTTTCTGATTGCGGAGCAGTTTGCGTACCAGTAATTGTAGGGCAGCAATCTTGTCCACTGGTAACATAATCCTTTGCCCCAGGGAATTCAGCCGCGCCACCAAATGTACTATCTGCTGAGTTGGAGAAAGCGAAGACTTCTTCCAATTGATTATGCAACCATGCTCTTGCAGACAGGCTATGGTCATTTGGAGATGGTGTTTTACCCTTCCGGAGATTGTGCCAATATCAGATCGTCATCCAAGTATGGTAGTATCCTGACTCCTTGTCGCCTGAGATAAGCCGCCATGACTGCCATTATCTTGGTGAATACCCAAAGGGTTGTGGACAGACCGAAGGGGAGAGCCTGAAATTTGTAATGTTGGTGACCCACCACAAACCTCAGAAACTTTTGGTGAGATCGTACAATAGGTACATGCAGATACACATCCTGTTTGTCTAGGGAAACCATGAAATTTCCAGGCTCCGTTGCTGTCATAATTGACCATTTGGGTTCCATACGGAATTTGGGCACATGGATGAATTTGTTGAGAGACTTCAGATTCAGAATAGGGCGATAAGACCAATTCGGTTTCAGAATCATAAACAAATTTGAGTAACCACCCCTTCCCTGTTGCATCACAGGAACAGGGATTATAACTCCTGACCTCAGGAGGGCACCAATAGCTTCTTGGATGGCCAAGGCCTTGACAGGGTTGAAGGAAGAGTTGTACTAAAAAACTTCTGAGAGGGGTGCCTCAGGAACTTGAGGGCGTATCCATGAGACCACTTCTCAAACCCAAGCATCCGTAGTTGTCTGATGCCAGGGGCTAGCAAAATGGAGAAGTCGGCCTCCTACCCAGAGATCCCCCACGGGGAAGCCCGCTCCATCAGGCAGCTGGCTTACCGTCCGTCTTGGAGGCTGGACGTTTGACTGACCAAGATTTCCTGGTCTGCGTTTTCTTGCGTGAAATATCATGTCTGGAGAAAGACTGGCCCTTCGCCTTTCCTTGTGGGTGGAAAGGACCGAAAGAACGACTGCCTAGACTTAGGGGTAGACGTAGATGGCATAGATGGCAACCCAGCAGATTTAGATGCTGCCAGAGCAGTCACTATATTATCCAATACCGGCTCAAACAGAACCTTCCCGACAAAAGGCAAGGACTCAAGGGCTCTCTTGGACCCTGTATCCACCTTCCAGGTTCTTAGCCACAGGGTCCTTCAAGTATCGAGGTTGCAGATACTTTAGAAGCCAAAATACCTACATCAATAACTGCTTCTCCAACATACGCAGCTGCTTCTCGCAATTGGCAGAGATAAGACAGCTATTCTCTGGTAGCATCTGACATACTATCTTCCAGAGATGTCGTCCATTCTTCCATGGCCTTGGCCACCCAGGCTACGGCCATAGCCAACCTGGTAATAACTCCAGACAATGAAAAAACTGATTTCAAATAGTTTTCCATCTGTAATCTCCTTAAGTGAGGATGTGGCAGGACTAGGTAATGTAGAGCTCCGGATCAATCTTGTCACATGAGCATCTACCGTTGGAGGAACTTCCCATTTGCTACACTCACCAGGTAAAAATGGGTACCGGGAAGTTAAATTCTTTGTCGCATGGAAACGCTTATCTGGAGTATTCCATGCTTCAGACATGAGATCAGTCAGTTGTTCAGACTGAGGGACCACCTTCTGACGCCTAAAGACCGGAGTCTTAAGTTTAGGCAGAACCTCCTCTTCCTCTATGCTCAGGACAGATCTAACTGCTCTCACCAGAGAGGGGACATCTACCGAGGATTGGTGGTCTTCCTCAACAGAGAAAGAACCAGAACTGAGTATCAGAGTCTGATGACAACGCTTTGTGAGGTTCCTGAGGCAATGCTTGAGGGGATACTCTCTTATGCTTTCGCTTGACCACAACTGGACTATTCGCTTGCATTACCTGCTGAGAAGCTATAGATGGCAGCATACTCTGACTAGAGTGAGTATAAGCATCAAACCAAAAAGGATTCATGGGAGACATATACATAGAAGGATGTAAATGCTGTGGGTACCCCATAGTGGGATGCAGTACCATTGCAGGAGCTTGTGAAGCTGCTGTCCAGTCCACTAAATTCGATAAATCCTGAGACCAAGAGGCTACCCAAGGTGGTTCTTGCGCAGGTGCTGGTGTATGGATTGGAGAGGTGAATGTTTACAACAGACACCACACAAACCATCTTGTACAAAATCCTGCTCTGACAGGCCTGCCAAACAGGATTTACATGATACCAGCATAGGAGGCTCAACCTCCTTCTTCCCCATGCTCTTAGACATAACAAATGTATCACAGGTATAAGGTATAAATGCAATGTGACAGTCTTCACAAGTAAATGTGAACAGACAAATGGAAAACCCCCACACACCTGTACAGAGGGATGAGGAGAAACACAGTGATAGCTATATCTGACAGTTTAGAAAATAAAATACAGTATCAATACAGCAGCTAGCATTAAAGTCATATACAATGCAATGCAGAAGGAAAAATTCATATGCAAATGAAAATGTAAATGGGCTCTGAATCAACTGACCAAACCCCAGGAACTTGGTAGGATATAGAGCACTGTATACCTGACCCAAGGGAGACGCCTACAGGGAGACTGACCCACACCTTTGAGGACCAACAGCTTTCAGCAGCACACCATCGGTGAACTGCAAGCGTTTCAATACACGAGGTGGTCATAAATAACAAACCAGACGCGGAAACCAACACAGGAAGTTGCCTCTGGGTTGGGGGAGGAGCGGCCGGGGGAGCACCTATCTCCCCTAAGCTGCATTAACTGCATGGGTACGCTGGCCTCACAGTAGTAGACGCTTACTAGTGCACTGCTAGTGCATCTACTACCCATCCCCGGCATCAGGCGATATGGCCCTGTTCGTAGTGAGGACTCGGCCTGCGGGCCCTCACAAGAAGCAGCCTCCGGTGCTGTCTCCTACACCGGAAGCCAGGACTGCAGCGCACGATTCCCGGACAAGCAAGAAATCACAGTACCTTGTCATCTCCTTGGATCAGATTGCATTCTGGGCCCCAGCATCGCGGCTAGCTAAGCTTCGCTGAGACACGCCGAAATCCCCAAGGCCCGTTCAGGAGCTGGCGTTTCAGCATCAGCGGAGGTAGTAGGAGTCGTAGCACATGCGTCCTTTTGGACGCTTAGTACTAACACCACTCAGTATATAAAAGAACTAAGGTAAATCAAAAAAATAAAAAAAAGCCTAGGACTGCCTAAGCAGTCCCGCTGTTATAACAGGTACGTCTGGATACTTGCCGAGCACCAAACAAAAAAACTGCGGCTGGGAGCGGGGTATATAGGGAGGAGGTCCTGTGCATGCTGGGAGCTTGAAAAGGTATAGCTGTTTGGTGCAATGGATTACTGCAACTACATAACCAAAGGTAGTTCCTGTGGACCCTATGAAACCTGAAGAAGAAATTTCCCCCATTCGGACACACACAGACACTGAGTCCCGTTTCAAATGATGTGACCACAGAGATGTTATTCTCTGGTGAACAAGCATGATCAGAAAACACATCTGTACTGCAAATATTAATGCAAGTTATTTGATGGGGTAGGTTGTCTGTTTTTCAATTGGTATTATTGTTGGGATAATATGAGATATGGTAAGAACTTACCTTTGTTATCTCTGTTTCTACGAAGTCCATAGGGTTCCACAGGATACCTTGGGGTATAGGTGATGACGTCAGGCATCGGGCACCATAGAGTTTAAGTTTTCAGCCTCCCAGGATGCACTAGGGTCCCCTTCCTATACCCCACCCCCGAGCCAAGGCATCTCAGTTACGTACCAAGCCATAGGCCGGAGGAGGAGAAGGAAGAGAGAGAAAAAAAGATCTGGACACACACAAGAATCACATTTTCACCAGAGGGAGTCGGAAAAACCGGTGACCAGAGTAAAGCCCATCTGCAGCACAGGTGCGACAGGGCGGGAGTCCTGTGGAACCCTATGGACTTCGCAGAAATAGAGATAACAAAGGTAAGTTCTTGCCATATCTCATATTTTCTACATCAGGGTCCATAGGGTATCCACAGGATACCTTGGGGATGTCCCAAAGCAGTATCCTTTAAGGGTGGAGACGCTCCTGTGCTGAAACGAGAATCCGCCGCCCGAAGGAAGCATCCTGAGAGGCAAAGGTGTCAAACCTGTAATACCTCACGAAGGTATGGACAGAGGACCACGTGGCAGCCTTGCAGATCTGGACTGCAGAGGCATCACGTCGAGCTGCCCACGAAGGACCCACAGACCTAGTGGAATGAGCCCTCACAGACGAAGGAATCGGAAGGCCTTCATGAAGATACGCTTCTGAAATGGCCATACGAATCCAGCCTGCCAAAGTCTCCTTTGAAGCAGGCCAACCTTTTTTACGGAAGCCATAGGAGGACAAACAAGGTGTCCGACTTCCTAAACGAAGAAGTGCGGTCAACCTAAATCCTTAAGGCCCGCACAACATCCAAAGTGCCTCACCCATGGAAAGGTCAGGTGAGTTAAAAGCCGGCAAAGCGATTTCCTCGTTGATGTAGAAACTCGAAACAACTTTGGGAAGGAAACCAGGATGAGTGCGCAGCACTGCCCTGTTCCTATGAAAAATCAGAAAAGCGGGTCTACAAGAGAGAGCCCCTAATTCAGAAACACGTCTGGCCGAAGCAATGGCCAGAAGGAAAATTGTTTTAGCTGTCAGCCATTTAAGGTCCACTGAGCCCAGTGGTTCAAACGACGGTCCCTGGAGAGCCCTCAGGACCACAGCTAAATCCCAAGGCGCCACCGGTGGAACAAAAGGTGGCTGAATTCGGAGAACACCTTGCATAAAGGTGCGCACATCAGGGATTGCAGCAATCCTACGATGGAACCAGACGGACAGGGCAGACACCTGTACCTTCAGAGAAGCAAGGCGAAGCCCATGGTCTAGTCCCGCCTGTAGAAAAGCCAAACACTCTAGACAGACGGAACTCCCGAGGTGCATAACCTCTCGGCCGACACCACTGAAAGAACGTATGCCACACACGATGGTATATTCTTGCAGAAGAAGGCGAGCTCTTAGCATAGTCCGTACTACAGAGCTGGAAAACCCCCTGGACCTGAACATGGCCGTCTCAACAGCAACACCGTCAAAGACAACAGAGTCAGGTCCGGGTGAAGACATGGACCCTGAGACAGAAGGTCCGGTCGCAGCGGCAACCGCAGAGGACTGTCCACGGACAGACTCTGAAGGACTGAGAACCAGTGCCGTCTGGGCCACGCGGGAGCTATCAACAGGAGCGTCCCTCCTTCCTGTTTGAATTTCAGAATTACCCGTGGAAGAAGGGAAAACGGAGGAAAGAGATAAGCAAACCGGAACGTCCACTGGACTAACAGAGATTCCACCAGAGACGCCTTTTCGTCTCTTGTGCGAGACCCATACACCGGCAACTTGTTGTTGTGCCGTGACGCCATGAAGTCGATCTCTGGAAGACCCCACCTGTCCACCAGAAGTTGAAAGACGTCCTGGTGCAAAGACCATTCCCCAGGATGAACGTCCTGGCGACTGAGAAAGTCCGCCTCTCAGTTGAGAACTCCCGGGATGAATACTGCTGATATGGCCGGGAGATTACGCTCCGCCCAAACCAGGATACGGGACACATCTACGAGTGCTCCTCCTTGCCGATTTATGTAGGCCATGGTGGTAGCGTTGTCCGACTGGACCTGCACGGGGTGACCTTGGAGAACCCGCTGTGCCTGCTGGAGAGCATTGAAAACGGCACGGAGTTCCAAGATGTTTTTCGGAAGCTCCTTTTCCGCCTGAGTCCATCTGCCCTGGAACAAGTGTGGACCCGTGACAGCTCCCCAGCCCCGAAGGCTGGCGTCCGTTGTCAACAGGACCCAATTCGCCACCCAGAATGGACGAACCTTGTTGAGATGGGTCGTCTGCAACCACCAGGCTAGGGACAGGCGAACCTCCGGAGTGTGCACCATTGTCTGGGACCTTAGACTCTGAGGCAGTCCATTCCATTTGGACAGGATCAATTGCTGCAGAGGTCTGGAGTGAAACTGGGCATATTCCACCATGTCGAATACTGACACCATGGAGCCCAGTAACCTCATCGCCGAATGCAGAGACACCCGGCGACTCTGCAGACAACTGCGCACCCTCAACTGTAAGGCAGAGATCTTTTCCCCCGTCACAAAGATCCTTTGCTGTCTGGAGTCCAATAAGGCTCCGAGATGCAGAATCCTCTGAGACGGGATCAGGGTGGACTTCTGCCAGTTTATTAACCAGCCGTGCCGGTGCAGTACCACAATCGTCAGGTCCAAGTGGCGTAGAAGGAGCTCTGGAGATTCTGCTACCAACAGAAGGTCGTCCAGGTAGTACGGCAACATGCGGACTACCTGCAGCCGCAGGGAAGCAGCCATGACCGCCATAACCTTGGTCAACACACGTGGTGCTGTCGCCAGCCCAAAAAGTAACGCCCGGAACTGGAAGTGATCGTTGCGGATTGCAAACCTGAGGAACTTTTGATGGCGTAAAAGAATAGGGACATGCAGGTAAGCGTCCTGTATGTCCAACGACACCATGTAATCCCCAGGTTCCAGCCCCAGAATGATGGACCGTAGGGTCTCCATCCGAAACCTCAGCACCCGCAAGGACTTGTTGAGTGCTTTGAGGATCGGACGGTATGACCCATTGGGTTTCTGCACCAAAAACAGATTGGAATAGAAACCCTGGCCCCTCTGGGAGAATGGAACAGGCACTATAACTCCAGCCTGGAGCATAGTGTGCAAAACCATCCGCAGTTCCATGGCTTTGTTCCGTCTGATGGAAGACCCATGGTGAAGAATCGGGACGGGGCCTGTGCCGGAAGGAGAGGGCATACCCGTGAGAAACCACCTCGTGAACCCAAGTGTCTGTCGTGGTAACCGACCAACACTGGGCGAACTCCAGCAGGCGGCCTCCCACTTTGGGATCCCCCAAAGGGAGGTGCGGACCGTCAGGCCGCAGGCTTGTCATCTGGCTTAGGGGCCGGACGTCTGGTACTCCAGGCCTGTTTCCGGGGCTTGGCCGATTTTTTGGGGCCAGCCTGTCAGGAAAAGACTGTGCCTTAGGGCCTACCCTGGGCCCTGTAAGGCCGAAAGGACGACGTATCTGAACTGGAAGGAACCGCAGCAGACGGGAGACATGCCGATTTGGACCAAATAGGACTTCTCCATTAAAAGGCAAAGCTTCCAAGCCCTTCTTGGAATCAGCATCCGCCTTCCAAGATCGCAACCATAAGGTGCGACGAGCAGCCACAGTTGCCGAAGAAATCCGAGAAGTCAGGGTACTGATATCAAAGGCCGCTTCATTGATATAAGTGGCCGAAACTCGGAGATTGCCTATCAACTTGGTCTGTTCAGCCGGACAGTCGGAATCCAAAGACACCTCCAAACTGTCAGCCCTCCCCCCCCCCCCGCAAGGGAATAAACGGACTTTAGGCAGATCTCCACCTTACAGTCCGTAGCATCCTTCAAGGAGGACATGGGCAATGTGGCACTTCGGACTAGGCGTGTCACATGAGAATCCACCTGTGGAGGGGACGGCTGATACCGTTTGCCAGGGTGTTTCCACGCCTCCTCTACATGGTCTAACTGATCCGAAAGAGGAAACACTGTGGCGTCACCCTTAATAACGGCATATTTTGACTTGGACACCGGAGGATCTTCATCCTCAATCACTAAAGCCGTGCGGACTGCCCGAATAAGTCCAGGAATATAAACCTTGGACTTAGCGTCCGACTCTTTAGAACGGAGAGGTTCTTGGTCAGAAAGATCCAGAATCTCCCCATCATCGGTCGTCACGTCGTCATCTTCATAAGGAGCGGACAGAGACGCCACCGGCCGCTTATGTGGCCTCAACACTGACTCCCCTTGTAACACGTCCGACAAATGCTGTACAGAACTTGTCAGTGAATTAACCCACGCAGGCTCCTGAGAGACCTGAGGAGGGGAAATAGGGAGACTGTGGGGTACCATCAATTGTCTCGGGAAACCCTGCACGGGTGACGACACCACTTACTGCTGGGACAATCCCATCTGTGGGAACGCAGGCTGCGGAGCTAACTGGCCCACGAGGGTTGTAAGCGCTTTGGCGAAACAAGCCCAGGGCGGCTCCTGTACCGGAGCCGTGACAGTAATTGGCCGCACCAATAAATAACAGTCGACATAGCCCCTCCGCATTAGCCCCCCCCCATCCGCTATTGGTACCTTGCATGTAGCACAAATAAGCTGGAGAGGAAAGTCACTCTCAGACATGATGGTAAGTATGTGACCCCTCTCACTGATACTTGTTAGTATAGTGGGAGAACCACCCTGCAAACACCGCACCGCAAGGGCTTTAGCAGAAGAAGAGTAGGGACAGTGAAAAGGCTGACAGTAGAAAGTGAAAGTACAGGCAGCAGACGCTAGCAGAAGTCACATACCATGCAAAGAAACCAATCCCTGCACTATCAGCGCTGATCCTCAACTACGCAGACACAGGGCCTGGTAGGACACAGCGCTGCATACACAGACCTGTTCCAACGGAGGAGAGGTATGCCGGGGGACCCAGACCGCGATGCCACCAATCATCAGCGTCCAGCAGCGCTCACCATGCTTCCGGCAAAAGATTGCCACCGAGGAGCAGAGAGGAGGCTGGCCTGGGGGAGGAGCGCTGCCACAGGGCCAGTCAGCAGATGCAGAGAGGGCCGTGTGCAGCGGGGGAGGCGCCGGCTGTGTACAGGGAAGGCGCGCTCCCCTGGCATGCAATTAACCCCTGGGACGCCGCAGCGCTACCGCTCACTCGCGGTCCGCTGTCCCAGGGGGGTAGTGGAAGCTCAGGTTAGTTACCTGGCTCCACGCTGCAGCCAGTTCCCAGGGAGCCCCCTGCCTGGGGACTCTGGACCATGTACTCAGCAGGGACCCACCGCGGGACCCCGCTGCTTACCTGCTGCCCCGTTGAATCCGGCCATGGTACCAAACATCTGGAGTCACCGCTAGCTGTGACCCCAGATACTTACCAGCATCCCCGGATCAGTACCGACGTTCTGGTACCGGCGGGGGTGTAGGGAAGACAGCATGGACGTCAGCCTTGACTGTCCATGCTGTACTTCCAGATGAGCAGAAACTTCAGGGGCTAATCTTAGCTCCCCTCTAAACAGGTGCATCCAACTCCGAGCTGGGCACCAACGAAACTGAGATGCCTTGGCTCGGGGGTGGGGTATAGGAGGGGGACCCCAGTGCATCCTGGGAGGCTGAAAACTTAACTCTATGGTGCCCGATGCCTGACGTCATCACCTATACCCCAAGGTATCCTGTGGATACCCTATGGACCCTGATGTAGAAAACATAATTCCTATACATTTTATGTTTTTCATTCAAACAAGTTAAACAAGTTAAAAAAAAAAAAACACATTTTGTTTTCAAGTACAACTACACATGTTGAACCACGGTGCTATTGTGTGTCTCCTTTGCTCTTTAGGAGATGTGTCATTATGAACCCAGTGAGTGTTCCACTGGGTCTTATCTGGTCTTGGCAGACATGCTGGAGCCAGGTTGCACATGGTGACCAAGATGAAGAAGGGACTGGAACAGGTCATCATGACAAACAAGGTGGTGTGCTATATCGCAAGGTCTAAAGACTCTTTGCAATGCAGTGTGGTGGTGCTGTTGGATGTTATCTGGTCAGTTCTGATGGAGAATCAGCTGTAAGGAAGACGCAGAATGGCAGGGATTGGGCACAGATAGTAATAGCCTCTGTGGACTTTGCTATTTACAATGAGTTTAGTTTCTGCCACATGGGTAGGGCAGTGAAAAGTGTGGCTTAGTAGATGAGAAGTAGTAACTAAGACAAAGGCAATCACGAGGTACAGAAGTCTATGTAAATTGTAATGCGGGGAAACCAGTTTTTGTCGCATGTATGCTTCTTTTGTGTTTTCACATAACAAGGTACCACGACGCATAAGGAGGACCTACAGGCATTCTGGCTGGGCAAAAAGAGCCAAACATTATTCCTCACAATAGGAATAAAATGCAAAGTTGTATTTGGTTAATCATTAAATAAATGAGAGATGAACAAATAGATATAATACGAGTAATTTGAAGGTAATAGCTCAATTCAGCATTTGAATTTCAGTATATATTGTACATCCTCTTAGATTAATTTATCTGCAAGACAAATGGGTCTTAAGTGTCATCAATCATTTCCTATATAGTTAGCTATTAAAAACATTGTATTACCTTTAAAATGTGTTTTAACACATTGTTATAAAACCTCTATAAGGGAGAAAAAAAAAAAAAACACGCCTGTATGTTTGCTGAATAGAACATAAATCAGCTAGGCAGAAAATCTATCATAAAAAAAAAAGACCAGCTAACAACATTTGAAAGTATAAATAAATAGGGAAAAGCTCAGCAGGATTACATTGTAAATGCACACTTGTGAACAATTAAACTTTAACGAGTCAGTCTTTCAACGGCTGTAAGTGTGACCAGCACAAGTTGAAGCAATTTGGGCAACGCTGCTTGTCGCTTGCAATCACTTCACGCCCTGTTGGTAGCCATTACCTTTTCAGAGTTGTTAAACACATCAGACTGCAGATTTCCATCCAGAAACTCATTAAAATAGGTCATCAGTTTTTGCGCCTCTACCGCTCGCTGCCGTGGCGTGTTGACCCCCTCCAGCTGGTCACCAAGATGGCACACCTTCGTTGCCACATAGCTGATGTGCTCGTCAAGCTCTTGGAAATGCTGAAAGGCAACCTGAAAAAATAATGAGCCGTGTTCAGTTTATTATGCAAACACAGTGTACAATTAGTAATAAATGGATTCCTAATTTTACTTTTGATATAATGCTTGGCCCTTTTATAGGCATGAGGAGTCATAAATAAAGCACTAGGTTACTTACCTCTACCCAAAGCGAAATGTATAATTGGCAATGGGAATAGTCTTTAAAATTGTACTTATCTTATGTAAGAAACAGCTAAATCATCTTTACTTATAGTCCCTAAATAAATATCCAGTAGTCATTGAATAAAGCCCGCATGCTTATAGCTTGCTCTGTTGAAATAGTTTCATGTTGCATTAATGTAACTAGTACCTTTGCTGCTCAAACAAAGTTTGTGTACATACATTAAATTAATTTAGGTTTCATACACACTGCCTGAAGTTATTTTATAGTATATTCTTAATAATTTGGTCGCTTAAACAAAGTTTGTGTACATTGAACCATCAAAAAGCAAAGGTTTCACTATCTCAGTCATACTAAAAATATTCCGTATTTCGGGATAATCCGTATTTCGGAATATTTGGATATGGGAGACTCAACAAGCATTTTATTGTGAGTATATAAAAGAATCCAAATTTCCCCCATACATCCCATCTGGGAGACACTGCGGTGCAGAATCTGGGGCTTCCCAAAGCAAGCCTAATGGGGAGCCCTCGCCCAGCAAAGCCGCACGCAAAACCTTACGTCCAAACTGCTCCACCGAGGCTCTATGGCGAACTGCCCAAGATGCATCGACAGCACGAGTCGAATGAGCCTGGAGGGAAGTCGGAACCGGCATATTTAAATAGATATGCCTGGAGTATGGTGGCAGTAATCCTCCTAGCAAATGACCGCTTGGAGACTGGCCAGCCGCGCTTGAGTGCATCCACCAGAATTATGAGACTAATCAGTACGTCGAATTGAAGAGGTACGATTAATATAAACCATCAAAGCAGGTACTACATCCAAAAAGCTTAGGGTAAATGTGGTAGAAGACAAACCAGAAAAAGCCGGAAGAATAATGTCTTTGTTCAAATGGAACTTTGAATCGACCTTAGGTAAAGAGGATGGTGTGGTCCGCAGGACAACCCTATCTGAATGAAACAGTAGTAAGGGATAATGTAGCCAGTTCTGACACATCTTGCAGAGGCGATGGCAAAGAGAAAAAACACCTTAAGGGTAAGGTATCGCAATTCAACAGATTGCAGAGGCTCAAATGGGGCCTTCTGAAAAGCCTTTAAAACTAAAATTCCAATCCCAAAGAGGGATAGGTGTAATGTATGACGACTGTATGTGAAGCACCTCTTGAAGGAAGGTTTCCAGGGCCCTTGGCGCAGAAGATCTTCCTGCAGAGGGAGACAAGAAAGTGGCTTGACCTACAGATGGCCTGCAGTGGTGTGTACCATTCCCAGCGTGGCCAAATCCAGAGAAATTACGATGCCCGAGAAACCCTCCTGATGAATATTTTGAATCACCTTGGCCAGTATGGACAAAGAGGAAAACAGATTACCCAACCGGAAGGACCAGGGTGCTGTTAAAACATCCACCAAGGGCAATTTCTTGTTGAGTCGGGAAGCCTTGAGGTCTAAATCGGGCATGCTACAACGATCCGAAATCCTTCGAAAAACATCCTGGAGATCCCACTCCCCGGGATGAACTGTGTGGCAACTGAGAAAGCCGTCTCCCAGTTGACTACTCTTGGAATGTGGACAGCCGATATGGCAGGAACCCAGAGTTCCGCCCAAGTGAGTTTGTGAGCTATCTCCTCCATCGCTGGAAATGGAAAGAACCAATTCAGACTTGGACAACAGCCCTGGGGATTACTGTCCTGACTCAAAGTACCATAGCCAACTAGGCTGGCATCTGTGGGGAATAAGGTCCAATACCAGATCGAGAAGAGGGGCCCCTTGGCTAGATTCTGGGACTGAAGCCACCACTGCAGTGACTGGCGAGTCTGAAGAGCCAGTCGGAAGAACTGTCTGTACAAGCAGGGCTCTGTCTTGTTCCAGGGCTCTGTAGAGCATGGAACCTGACATAAGGGATCACTTCTAATGACGCCACCATCTTTTCCAGGAGTTGCATACACCTGAAAATCAAGATCTGGGGTTGGTGAAGAAGCGATCTTACCAAAGTCTGGAGGTTCTGAATCTTCCGCAGAGAAAAAAAGTAGACATATGGTAAGAACGTACCCTTGTTATCTCTTTTTCTACGAGGTCCATAGGATCCACAGGGTGACCTTGGGGTGTAGGTGATGCAGAGTCATCCAAGCGCCTTATGCAGTAACTTTTTCTCCCAGGATGCAAAGGGTCTCCCTCTATAGCCCGCCCCCTGGGCCGGAGGCTTCTCTGTTACGCAACAAGCCAAACGATAAAAGAGAGAAGAAAGTATGGAACACATTAGAATTACATTCTCACACAGAAGGAGACGGAAAACCGGTGACAGGAGCAAAGCCCAACTGGAGCACAGGTGTGTCAGGGCGGGTGCCCTGTGGACCTCGTAGAAAGATAGAGAACAAGGGTAAGTTCTTACCATATCTCTACTTTTCTACTTCAGGATCCATAGAAGGTCCACAGGGTGCAGAAAGGAGAATCCGCCACCTGAAGGAAGAATCCTGAGTGGCAAAGGTAAGTAATACCTCAAAAATTCTGGATATAAGACCACGTGGCCGCCTTACAAAGCTGTACAGCCGAGGCACCATGAATAGCTGCCTACTAAGGTCCCACAGACAAAGTAGAATGAGCAGTTCTCTCTTGTGGAAACCATAAAGTACAAACAAGGAGTCTGATTTCCGGAGAGAACTGGTACGATCCACATAAGGCTTCCCCTGCCAAGAGGTCTGGGAAGTTAAAGACCAGCACAATCATTTTGTCATTAATGTGGAAACTAGAGACCACCTTAGGAAGGAACCCAGGGCGAGTTCGAAGCACTGCCCTGTCCCTGCGAAAAACTAGAAATGGGGAACGACAAGAGAGCCCCCAAATCGGAAACTCTTCTGGCAGAAGCAATGGCCAGAAGAAAAACAGTCTTGGCAGTAAGCCATTTGAGGTCCACTGAGCCCAGTGGTTCAAAGGGAGGGCCCTAAGTACAACAGCCAAATCCCAAGGCGCTACAGGAGGGACAAAGAGAGGCTGGATACGCAGGACCCCCTGCAGAAAAGTTCGGATGTAAGGAAGAGGAGCAATCCTTCACTGGAACCACACTGAAAAGGCAGAGATATGGACCTTCAGTGTAGCAAGGCGGAGACCAAGGCTCAAACCCGCCTGCAGGAAAGCCAACACTCTGGATATCCTAAACACCTGGGGGGGTTATAACTTTTTGGACGACACCATTCAATATAGGTATGCCATAGCCTGTGGTAAATTCTAGCAGAAGCAGGTTTACATGCTCTGAGCATGGTGTTAACCACAGAGCCGGAAAAACCCTTGTACTTTTAAAGAGGGATGTCTGAAGAGCCACGCCATCAAAGACAGACGACCGAGATCTGGGCAGAGGCAAGGACCTTGAGTCAACAGCCACGGAGTGTCGATGGAGAGACTCGGAAGATTACCATGGACGTCGGGGCCACGCTGGAGGCACCAGCAGGACCGTGCCACCCTCGTTTGAGCTTCCGAATTACTCGAGGAAGGAGGGAGATTGGAGGAAACAGGTACACAAACTGGAAGGTCCACTTGACTAACAGAGTCTACCAAGAGAGCTCTGGCGTCTCTTATCCTGGACACGTACTGAGGCAGCTTGTGATTTAGTCGAGAGGCCATGAGGTCCACGTCTGGAAGGCCCCACTTGTCCACTAGGAGCTGAAACACTTCTTGGTGAAGAGACCATTCCCGGGGATGCACGTCGTGACGGCTGAGGAAGTCCGCTACCCAATTCAGCACTCCTGGAATGACCACCGCCGATATGGCTGGTAGATGGCCTTCCGCCCATGTCAGAATGCGTGACACCTCTGTCATTGCCGCCTGACTTAGAGTTCCTCTTTGATGGTTTAGGTAAGCCACTGTCGTGGCGTTGTCTGACTGCACTTGCACGGGCTTTCCGTGAAGCAGCAGCCTGACTTGTTATAGGGCCCTGAAAGCTGCCCAAAGTTCCAATATGTTGATCGATAGCACAGATTTCTTTGCGGTCCGCCTTCCCTGAAAGGAGTGTGGACCTGTCACTGCACCCCAACCCCGAAGACTGGCATCCGTCGTCAGAAGGACCCAGTCCGAGATCCAAAAGGGATGCCCCCTGGTGACATGGATCGTCTGTAGCCACCAAGTCAGAGAGCAACAGGGCTCCCAGATGGAGCATCCTTTGAGACGGAATCAGTGAGGACTTCTTCCAATTTATCAACCACCACAAGAGGGAGTGACGGACTTCCCAAGGGAGAGTGATACCTGATACTTGATATGCAGAGGAGTGCGGTTCCACCAGGTTAGAATCTCCATTTGTAAAAGGACAGGAGTGAAACTGTGCATACTCTATCATCAACGTGGCGCGCCACGTTGGAAGCCAGAGGGCTCTCCTGGCTGCCAGAGCAAAAGCCGACACTTTAGAGTAGAGAACACCAGTGTCACCAAGATAGGAGCCTGCATCCCTTAGATGATCAACCATTGATAACAACTCTGTTTTGCGAGTACCAGCACTGAGACCATCCTCCAGGGCATCAGCCCAGTATCCGATCGTATCAAAGTTTCCCAAGCGGACACCAGGTCTGGGCGGACAATAGCTCCCACATTAGAGTAAAACAAGAGATATGGTAAGAACTTACCTTTGTTATCTCTGTTTCTACGAAGTCCATAGGGTCCACAGGGTTGACCTTGGGGATATAGCTGGATCAGGATCCATGGGCTGCAACACAGTTAAGCTTTTAGCTCCCAGGATGCACTTGGGTCCTCCTCTATACCCCGCCCCCGAGCCACAGGCACCTCAGTTGGTAAGCAGCCTAGGCCCGAGGAGAATATGGAACAGAGAGAAGGAAGACTGGAACACACAAGAAACCATACTCACAGAAAAAGGAGACGGAAATACCGGTGACCAGCAACACAGCCCATTAGAAGCCAGGTGCGTCAGGGCGGGCACCCTGTGGACCCTATGGACTTCGTAGAAACAGAGATAACAAAGGTAAGTTCTTACCATATCTCTTGTTTTCTACTTCAGGGTCCATAGGGGGTCCACAGGGTTGACCTTGGGGATGTCCCAAAGCAGTTCAACTAAGGGCGGGGACGCTCCTGTGCAGAAAGGAGAATCCTGCGCCCGAAGGATGCATCCTGAGAGGCAAAGGTGTCAAACGCATAAAATCTTAGAAACGTTTGAACCGAAGACCAAGTGGCTGCCTTACACAGCTGAACAGCTGAGGCACCACGTTTAGCAGCCCAAGAAGGGCCCACAGAACGAGTGGAATGAGCCTTAACAGAGGCTGGAACAGGTAAATGCTCTCGTATCTAAGCCTCCCTAATAACAGAACAAAACCAACGGGCCAAAGTCTGGTTGTTGGCAGGCCAACCCCTCTTATGAAAACCAAAGAGGACAAACAAGGAGTCGGACTTTCGAACAGAAGCAGTCCGATCAACATAAACTCTGAGAGCACGGACAATGTCCAACGAAGTCTCCCCTGCTGTAAGATCAGGAGACTGAAAGGCTGGGACCACCAGTTCCTGATTGATATGGAACTTAGAGACAACCTTAGGTAAACACTCAGGACGAGTGCGAAGCCCTGCTCTGTCCTGTAGAAAATAATTAAGAAGGGGGGACTACATGAAAGTGCCCCCAACTCGGAAACCCTCCTTGCTGAAGCAATAGCCAGGAGAATCCTCAGAACACCCTGGAAAAAAAGTCTGTACGTCCGGTAACATAGCAATTCTACGTTGGTACAAACCGATAAAGCAGACACGTGCACCTTCAGAGAGGAAAGGCGTAAACCTAAGTCCAAACCCGACTGAAGAAAAGCCAGAATCCTTGAAACTCTGAATACCTGAGGATCATAAGTTTCTGGACTCACACCACTGAAAGTACGTGTGCCACACTCTATGGTAAATCCTTGCAGAAGCAGGCTTGCGTGCCCTCAGCATGGTGGAAATAACGGAACTAGAAAAGCCCCGGAACCTTAAGACGGCCGTCTCAAGAGCCACGCCGTCAAAGACAGACGACCCAGATCCGGGTAAAGGTAGGGCCCCTGAGACAACAAGTCCTGCCGCTGAGGAGGAAGGTACGGAACGTCGATGGACAGACTCTGTAGGTTGGAGTACCACGGACGTCTTGGCCACGCTGGGGCCACCAGTACCAGAGTGCCTCTGTCCTGCTAGAACTTGCGCAGGACCCAAGGCAGAAGGGATATCGGAGGAAACAGATATGCCAGCTGAAACGTCCATCTGACCTACAGAGCGTCCACCAGACTGGCGCCGTCGTCCCTTGTCCTTGACCTGTACACGGGCAACTTGTGATTGTGACGAGAGGCCATCAAGTCCATCTCCGGCAGTCCCTACTTGTCCATGAGTAGTTGGAATACCTCTGGATGAAGCGACCATTCCCCTGGATGCACGTCGTAACGGCTGAGGAAGTCTGCCTCCCAATTGAGGATTCCGGGAATGAAGACTGCAGAGATCGCTGGAAAGTGGCACTCCGCCCAGGTTAGGATGTGAGACACTTCTGCCATCGCAGCCCGGCTGCGAGTTCCTCCCTGGTGATTGATGTACGCCACCGTGGTGGCGTTGTCTGACTGCACTTGCACCGCCCTTCCGTGAAGAGTGGTGCCGGCCGACTGCAGAGCCCTGTACACGGCTCTTAGTTCCAGAACATTGATGGGGAGAGCCGCTTCCTCCGCTGTCCAACGACCCTGAAGTGACAAGGAGCCTGTCACCGCCCCCCAACCCCGAAGACTGGCATCTGTCGTGAGCCGAACCCAGTCCGGGATCCAAAAGGGGCGAACCTCGAGGAGGTGAGCTGTTTAAAGCCACCAACTCAGGGACTGTCGTACATCCGGAGATAGCACCAGGGTCTGTGACCGGATCCGGTGAGGCAACCCATTCCAGTTTGCTAGAATCAGCCTCTGCAGAGGCCTGGAGTGAAACTGGGCAAATTCCACCATATCGAATGCCAACACCCTGGAACCCAGCACTCTCATTGCCGAGTGTACCGAAAGACTGGCACAATCCAGGCAACTGCGTATCCGCAACTGTAGGGAAGATACCTTTTCTGGAGTTAGAAAGATCCGCTGCTGATGAGAGTCTAGGAGGGCCCCCAGATGGACCATGTGCTGAGATGGGATCAGGGATGACTTCCTCCAATTTATTAACCACCCGTGCATCTGCAGACAAGCCACCGTCAGTTGGAGATGTTGCAGCAGAACCTCCGGAGAGCTTGCCAGCAATAGGAGGTCGTCCAGATACGCTAACAACCGTACCCCCTGGTTCCGAAGGTGGGCAGCCATAACTGCCATCACCTTGGTGAACACCCTCGGCGCTGTGGAGAGCCCGGAACTGGTAGTGACGGTGCAACAGAGCGAACCGCAGACACCTCTGATGTGACGTTGCTATCGGCACATGGAGGTAAGCGTCCTGGATATCCAGGGAGACCATGTAATCCCCTGGTTCCATAGCCAGAATTATGGAACACAAGGTTTCCATTCTGAACCTGGGAATCCTGAGAAACCTGTTCAAAGACTTTAAATTTAGAACGGGTCGATGGGAGCCATTGGGTTTCTGTACCAGAAACAGCAGAATAGTACCCCATCCCATGCTGAGATTGTGGAACAGGTACAATGACCCCTGCAGTCAGCAAGGAGTCTATAGCTTCCCTGATCAGCATAGCCTTGGCTATGTCCTGAGAAGGACTCGTGCAGAAAAACTAGTGAGGCGGTCTGCGCCGAAAAGACAGGGCGTACCACTGGGAGACCACTTCTCGCACCCAGGCATCGGTGGTGGTATTGAACCAGCTCTGGGCGAAATGAAGAAGTCGGCCTCCCCTCTGGGATCCCCCAGAGGGAGGCCCGTCCCATCAGGCGGAAGGCTTATCTTCCTGTTTGGAAGAGGGACGCCTGGCACTCTAAGCTTGTTTCTTGGACCTAGCCAGTCTATCCACGATCCTATCCAAGTCTGGACCAAAAAGTAATTCCCCATTAAAAGGTAAGGCCTCCAGGCCCTTGTTTGAATCAGCGTCTGCTCTCCAGGACCTCAGCCATAAGGAGCGGCGGGCATGCACAGCCGCAGCCGACACCCTAGAGGTTAGCAGACTAGCGTCCAAGGAAGCTTCTCCAATATAAGAAGCCGCATCACTCATCTGTCCTAGTAATGCCCTCTGGACTTCCTGAGTATCCTCAGGAAAAGTGTCCCCTAAGGCATTGGCCCAACCCTAATGGCCTTAGCCACCAGGAAATGGCCATGGGCGGGCGAGCAATTGCTCCCGAGAGGGAATAAATAGACTTAAGGCAAGCCTCAACCTTTCTGTCCGTGGGATCCTTTAACGAGGAAACTGACGGTATTGGCAGCGTAGCACTCTTAATAAGGCGTGTGACATGGGAATCCACCGCCGGTGGAGCTACCCACTTCCTACAATGCGCCTCCGGGAATGGATAATTGGAAGCCAACCTCTTTTGAGGCACAAATCTCTTACTGGGTGTCTGCCAAGCCACCGCCATATGATCCGTTAATTGATCAGATAGGGGGAATACCGCCGAAGTCACCTTAGTTTTTTTTTTTTTTTTAAAAACTAGGGAATTTCTACTTAGGATCAGGTGCCTCATCCTCTATTAGGAGAATGGCACGCACCGCCCTAACCAGAGCTCGTACATTAATAGACGACCGAGATTCCAACTCCTGAGCCGAGGTGTACGAATCGGAGTCGTCCTGGACATCACCCTCATCTGAGGACCCCTCAGTGTCCGAAATCTGCGCCGCATGCAACTTATGTGCACGCTTAGACTCCCCTGCAGACCTGTCATTGTGCAGCATCGACTGAAAAGTCGAAGATGCAGCTGCCAGACTCTGGACTGAACTGGAGAGCACGTCCACCCATGGTGGAGGAGCTGCCACATTGGTCTGGAAAGGCACCACAGACTGTTGTGTAGCAGGAGTGGCCTGAAAATAGATAGGCAATCCTGAATAAGGGTCCACAGTCTGTGACCCAGAGGAACTCTGCAATAATTGCGGGGTACACTGGTAATGGGAAATGGTAGGCTGGGACAGAGTCCTCGTAGGGACAGCAGACGGAGCCGCAAGGCGGTCCGCCAGAGACACCAGCACCTGTGAAAACATAGCCCATGGTGGCTCCTGTGTCATAGGGGGTCTGGATTGACCAGGAGTCAACTGACACCGCTCATAAAGGCCATCCAGAGATGCCTCTTCCCTATGTGATCCCGCAGAGCAGCGCCTGCAGGAAAACAACACTGGAGTCCCGGAGTGCTCAACTTCACCCTCAGACATAACCAAATATAATGTACAGACAAAATATATATGGCAATAGAGGAAAAAAGAACTGCACTTCCCTGTGTGCTGAACAACAGTCCTGAATATGGCACTGTGTAGCACACAACTGAATGTGACAGACCTCACAAATACTTGATTTATATATGTGAGGTTAGTAGAAAAGCCCCTCCTCCACACCTGTAGGGCTAAGGAAGAAGGAAAGAGATAGATATAAGCTGACAGTAATAAGAGAAAAATACAGACAGCAGCACTAGCAAAAGTCACATACCATGCAGGAAGATATACTCACTGCACCTTTACACTACACTCAACCACCCAGATTCAGTGTCTGGGAGGGCTATAGTGCTGTGTACGCCGTCCTAACAGGGGAGAGGTACACAGAGGGACCGGTCCGCGTGCTCCCTGAGGGATCTGCGCTGCCACATGTAGAAAAAAATGGCCGCCAGAGACCTCAGAGGAGGAGTGGCCGAGTGAACTGCAGCTCAGGGACGCTAGACATGCAGGCTGAAAAGCGCGCTGAGCTGAGGGGAGGAGCCGCTGAACAGGGAAGGCTTCCTCCCCTGGCTGGCCATTAACCCCAGGGATGCTGGCTTCCCGCTTGCCGGTTATCCCTGGCGGTCTAGTGGTCCCACGGGTTATGGGGGGGCCCGCCGCCACTGCCAGCAGCCTCCGGTCTGTCCCCAGGACCGGAGGCTAAAGGACTGCATTTAAGGTATTCCGCGCGCCGCCGCTAGCCAGCAACGCGCGGCTTACCTGAATCCCCGGCGACTCCGGCAGCAGTCCTGGGAGGTAGACAGAGTCCGGCTAGTATGGACTCTGTCCTCCCGCCGTGATCCCCAGATCAGTACTGGCGTCGCGGCGCCAGTCGGGGATCAGAGCGGCAGCGTGGGCGTCTGTACAGACGGCCCTTCGCTGCCGTCTGTAGTAAAAAGAGAAACTAAAATAAATAAAATCTATTAGAAAATAAAAAGCTTCTGGGGGCTGCTCCTGCAGCCCCCCTGCGCGGTGACCGACTCCGGCCGGGCACCAGCTTACACTGAGGTGCCTGTGGCTCGGGGGCGGGGTATAGAGGAGGACCCAAGTGCATCCTGGGAGCTAAAAGCTTAACTGTGTGGTGCCCATGGATCCTGATCCAGCTATATCCCCAAGGTCAACCCTGTGGACCCCCTATGGACCCTGAAGTAGAAATTGCTTTAATGAAGTGCTCTAGCTTCTTATTGGGAGGTCGTTTTAGTTAGGGATAGGAAGGGTAGTAGATTTGACTACTTGGGCAATGTGAGCATCCACCAGAGGAGGGGACTCCCATTTCGCCCCAATTCACCGCTGGGAGCAGATAACAAGCAGCCATGTGCTTAGAGACTATGAAACACTTTTTTGGGTGAGCCCATGTCTCCGCTAGGCAGTCTTCAAGCTGAGCAGAAGAAAGGAATTCAGTAGGCACCTTCTTTTGACGTTTAAATACTGGGGCATCAGACTCTAAAGTCTGGTCAGAGTCCTTGATTGAAAGTGCAGATTTAACTGCCTTGATCAGGGTCTTAACATCCACCTGCAGAGGGGAAACCTCCTGAATAGTGGAGGTTTCAACATCAGAGGCAATAGAGAAATTATCCTTATGATCCAAGCCTGTTCGGCTTGTGCTTGGACAGGTGATACTTATCCAGCATCTGTTGGCGATGGGGACACCTGCGCCAAACCTTGCACCGACTGAGATAACGGTTGGACCCATGGGAGGTTCTGCAGCAGTGTGTTGTGAATCACCCTGAGAAGTTAAAACACTGGCGACCTGGCCTACACCTGTAGCGAAACTAGCAGATGAGGGAGGCCTGGTGGCTGCAAACAGATTTACTAACTGCGACATTACCTGTGAAAGTGCAGAAGCCCATGCCGGTTCCTGAATGGAAGCTGTGGCTAAAAGAGACCTCTCGCTGCGTAGCAGTGAAAACACAAAGCACAGAGACCATCATGGTCGGGAGCCTGAGGAGAAAGTACAACAGTACAATTCCTACAGTTGCACAACACAGGAACGCCCCCCTCCGTGGGTGCCCTGCCCTTGGAAGACATTAATATAGTTGCAAGATTGTTCCCAAACCCAAAAGTTTAATAAAAAATAGTGGTGTTTAGTAAGGGATAGAGCACTAATAAGCACCACAAATAAATTGCTGGAAAAAGAAAGTTAACCGTTTGGTGCTCAGCTTCAGCTCATTACCTATACCGAGTATAAATTCTGTGTCCCGAGGTTCCTGGGAAGCATGAAGGGTTAGAAGGGGGCCGGAGTTGGTTTTGTTAACACTTTAGTGCCCTGTGCCAGTCCCTCTATTCCAGAGTCAGCACTGCAGTGTCCCATAGATCGGATATACAGTATGAGGAATAACACAGTAGAATTTCGGTTTCAGCATATGAGCCCTAACTGTGTCTGGGCTCACTGTGGGGACTGGGAATCCTGCAGTGAGACCACATAATTTGTCAGAAGGGTCTTGAAACTGAATGCTCTACATGCCCAATCGCTGCCAGACTATCATGGTCATGCTATATCTCACAAGTAAAACGTAATGAAAATCTCATCTTGTGTGGCATTGCCTGGAAATCTCCTTTTCAAAGAATAGGTAAAAAAAAACATGCAGAATGAACATATTTCAACAGGCCAAGGGCGGATGGAATGTGTTACTACAGAGATTAGCGTAAGATGATGTGGAAGCACTGCTATGTTGGGTTGAGGGTAGTCAAATGTGTTACAGGTGACTGGCATCTATTTTCTCTACACTATTTGGAATAAATGTCCTCATATGTACAGGATAAAATATAAGTTGATACAATCTATACACTGTAAAGCAAATCAATGTTCTGTATGGTTCTGTGTATTTTGTCGACTGTCACCAAGTAGACATTCATAAAAAAAGTTTTAGAGCACAAGACCAAGCCTTTGGTTTATGGACATGAAACTTTCCCCCTTTGGGAAGCAGAACACTTAGAAGCATTTGTAATGGTTTACATTTGTGGCGAACGCATATAAAGTATTTCAAACTCCGCTTTTGTATAGCAATATATAAAACCTTTTATTTATAGTCAATAATAAAAAAAGCAGAAAATGGCAAAACAGTCAAATACTATGTTTTACAGAATCTATGTTTTAATAGGTCTCCAAATAAAACTGTACTAGCCTAGAACCTAACTACACAAATATACAATAGATTATAAATAATTCCCTTAAATTTACATTATACTGAAATAATGACATGGAGGTATATTTACGGTGTTCTAAACATTGCTAAGCAATGTTTTTTTTTCTGTTCTTCAATTTAACGATGTAAAACAATTAAAAGAAAACTGTAAAAAAAAAAAGAAGCTAAAATAATTTATAGTTAAAAAAATGCAAAAACAGCAGAGAAAAGAAGTAAACTTAATTGAAAACAAGTGGCTTAGCAGTTCAACAGTAATCACGAAGAATTAATTTTTCGTTATAAACGGCAATTATTAGTTTTATAGATTTTACTGGGGAAACAAAGAAATCTGAGTAGCATACGGTACATATACTAAAAAAAAAAAAAAAAAGCCAGGTCCAGGTTTCTTGCTCACCTGGTTGTTTTTTTGAAGTACTTGGACTTTTTTGGCAAACTCTTTCGCTTCTTTCTGGCACTGATTTTCTAATTTTTCCACTTTTCTCTGAATCCGCTCATCCATCAACTTCAGTTCTTCAATGTGATTTACAAACTCCTCCAACAATCTGCATACAAAGTGACACAATGTATCGTTATGAAACATCAAAATTCAAATTAGGGGTTTTTTAGCTATTCAATTAAAGCCTGTGGTAAGCCCGCAACTAGCCCCTGTCAGAGAGTAGTGTGCTCTGGCAAGGTTTCCTCTCTTTACTATACATGCTGGGTGCTAGGACCCAGAGTCAGAGGGTGGTGCGACCTCTGGACCTGATGATGTCACCACTGGGCTACTACTCATGTACCAATGGTGCCATCTTTACTGTGTAAAGTATCACAGTATTGTGCAGATGCACAGAACTTAGCTCCTGAGGTGAGACACTTAAATACCGTTGTTAAACCTTGCAATACCACTATTCTGCTTACCGCTGATAATGCTGTATTACCCGTTACCCTGTTGATATCAATAAACCCAGCATCCTGGTTAAGGACTCTCTGTGTGGCTTAACAGTCACTTTCACATTCCGTCTGACACTACCCCAATAGGCTACATATCAATAGGTTATGGGCCCAGGCACCCCAAATGTGAAGTAAACAGAAAGTTCCAGTATTTGAATACAACAATCAATATATTTTGCATGGTCAGTGCACTTAATCAGACACTTGAAACTTATAGGGTCCTGCAAGCAGTTCTCAAGGCGAACCTGCACATCAAATTCCAATTGCAATTCAATCTTGCACTGATTTTTCAGAGGAAACAAGTTTTTTTGTGGGCAGCCCCCTGAGCAGGTAAAAAAGTAGGAAAAACGTATATTTTAAGGCAGTGGTTCCCAGACTTTCTCTGTTCATGGAAGTAATTATTTTGCAGCACCCCTAAACCAAGGTGTAGATTCAATTAGCATTAAGGTTATGTTGGAACTTCTGAGGCTAATGTAACACTAGCAAAAAAGACAGCATCCCCATACAGGCAGGGCCACATGGAGACATATGTACACACACAGAGACACAAACATACGACGTGTGGCTATTAAATAACAATACTGATGCAATAATTGAAGATTATTTTAAGTACATTTTAATACCATTCCCCTTCTGTGCACTGCCCTTCTGTATCCACACACCGCTGCATTCTTATTTTACATTGGTCAAAGACGTGCTGTAGCTCATTATCTGTCAGCTGTTTCAACAGCTCCATTGTTTTCTTCATTACCTCAGTAACTGATTGAAAAACAAGAGATATGGTAAGAACTTACCTTTGTTATCTCTGTTTCTACGAAGTCCATAGGGTCCACAGGGTTGACCTTGGGGTATATCTGGATCTGGATCCACGGGCACCACGCAGTTAAAGCTTTGCTGCTCCCAGGATGCACTTGGGTCCGTCCTCCTCTATACCCTGCCCCCGACCACAGGCACCTCAGTTGGTAAGCAGCTAAGGCCGGAGGAGGAGACTAAACAGAGAGAAGGAAGACTGGAACACACAAGAAACCATACTCACAGAAATGGGAGACGGAAAACCGGTGACCAGCCACACAGCCCATTTGAAGTCAGGTGCGTCAGGGCGGGCGCCCTGTGGACCCTATGGACTTCGTAGAAACAGAGGTAACAAAGGTAAGTTCTTACCATATCTCTTGTTTTCTACTTCAGGGTCTATAGGGGGTCCACAGGGTTGACCTTGGGGATGTCCCAAAGCAGTTCAACTAAGGGCGGGGACGCTCCTGTGCTGAAAGGAGTACCCGGCGCCCAAAGGATGCATCCTTAGAGGTGAAGGTGTCAAACGCATAAAACCTCAAAAACGTCTGAATTGAAGACCAAGTAGCCGCCTTACACAGCTGAACAGGGGAGGCGCCACGTCTAGCAGCCCAAGAGGGACCCACAGAACGAGTGGAATGAGCCTCAACAGAGGCTGGCACAGGTAAACCCTCCTGTGCATAAGCCTCACAAATAACTGAACGAAGCCAACGGGCTAACGTTTGCTTGTTGGCAGGCCAACCCCTCTTGTGAAAACCGAAGAGGACAAACAAAGAATCCGACTTCCTAAACGAAGCAGTCCGGTCCACATAGATTCTAAGTGCCCGGACCACATCCAAGGAAGCCTCACCAGCTGAAAGATCAGGTGACTGAAAAGCTAGCACAAGTTCCTGATTAATGTGGAACTTTGAAACCACTTTGGGCAAAAACTCAGGAAGCGTGCGGAGCACCGCCCTGTCCTGGTGAAAAATCAGAAAAGGAGGGCGACAGGAAAGCGCCCCCAATTCTGAAACCCTCCTGGCAGAAGCAATTGCCAGGAGAAAAATGGTCTTAAACGTCAGCCACTTGAGCTCCACCGACTCAAGCGGCTCAAAAGGAGGACCCTGCAAGACCCTCAGTACCACCGCCAAGTCCCACGGAGCCACCGGAGGCACGAAGGGAGGCTGGATCCTGAGAACACCTTGGAAAAAGGTGTGAACATCTGGCAGTGTAGCAATCCATCGCTGAAACCACACGGACAAAGCAGACACATGAACCTTCAGAGAGGCCAGGCGTAAGCCGAGGTCCAAACCCGATTGAAGAAACTCCAAGTTTCTGGAAACCCGGAACACCTGCGGATCAAAGTTTCTGGATTCACACCACTGAAAATAAGTGCGCCACACCCTGTGGTAAATCCGCGCGGAAGCAGGCTTGCGTGCCCTAAGCATGGTACCAATGACCGAACTGGAGAAACCCCTAGACCTCAAGACGGCTGTCTCAAGAGCCACGCCGTCAAAGACAGCCGACCCAGATCCGGGAAAAGGCAGGGTCCTTGAGACAACAGGTCCCGACGCTGAGGAAGAAGGTACGGAGCGTCGATGGAGAGGCACCTCAGATCGGAGTACCAAGGACGTCTGGGCCACGCCGGAGCCACCAGCACGAGCGTGCCTCCGTCCTGCTTGAATTTCCGCAGAACCCGAGGAAGTAAGGATATCGGAGGAAACAGATACGCCAGGTGAAACGTCCATTTCACCGACAGAGCGTCTACCAGACAGGCGCCTGCGTCTCTTGTCCTTGACCCGTAAACGGGCAACTTGTGATTGTGACGGGAGGCCATCAAGTCCAGCTCCGGCAGCCCCCACCTGTCCACAAGTAGCTGAGACACCTCTGGGTGAAGCCACCATTCCCCGGGATGCACGTCGTGACGGCTGAGGAAGTCCGCCTCCCAATTGAGGACTCCGGGAATGAAGACTGCCGAGATCGCTGGAACGTGACACTCCGCCCAAGCAAGAATGCGAGACACCTCCAACATTGCTGCCCGACTGCGAGTTCCCCCTTGGTGGTTGATGTACGCCACCATGGTGGCGTTGTCAGACTGCACCTGAACCGCCCTTCCGTGAAGAGCGGGGCCGGACGACTGCAGGGCCCTGTACACAGCCCGCAGTTCCAGGATGTTGATGGGGAGAAGTGCTTCTTCCACGGACCAACGACCCTGAAGCGATAATGAGCCGGTCACTGCCCCCCAACCCCGGAGACTGGCATTCGTCGTGAGCAGGACCCAGTCCGGGATCCAAAAAGGGCGCCCCTCGACAAGATGCGCTGTCTGAAGCCACCAAGCCAAAGACTGCCGAACCTCCGGGGACAACACCAGCATCTGAGAGCGGATCCGGTGAGGTAACCCGTTCCATTCCGATAGAATCAGCCCCTGCAGGGGCCGGGAATGGAACTGGGCAAATTCCACCATGTCGAATGTCGACACCATGGACCCCAGAACTCTCATAGCTGAGTGGACCGACAGGCGGCAACTGCTCAGGCAACTGTGTATCCGCAGCTGCAGGGAGACCTTCTCCGGAGTCAGGAAAATCCGTTGCTGACGAGAATCCAGCAGGGCTCCCAAATGAACCATCCGCTGTGATGGAATCAGGGAGGACTTCTTCCAATTTATCAACCACCCGTGTGCTTGAAGACAAGCAATGGTCAGGTGGAGATGTCGAAGAAGCACCTCCGGGGAGCTCGCCAGCAGTAGAAGATCGTCCAGGTACGGCAACAGACGTAGACCCTGACCCCGAAGGTGGGCAGCCATAACCGCCATCACCTTGGTGAACACCCTCGGAGCCGTGGAAAGGCCGAAAGGGCAACGCCCGAAATTGGTAGTGATGGTTCAGGATAGCAAACCTCAGATACCGCTGATGTGCCGGTGCTATGGGCACATGGAGATAGGCGTCCTGGATATCGAGGGAGACCATATAATCCCCGGGTTCCATCGCCAGAATGATGGAACGTAACGTTTCCATCCTGAACCTGGGAACTCTGAGGTATCTGTTCAGAGACTTCAAATTCAGGATAGGGCGATGAGAACCATAGAATAGTACCCCGTCCCGCGCTGAGACTGTGGAACGGGAACAATGACCCCTGCTTGTAGCAAGGATTCTATAGCTACCTGAATCTGACCAGCTTTGGTCTTGTCCAGAGAAGGACTCGTACAGAAAAACTGGTGGGGCGGCCTGAACCGAAAAGACAGGGCGTACCCCTGAGAGACTACTTCTCGAACCCAGGCATCCGTGGTGGTATTGTGCCAACACTGGGCGAATTGGAGAAGTCGGCCTCCCACTCTGGGGTCCCGCAGAGAGAGGCCCGTCCCATCAGGCAGCAGGCTTATCTTCCTGCTTGGAAGAAGGGCGCCTAGCACTCCATGCTTGCTTCTTGGGCTTGGGTGCGGCCTTGGTCGCCGAATGTCTCGGGAAGGACTGGCCCTTGGCCTTACCCTGAACCCGAAAGGACCGAAAGGCAGAGCTCCTCACTTTAGCCGGCGCAGAGGCCGAAGGGAGGAAAGCCGACTTGGACTTAGCCAAAGTATCCACTATCTTGTCCAAATCCGGACCAAATAGTAAATCACCATTAAAAGACAAGGCCTCCAGACCCTTTTTTGAATCTGCATCAGCCCTCCAGGACCTCAGCCACAGGGAGCGCCGAGCAGACACCGCTGCAGCCGACACCCTAGAAGTGAGCAGGCTGGCATCCAAAGACGCTTCTCCAATATAGGAACCTGCATCCCGCATCTGTCCCACTAACGCTCTCTGGATATCCGGAGCCTCCTCAGGAAAGGTATCCTCCAAGGCATTGGCCCATGCCTCAATGGCTTTAGCCACCCAGGAGATAGCCATGGACGGGCGAGCCACCGCCCCGGAAAGAGAATAAATGGACTTTAAACAAATCTACACCTTCTCCGTGGGATCCTTCAAAGAGGAGATAGACGGCAATGGCAGCATCGCGCTTTTGATCAAGCGGGTAACGTGGGAATCCACCGCCGGCGGAGTCTCCCATTTCCTGCAATGAGCTTCAGGAAAAGGATAGTTCGCCGCCAACCTCTTCTGTGGATGGAACCTCTTACTGGGTAATTGCCAGGCCGCCGCTATATGATCCGATAATTGATCAGACAGGGGGAACACAGTTGAAGTCACCTTGGCCTTTTTAAAATTAGGAAACTTCGACCTAGGAGCCGGCGCATCATCCTCAACATGTAGGATAGCCCGCACCGCCCTAAGGCTGGAATATTAATAGATTACTTAGCTTCCACCTCCTGCCCCATGGCATCAGAGTCAGAGTCCTCATGGATTTCTCCATCATCTGAGGACACTTCAGAGTCCGACAACTGCGCAGCTAGTGAACTCACAACCGGACGTTTAGACGCCCTTGGTGGCACATCACCTTGCAACATGGACTGAAACGCCGAGGATGAAGCCGCCAGACTCTGTACGGAGCTGGAGAGAACATCCACCCAAGGCGGAGGAGCCATCGGAGCATAACTCTGCAAAGGCACTACAGACTGACGCGTCACTGGGAAAGACTGCACATACACAGGCAGTCCCGAGTAAGGACCCACAGTCTGGGCCCCGGGTGGAGACCGCAACATTTGTGGAACACCCGGGGAATGGGGGATGGTGGGCTGCGGCAACGCCCTAGAAGGGACCGCTGATGGGACTGATAACCGGTCCGCAATAGACGCCAGCACCTGTGAAAACATCGCCCAAGGAGGGTCCTGTGATACAGGGGAGTTGGAGGGGCCCGGTACCAGCTGGCACTGCCCGCACAGACCATCCTGAGATAAGTCCTCCCCATCAACTCCAGCAGCACAGCGTCTGCAGGAAAATAGCACAGGAGCCACAGAGCGCTCAGTCTCCTCATCAGACATGATACCGTAAATCACAAGAAATACGTATCACCAGAGGAATTACGGTTTTAACACCCACGCACTCACCAGTATGCGACACAACAGCCCAGATATGGTACTGTGTAGCACACAACAGTATGTGACTGACCCCACAAATACGTGATTTATATAAGTGAGGGTACTAGCAATAGTCACATACAATGCAGAAAAGTTAGTACTCACTGCACCTTCCGCTACAATCAACCGCCCAGATTCAGTGTCTGGGAGGGCTATAGCGCTGTGTACACTGTCCTTTAGCAGGGGAGAGGTACACAGGGGGACCGGTCCACTTGAAACCGCCTGGGAGTCTGCGATGCCTGCCAGTAAAGATGGCCGCCGGAGACCTCAGAGGAGGAGTGGCCGTAAGATAAGAGCAGCTCAGCGACGCCAGACTGCTAGTTGAAAGGCGCGCTGAGCTGAGGGGAGGAGCCACTAGACAGGGAAGGCTGCCTCCCCTGGCTAGCAATTAACCCCCGGGTTGCCGGTCCCGCTACCAGCCTGTTACCCTGGTAGTCTAGCGGACACGCGGGGTATTCCTCAATAGAGGGGGAGCCCGCCGCCGCCGCTAGCGCCTCCGGTCTGTCCCCAGAGACCGGAGGCTTCTGACTGCATAAAAAGTATCCGCGGGCCGCCGCACGCGGCTTACCTGATCCCCGTCGCGTCCAGCAGCAGTCAAGGGAGTCCCCAGAGCCCGGCTAGTACAGGCTCTGGGGTCCCGCCGCGATCCCCAGAGCTGTACTGGCGTCGCGGCGCCAGCGGGGAGAAGGAGCGGCAGCGTGGACCTCCTAAAGGACAGTCTGATGCTGCCGCTCTAAAAGTGTAAAAAAAGTAGAAAAAAATAAAAAAAAATTATCTTTTAAAATAAAGCTTAGGGGCTGCTCCTGCAGCCCCACTGCGACAGGGTGACCCGACTCCGGCCGGGCACCAACTAAAACTGAGGTGCCTGTGGTCGGGGGCGGGGTATAGAGGAGGACGGACCCAAGTGCATCCTGGGAGCAGCAAAGCTTTAACTGCGTGGTGCCCGTGGATCCAGATCCAGCTATACCCCAAGGTCAACCCTGTGGACCCCCTATGGACCCTGAAGTAGAAACAGGCTCCCTTGAGTGCAGATTTGACCTTCGGGAAAAGTCACACAGTGCTAGGTATGGCGAGTATGGAGGGTGTTCTAGCACTGCAATCTGTTTCTCAGCCAAAAACTGGTTCACGGGCAGAGCTGTGTGGGCTGGTGCACTGTCCTGATGGAGGATGAAACCATTTTTAAACAGCTCTGGCCTTTTTCTCCTGATTCTTTCCTGCAAAGTTGCTAAAACATTTTTGTAGTAATGTAGATTTATCATCCGGATGCAGTCGATGGTTAATTCGAACAATGGGCCTCATTCAGACCCACTCGCAAATGGCTGTCCGCTCGCAAGTGGGTCGATGGTGCGCATGCGCCAGTCGCGACGAGCGAAGGACTTTCCTTCGCTCGTTGTGTCTGATCAAAGGGGGCGTGCTGTCGATGTTGATTGACAGCACGCCCCCTTTGGTGGGCGTGCCGGGGGCGTGCCTGCCAGACGGAGGCGTTCCCAAGGGAATGCCTACCGTCTGAAGCCGGCCCCACTGACATCACTAGTGATGTCAGTGGGAGTGATTTTGGCTCTGATAGAGCCAAAATCACTACAGGGCTTATGGTCGAAAACCCCGACCACAGGCTTCTGGTCGCAGTGGCGATGGTCGCGATGGTCAAGACCATCGCGACCATCATCCTGCACGCTCATATGTGCTGTGGGTGGTGACCCACAGCTATACGAGCGTCCAGGAGGACGCTCCATTTTTATGGAGGACGGCCCTCATTCAGAGCGAGGGCCAATGTTCTCAATTTCTTTCCACATTTTTATTTATTTTTGATGTGCAAGGCCTTCCGGGAAGTTAATCATCCTCTCAGTGGCGTAACTTCACCCCAGACGCCCGGAGGCAAGTTATAATTTGGTGCCTCCCCGTCACAGCCACTGACACTGTAATGTAGCAATCTGCATGCAGACAGGCTATAGATAGGCAGCAGCTGATGGTATGACATGGAGCTCTCCACTAGTGTATGGTGGCTTCTCAGGTGCCGGGAAGGAATGCCATGCATTGGGCGGCCGTGACATTCCGGGTACATAGTTACAGCCCTAAGTGGGGTGAATATATTGTGGACAATGGGGGTGGTGCCCCTTCAGAGCTGGAATCCAGCGGCAGGCGCCTCCATTGTCTCCGATAGTTTTGCCCCTGCATCTTCGACATCATCACGACCGTCACTAAATCTTTTGTTCCACTTAAACACACGTTTTAGCATATAGAAAGACTTGGTGGGCGTTTTGTTTAATTTAACTATAAAATTTTAAGTTAACATGTTGCTCTGCTTTTGAACTAAATCACATACATACACACATACAGGCAGGGTCACACAGACACATACATACAGTGCATCCGGAAAGTATTCACAACGCTTCACTTTTTTCCTCATTTTGTTATGTTACAGCCTTATTCCAAAATGGAATAAATTCTACACACAATACCCCATAATGACAACTGGTAAAAAGTTTTTTTTGCGATATTTGCAAATTTTATTAAAAAAAAAAACCTAAGAAATCACACGTACATAAGTATTCACAACCTTTGCTCAATTACTTTGTTGATGCACTTTTGGCAGCAATTACAGCCTCAAGTCTTTTTGAATATGATGCCACAAGCTTGGCACACCTACCTTTGGGCAGTTTTGCCCATTCCTCT
The DNA here is from genome assembly GCA_031769625.1 of Taudactylus pleione. Lineage (NCBI taxonomy): Eukaryota > Metazoa > Chordata > Amphibia > Anura > Myobatrachidae > Taudactylus > Taudactylus pleione. Next base: position 2,201,283 of record JAUIMM010001073.1, read on the forward strand.
TTGCAACACCTATCAAGCTCCATCAGGTTGGATGGGAAGCGTCGGTGCACAGCCATTTTCAGATCTCTCCAGAGATGTTCTATTGGATTCAAGTCTGGGCTCTAGCTGGGCCACTCAAGGACATTCACAGAGTTGTCCTGAAGCCACTCCTTTGATATCTTGGCTGTGTGCTCAGGGTTGTTGTCCTGCTGAAAGATGAACCGTCCCCCCAGTCTTAGGTCAAGAGCGCTCTGGAGCAGGTTTTCATCCAGGATGTCTCTGTACATTGCTGCATTCATCTTTCCCTCTATCCTGACTAGTCTCCCAGTTCCTGCCACTGAATAACATCCCCACAGCATGATGCTGCCACCACCATGCTTCACTTAAGGGATGGTATTGGCCTGTTGATGAGCGGTGCCTGGTTTACACCAAAACATAACGCCTGGCATTGACGCCAAAGAGTTCAATCTTTGACTCATCAGACAAGAGAGTCCTTCAGGTGCATTTTGGTAAACTCCAGGTGGGCTGCCATGTGCTTTTTACCAAGGAGTGGTTTCCGTCTGGCCATTCTACCATACAGGCCTGATTGGTGGATTGCTGCAGAGATGGTTGTCCTTCTGGAAGGTTCTCCTCTCTCCACAGAGGAATGCTATAGCTCTGATTCTGTAGCTCTGACAGAGTGACCATCGGGTTCTTGGTTACCTCCCTGACTAGGGCCCTTCTCCCCCGATCGCTCAGTTTAGACGGCCGGCCAACTCTAGGAAGAGTCCTGGTGGTTCCGAACTTCTTCCATTTACGGATGATGGAGGCCACTGTGCTCATTGGGACCTTCAAAGCAGCAGATATTTTTCTGTACCCTTCCCCAGTCTCGGAGGTCTACAGACAATTCCTTGGACTTCATGCTTGGCTTGTGCTCTGACATGCACTGTCAAGTGTTGGACCTTACATAGACAGGTGTCTGCCTTTCAAAATCATGTCCAATCAACTGAATTTACCACAGGTGGACTGTGGTAAATTTACCACAGGTAGGAGGTTGTTGAAAACTATTATCTACACCTCAGTTCTTGAGCTTTATTAACGGTGTGAAATCTTGAATATGGTACAGAAATCGGGATATCCCTGAGATAACTAGTCGGTTATACTTTGGATGAATTTGAAACTACAGGAATGATCATGGAAAATTGTACTTTGTATCCATATTAGATGTTTTCTATAAAGCCAATAACATTAATATTTATTCTACTATGCTACCAAAAAAAGAGGGTATAACATTCACTTCATCGGAATACACTATATGTGAAAGGAGGCAACAAGAAAAACAGACAATTTTGTCTGCTCATCAAGGGGAGAAAAACCCTAAACATTATCAATAACATCGCACATTTAGCCAACACTAGGTAAAATCCATTACAACAAATTATACATTCACTTTAATTAGTCTAACATGTCCTATAAGGATTAAATCTATATCTGGCTGTTATGGACTATCACTATTGCCACCAAGCCTGATAATCTAGCTATGTGCAAAGCCCCTTAGCCAGGGAAAAATTTACGGATGATAAAACAGTCTATGTAATGGACACCAATTAACCATCATGCCACAGTTAAGTACCTTTTTGGATCAAATGTTTCCGCTGCTCCTCTGGATCCTCCGCCTGGAGTTCTCCATGCCAGTCGCTCAATGTATTCATCAGCAACAAATGGCTCCTAAAATCAAAAACGTATTCAGCATTGGTTGCCCAACAGGGACTGGGAGCAATATGTACACTGGAAGTCATCATAAATGATTTTCTATCACTGGAGTCAGTAGTCTAATATGTTTTATCTACATAGCACTGAACTACTCAGGAGAAAACGCACCTCTTTAAAATCTATTGTACAGTTGTACAAAGTACAGTCTATGAAAACCTCAATGTTGAACACAAAGGAGGCCAACATAGATTTAAAAAAAGTAAAAAAAAAAAAAAAAAATGATGGCAACAAGAGAATGTGTGGTCCATACACAACAGCAGCTTTTAAAGAGAAGCGATCATGAAACCTTGATTGTCTGCTTTTAAATAGTTAATGGTTTGCATCAGTTTAAGAACAGTATAACTACAAGTTAATGTTTTTCTCCGATTTATTGTTTTTAGTACTCTGTTCTTCTCACTATAGGATGTTCTCAGTTATTCATGTAACTGAGCTCCAGATAGCCAGACTACAGACAGATCTATTTTGAAGCTTATTAGAAAGTACCATTACACTGAGCTGACAGAGAAAAACGAACGTGTGTATGTGTTAAATAAATGTAAAGTATGCAGTACTATTTCGAGCATAGTGGGACAGGGACCTTCTCCTCCAGAGGCTATATGTGCAGATTCGGTGGGGGTACTAATTATTCTATCTTCTCCTCCGGCGGTGATGGTATTGCTGCGTGTGCCAGTTCATGGGATAGGGACCCTTTCCTCTGGCGGAAGATGACAGTTCGCAAGGAGGAGAAAGTGAAGTATTGTTACTGTAGGTGGGTGGATAGGCGTCTGGAAACTTTTCTTCTGCATTGTGTGGGGTGGGGGCTGCCTGTTCGCTAGGGGAAAGGAGAGGCCGTGTCCAGGCAACCAGTGAGAGCTGTGAGGGAAGGGGCCTCGCCTTATTTCGTTATATAATAGATTTCTCTACTGCTGGACCAGCACAGGTTTATCAAGCTATTAAATTAATAGAGAGATCACTCCTCCTGTAATGAAATGCAATAATCTAGCAGCCTTAAACATTTGCAAAATAAAATGCTTTATAGCTCTGCCACTATAGTGAATCTTCAAATTAATCTCACTTAAACTGTATCGTACAATTATTAAATTCAAAGAACTGTAATATTTAGCATTCCCACTAGGCTGGTTTAATGGGGTGCTGCACCGTGCCTCATTTTAAAAAGCAAAAATGTCCCCGCCCTGGCACCCGCAGTGGGACGGTGACGCCCATATTCGTCCTGCTGCTGTCAGTATTTTGGTTTTGCCTCCTGCGAGGAAGTGAAGGACTCAGTGCCCCATAGCCAGCAGAGGGACAACTGCGTACCAGGTCCAGCTCTGATGTCAGGGGCGGACCATGAGTAGGGGGCACTGCATTGCAGAGGGGGAGGTAACGTGGGACTGTCAGCCTGGGGCAGCAGAAGCAGCATTTGTGCCCCTCCTGCGGGACAAAGTTGGCTGTATCGGGGAGGGAATGATGAAGGAGAGTCTAAACCAGTGTTTGCTAACCTTGACAGTCCAGCTGTTGTGGAACTATATATCCCAGCATGCCCTACCACAGTTTTAGCATGCCCTAATAGCAAAACTGTAGCAGTGCATGCTGGGTTATGTAGTTCCATAACAGCTGGAGTGTCAAGGTTAGCAAACACTGGTCTAAACCATCACGCCAGCCCCTAGCCGTACCTCAAGGCTGAGAGGTAAGGCAGAGTATGGGAGAGCAAGGTCTGATGCCCGGGAAGATGTGTCCAAGCCGGGTTAGGGGGGAGGTGGGCAGTGATAAAAAAAAAAAAAAACCCTCTCCCATTAATACAACATCTCCATATACCTAGTGTTCACTGTAGGTCTGGTGCCGGGCAGGGGGCTGTACCTAGAGAAAAGACACTCTGACTCACGCAGGAGCAAGAAAAGGGGGGCACGTCTTTAAGATGCTACCCCTTTTTACCACATGCGGGCATGTCCAGCACTTACGGACATGCCAGGCAGTCCCCAAGTTCACCTGGATCAGTGAACAGATGCCGGAGGCATGTATTCTCTGGCGGTGACCTATGCACCACTATTTTTCCCACCCGTGGGACATTGCAGCCCATGGGTGTTGCCAGCAACCGGCAGGGCAATGCTAAAACAGCCTAGAGGGAACGCTAATATACGAGTCACACATCAGTAAGTCTATTACTGAGCTTTTTGGAGAAATTCACCTAAAAACAGACATGTCTGTATTGGCCAAATTATGCAATTTAAACCCCATCCAGGGGAGAGGTATACCAGAGGTTCTGCACTGTGTCCCGACATTTGTACCTTAGCATATTTCCCCTACCTTTTCACCTGGTTTTTGGAAAAAAAAAAAGGGAACTTCCCTTGAAAAATCAATGCGACTTTGGAATTGCATTGCAAATGTCATTTTCAGTGAGAGTTTGTCATGAGAACGGCTTGCAGGACCTAACACACACCTAATAGGATTGAGCCCGTAATGCTGTGAATGCTAGCATCTATAGCAACTGTACACCTAAAAATGGTCACGCTCCTCCGGAACCAGCTCAGAAAATGACGGTGCAATATCACATCTATGTCGCTTCTAGACATAGGCAAGAAGTTGATGTTAAGAAGTCCTATTTGTGTATGATCAATGATACGCCTGCACACTCGCGTTACTACTTCTCCATTTTGATTTGCACGCAGTAAGCTACATGCAAACTTAATACTAGTGTGTAGATGGATACGGAGCAAAGATACAACCATCGCTTCCTCCAACTCCAAAACGTGCGCTAAAATTATACCATGTAGCGAATGTATTTAAAAAAGAAAAAAAACTGTGCAACTCAAAATTAGATGAATCTTACAAGGGGTATCGTACCTTGCCAAGAGAAAGGAGCTGCAAGCACAATGTAGGTGCAGCTATACAGTTATCAGCCATAACTTTAAAACCACCTGCCTAATCTTGGGTAGGTCCCCTTTGTGTCGCCAAAACAGCTCTGACCCGTCAAGGCATGAAGTCCACAAACCTCCTAAGGGTGGTCTGTGGTATATGGCACCAAGACATTAGTAGCAGGTCATTCCAATCCAGTAAATTGCGAGGTGGGGCCTCCATGGCTCGTACTTTTTTTTCCAAGCACGAGTGATGAAATAGGGGCACGTCTTAAATACACGCCCATTTTTCTCATGACCACACCCCTTTTCAGGTGCACGTGCGTTGGAGTGCCCTTTCTAGTTCCGGCGCCGGACCTAGAGTGAACACCATCGATTCCTTGAACTTTTTGTCATGTTCCTCAAATTATTCTTCAATAATTTTTGCATTGTGGCTGGGAGCATTATCCTGCCGAAAAGAGGCCACTGCCATCAATGGGTGTACTTGACCTGCAACAATCTTTAGGCAGGTGGTAAGGGTGTCAAATAGCATCCACATCCACATGGATGACAGGACCTAAGGTTTCCCAGCAGAACATTGCGCAGTGGATCACACTGCCTCCGTTGGCTTTTCTTCATCCCATAGTGCATCCTGGTGCAATCTCGTCACCAGGTAAATGACGCACACGCACCCGGCCATCTACATGATGTAAAAGAAACAGTGATTGATCAAACCAGGCCACCTTCTTCCGTTCCTGAATGGTCCAGTTCTGACACTCACGTGTCTCGTGGGTTTTCAACAGTAGACAGGAGTCAGCATAGGTTTCTCCGACTGGTCTGTGGCTACACAGCAAGCCATGACTCACGGTGTGTTCTGACAATTTTCTACCATAGCCAGCATTACATTTCTCAACAATTTGTGCTACAGTATCTTTTCTGTGGGATAGGACCAGACGGGCTAGTCTTTGCTCCTCAAGCGCATCAATGAGCCTTGGGCACCCATGACTGTCGCTAGTTCACTATTTGTCCTTCCTTGGACAATTTTGCTATGTACAGCCATGGCCAAAAGTTTTGAGAATGACACAAGTATTGGTTTTCACAAAGTTTGCTGCTTCTGTGTTTTTAGACCTTTTTGTCAGAGGTTACTATGGTATACTGAAGTAAAATTACAAGCATTTCATAAGTGTCAAAGGCTTTTAATGACAATTATATCAAGTTTATGCAGAGATTCAGTATTTGCAGTGTTGACCCTTCTTTTTCAAGACCTCTGCAATTTGCCCTGGCATGAGTCAATCAACTTCTGGGCCACATACTGACTGATGGCCACCCATTCTTGCCTAATCAATGCTTGGAGTTTGTCAGAATTTGTGGGTTTTTGTTTGTCCACCTGCCTCTTGAGGATTGACCACAAGTTCTCAATGGGATTAAGGTCTGGGGCGTTTCCTAGCCATGGACTCAAAATTTCGATGTTTTGTTCCCAGAGCCACTTAGTTAACACTTTTGCCTTATGGCAAGGTGCTCCATCAAGCTGGAAAAGGCATTGTTCATCACCAAACTGTTCTTGGATGGTTGGGAGACGTTGCTCTTGGAGGATGTTTTGGTACCATTCTTTATTCATGGCAGTGTTCTTAGGCAAAATTGTGAATGATCCCACTCCCTTGGCTGAGAAGAAACCGCACACATGAATGGCCTCAGGTGTCACATGAAACTATCACAATGTCCATCCCCCTGTACACTGAGTGACCCACCCCCTTTACAGTCTGTCTCTGTATACTGCCAGTGTCATTCATATATTATATATATAGCGCCAAAGACCCTGTATACAACTCACTATTCCGATTGCTGAAACTCTGCGTACTGTGCACTACCTCCCATATACTATTGTAACTGTATACTATCTCTGCATACTGTACACTACCTCCTGTATACTATCTCTGCATACTGTACACTACCTCCTGTATACTATCTCTGCATACTGTACACTACCTCCTGTATACTATCTCTGCATACTGTACACTACCGCCTGTATACTATCTCTGCATACTGTACACTACCCCCTGTATACTACTGTAACTGTACACTACCTCCAGTATACTACTATAACTGTATACTATCTCTGCCTACTGTAACTATACTATCTCTGCATACTGTACACTACCTCCTGTATACTACTGTAACGCTATACTATCTCTGCCTACTGTACACTACCTCCTGTATACTACTGTAACTATACTATCGCTGCATACTGTACACTACCTCCTGTATACTACTGTAACTATACTATCGCTGCATACTGTACACTATCTCCTGTATACTACTGTAATGCTGGCCATACACTAGCATGATTTCGGCCCGATTGCCCGACTTGCGAAGCGTGGAACGATGAATCATGTCGAAATCATGTAGCATTTAGGTAGGATACGATCCGATGCGCACTCCCGCCGCTCTTAAAACGTATCGTGTGATCAGATGTGCAGCACATCATATCTATCGTAATCGTATGCAGATTGTGTGTGTTAAAAAATATGAGATATGGTAAGAACTTACCCTTGTTATCTCTATTTCTACGAAGTCCATAGGGTTCCACAGGATACCTTGGGGTATAGGTGTGACGTCAGTCGCAGGGCACCAAAGAGTTAAGCTTTCAGCCTCCCAGGATGCACTAGGTCCCCCTCCTATACCCCGCCCCCGAGCCAAGGCACCTCAGTTAGTTACCAAGCCATAGGCCGGAGGAGGAGAAGGAAGAGAGAGAACAAAGATCTGGACACATACAAGAATCACATTCTCACCAGAGGGAGACGGAAAACCGGCGACCAGAGCAAAGCCCATCTGCAGCACAGGTGCGACAGGGCGGGAATCCTGTGGAACCCTATGGACTTCGTAGAAATAGAGATAACAAGGGTAAGTTCTTACCATATCTCATATTTTCTACTTCAGGGTCCATAGGGTATCCACAGGATACCTTGGGGATGTCCCAAAGCAGTATCCTTTAAGGGTGGGGACGCTCCTGTGCAGAAAGGAGAATCCGCCGCCCGAAGGAAGCATCCTGAGAGGCGAAGGTGTCAAACCTGTAATACCTCACAAAGGTATGGACAGAGGACCACGTAGCAGCCTTGCAGATCTGGACTGCAGAGGCACCACGTCGAGCTGCCCACGAAAGACCCACAGACCTAGTGGAATGAGCCTTCAGAGAAGGAGGAACCGGTAGGCCTTCATGAAGATAAGCTTCAGAAATCGCCATACGGATCCAGGCTGCCAAAGTTTGCTTTGAAGCAGGCCAACCCTTTTTACGGAAGCCAGAGAGGACAAACAAAGCGTCCGACTTCCTAAACGAAGAAGTGCGGTCAACATAAGTCCTTAAGGCCCGCACAACATCCAACACCCACGGAAAGAGCCGGTGAGTTAAAGGCCGGAACAACGATTTCCTCGTTAACATGAAACTGGGAAACAACTTTGGGAAGAAACTCGGGCCGAGTGTGGAGTACTGCCCTGTTCCCATGAAAAACCAAGAAAGGGGGTCTACAAGAAAGAGCCCCTAACTCAGAAACACGTCTGGCCGAAGCAATAGCCAGAAGGAAAACAGTCTTAGCTGTTAGCCATTTAAGATCCACTGATCCCAGTGGTTCAAACGGCGGTCCTTGGAGAGCCCTCAGGACCACAGCCAAATCCCAAGGCGCCACAGGTGGAACAAAGGGCGGCTGAATGCGGACAACACCTTGCATAAAGGTGCGCACATCCGGGATTGTAGCAATCCTATGGTGAAACCAGACAGACAGGGCCGAAACCTGTACCTTCAAAGAAGCAAGGCGAAGCCCATGATCTAGTCCCGCTTGCAGGAAGGCGAGAATCCGAGACAGACGAAACTCCCGCGGTGCATAACCTCTCAGTCGACACCACTGGAAGAACGTATGCCACACCCGATGGTATATCCTCGCGGAAGACGGTTTCCGAGACCGCAACATGGTACGCACCACAGAGCTGGAAAACCCCCGGGACCTCAGCATGGCCGTCTCAACAGCCACGCCGTCAAAGACAGCTGAGTCAGGTCCGGGTGACGACAAGGACCCTGAGACAGGAGGTCCGGCCGTAGCGGCAACCGCAGAGGACTGTCCACGGACAGACCCTGAAGGACTGAGAACCAGTGCCGTCTGGGCCGCGCGGGAGCTATCAACAGGAGCGTCCCTCCTTCCTGTTTGAATTTCTGGATTACCCGTGGAAGAAGGGAGACCGGAGGGTACAGGTATGCGAACCGGAACGTCCACCGGACGGACAGAGCATCCACCAGAGACGCCCCTTCGTCTCTTGTGCGAGACCCGTACACTGGCAACTTGTTGTTGTGCCGGGACGCCATGAGGTCGATCTCTGGAAGACCCCATCTGTCCACCAGTAGTTGAAAAACGTCTGGGTGCAGGGACCATTCCCCCGGATGAACGTCCTGGCGACTTAGAAAGTCCACCTCCCAATTGAGCACTCCCGGGATGAAGACCGCCGATATGGCCGGAAGATTGCGCTCCGCCAAAACCAGGATCCGAGACACCTCTACGAGAGCCCCTCGGCTTCGGGTTCCTCCTTGCATGTTTATGTAGGCCACGGTGGTAGCGATTTGTTCCTACTGGATCTGTACCGGGTGACCCTGGAGAAACCGATGTGCCTGCTGGAGAGCATTGAAGACCGCACGGAGTTCCAAGATATTGATTGGAAGCTCCGCTTCTGTCGGCGTCCACCTGCCCTGGAACAGATGTGGACCCGAAACTGCTACCCAGCCCCGAAGACTGGCGTCCGTTGTCAACAGGACCCAATTTGGAACCCAGAACGGACGTCCCTCGCTGAGGTGGGTCGTCTGTAACCACCAAGCAAGGGACAGGCGAACCTCCGGGGTGAACACAATCGTCTGGGACTTCAGAGACTGAGGCAGCCCGTTCCACTTTGACAGGATCAGGTGCTGCAGAGGTCTGGAGTGAAACTGGGCATATTCCACCATGTCGAACACCGACACCATGGAGCCCAGTAACCTCATCGCCGAGTGTAGAGACACCCGGCGGCTGTGCAGACAACTGCGCACCCTTGACTGCAAAGCAGAGATCTTTTCCTCCGTCACGAAGATCTTTTGCTGTCCCGAGTCCAATAAGGCTCCAAGATGCAGAATCCTCCGAGACGGGATTAGAGTGGACTTCTGCCAGTTGATTAGCCAGCCGTGCCGTTGCAGCAGGGCAATGGTCAGGTCCAAGTGGCGTAACAGGAGCTCTGGAGATCCCGCCAACAATAAAAGGTCGTCCAAGTACGGCAACATGCGGACTCCTTGCAGCCGCAGAGAAGCCGCCATGACCGCCATCACCTTGGTGAAAACACGTGGTGCTATCGCCAGGCCAAAGGGTAACGCCCGTAACTGGAAGTGGTCGCTGCGGATTGCAAACCTGAGGAACTGTTGATGGCGCAAAGAATAGGGACATGCAGGTAAGCGTCCTGTATGTCCAATGACACCATGTAGTCCCCAGGTTCCAGCGCCAGAATGATGGACCGTAGGGTCTCCATCCGAAACTTCGGTACCCGCAAAGACTTGTTGAGTGCTATGAGGTTGAGAATCGGACGATACGACCCATTGGGTTTCTGTACCAAAAAAAGATTTGAATAGAAACCCTGGCCCCTCTGGGAGAATGGAACGGGCACTATAACTCCAGCCTGGAGCATAGTGTGCAATACCTTCCGCAGCTCCGTAGCCTTGTTCCGGCCTGATGGTAGACCCGTGGTGAAGAATCGAGCCGGGGGTCTGTGCCGGAAGGAGAGGGCGTACCCGTGGGAGACCACCTCCAGAACCCATGTCTGTCGTAGTGACCGACCAACACTGGGCGAACTACAGCAGGCGGCCTCCCACCCTGGGATCCCCCAAAGAGAAGCCCGGACCGTCAGGCCGCAGGCTTGTCATCTGGCTTGGGGGCCGGACGTCTGGTACTCCATGCCTGCTTCCGGGGCTTGACCGATTTCCTAGGGCCAGCCTGACGAGGAAACGCCTGCGGTTTGGGCCTGCCCTGGGCCCTAGATGACCGAAAGGACGATGGTCCAGAACCAGAAGGAGCAGCGGCCGATGGGAGACAAGTCGATTTGGCTGCCGCCAGCGTGGCCACAATCTTATCCAGATCCGGACCGAAGAGAACTTCTCCGGTAAACGGCAACGCTTCTAGACCCTTCTTGGAATCTGCGTCCGCCTTCCAGGATCGCAGCCACAAGGTGCGACGAGCAGCTACCGCTGCTGAAGAAATTCTAGACACCAGAGTACTAATGTCTAGAGCCGCCTCGTTGATGTAGGTGGCCGAATCACGGAGATTGCCAATCAACTCCGCCTGTTCGGCCGGACAGTCGGAATCAAAAGAAGCCTCTAATGAATCCGCCCAGCGCTCCATCGCTCTGGCAACCCAGCAAATGGCCATAGCCGGCCGTGCTGCCCCCCCCGCAAGGGAATAAGCGGACTTCAGGCAGATTTCCACTTTGCGATCCGTAGCATCCTTAAGGGAGGACATGGATGGCATCGGCAATGTGGCACTACGGACAAGACGGGTCACGTGAGAATCCACCTGTGGAGGGGATTCCCACTTAGCAAAATAATTATCCGCGAACGGATAAGCAACCGCCAGGCATCGCTGCGGCTGGTATCTTTTGCCAGGCTGTTTCCACGCCTCCTCTAAATGGTCCACCAACTGACCCGAAAGAGGAAAGACTGTGGCATCGCCCTTCACGTCTTTGAAAAAGGCATACTTAGACTTAGCCACTGGGGGAACTTCGTCCTCAATCACCAAGGCTGTGCGGACCGCCCGAATAAGTCCAGGAATATATACTTTGGACTTAGCATCAGCGTCCTTAGTATGGAGAGGTTCCTTATCGTAAGGATCCAGAATCTCCCCATCATCAGACGTCCCTTCGTCATCCTCATAAGTAGCGGATAGAGACGCCACCGGCCGTTTATGAGGCCGCATCACAGACTCCCCTTGCAACACATCCGACAAGTGCTGTACAGAACTCGTCAGGGAGTTAACCTACGCTGGCTCCTGAGAAACCGGGAGCGGGGAAATAGGGAGACTGTGGGGTACCACCAATTGTCGTGGGAAACCTTACATGGGTGACGACACCACAGACTGCTGGGCCAAACCCATCGGAGTAAACGCGGGCTGCGGAGCTAACTGGCCCACTAAAGCTGTTAGCGCCTGAGCGAAACAAGCCCAGGGCGGCTCCTGTACCGGTGCTGTAACCGTAAGAGGCCGCGCCATGGACAAACACTGCCGGCAAAGGCCCTCCGCGCTACCCTCCCCCTCCGCTAACGGTACTTTACACGTGGTACACTGTAGCCGGAGGGGAAAATCACTTTCAGACATGATGGCACCACGTATGTGACCCCTCTCACCAATTATATATTAAATAGGCGAGAGACAACCCTGCAGCACCGCACCGCAAGGGCTTAGCAGAAAGAACAGGGACAGTAATAAAGCTGACAGTCTTGAGAAGAAAAGTTACAGGCAGCAGCGCTAGCACAGTCACATACAATGCAAAGAAAATCAATTCCTGCACTAACAGTGCTGGTCACTCAACTACACAGACACAGGGCCTGGTAGGACACAGCGCTGCATACACAGACCTGACCACAGCGGAGGAGAGGTATGCGGGGGGACCCAGACCACGATGCTTCAAATGCAGGCTTCCAGCAGCGTTCACCATGCTTCTGAAAAGATGGCCGCCGAGGAGCAGAGAGAAGGCTGGTCTGGGGGAGGAGCGCCGACACAGGGCCAGTCAGCACAGTGCAGAGAGGGCTGTGTGCAGCAGGGGGAGGCGCCGGCTGTGAGACAGGGAAGGCGCGCTCCCCTGGCATGCATTTAACCCCTGGGACGCCGCAGCGCTACCACTCTGCTGCGGTCCGCTGTCCCAGGGGGTAGTGGAAGCGCAGGTTGGTCGCCTGGCTCCACGCTGCAGCCAGTCCCCAGGGAGCCCCCTGCCTGGGGACTTAGGACCATGTGATCAGCGGGGACCCACCGCGGGACCCCGCTGCTTACCTCTGTCCCCCTTGAATCCGGCCATGGTCCGGAACATCTGGGGTCACCGCTAGCTGTGACCCCAGATGCCCACCAGCATCCCCGGATCAGTACTGGCGTTCTGGTACCAGCGGGGTGTAGGGAAGACAGCATGGACGTCAGGACTGACTGTCCATGCTGTTCATCCAGATGTGCAGCCACAGCTGCATGAAGAAAAAGCTTCAGGGGCTCTTCTAGCCCCCACTCCAACAGGTGCACCCGACTCCGGCCGGGCACCAAACTAAACTGAGGTGCCTTGGCTCGGGGGCGGGGTATAGGAGGGGGACCTAGTGCATCCTGGGAGGCTGAAAGCTTAACTCTTTGGTGCCCTGCGACTGACGTCACACCTATACCCCAAGGTATCCTGTGGATACCCTATGGACCCTGAAGTAGAAAGCACCAAATTGTACCGTCGGGACTGCTGGGGAGTTCAAGGGAAAACGTAGGATGAATCGCATCGTACTAGCGTATGGCCAGCATAGCTGTATACTGTACACTGCTTCCTGTATACTACTATAACTGTATATTATCTTTATATACTGTACACTACCCCCTGTATACTACTGTAACTCTGTATACTATTAGGGGTATTCAATATGGGAGCGAAAACATTGTTTTTGCGTTAATATCGCACTTGTGACGTCATTATCGCAGGTTTTAGTTTTACACTGTATTCAATTCCAAAGATTTTTCGCAGGTTCGAAAAGTCTTTGATAAAAAACGGGGATAACTTTTCACCATTGAATAGGTGTCGAAAAAAAGTGCAGAATTGGGGTTTAGGTGTGCAGGCTTAAAAAAAAATAGCCTGCACCCCTGGGAATGACATTTAAAAAAGAACTGTGTCAAAAAAAGTTATAAAAAAATAGGGACACCCCAAAAAATATATTTAAAAATTGGGGTGAAAAAAAAAAATGGGAAAAAATTGTTTAACAATAGGGAAATAGGTTCAGGGCTATTCTGCAAGTATGCGGCAGGTGTTTTCTAGAACAGAATTATAGCGGCAGGTGCACAATTGCAGAATTTTTAAAAACTTACTTTAGGGACATCAAAATATGCTTGTACCCATTTTCATGTACCCCAAATTTGATGGGACCACTTAAAAAGACGAAAAAAATAACCTAAGTGCTCTTCTGCATCACTTCTTCAATGTCGGAAAAAAAACACCTGCTGCGGCTATTTAAATCCCCGACTTTCAATTACAGGCTAAAACGGGGGTACCCATAGCGATCCCCCATGTTTTTACAACTTTAGGGGGGTCCTACAATTTTTTTAAGGAAAAATTCGTAACTTTACGCAAATCCAACTTCGCAGGCTCTCGTTTTCGTTAAATTCATATTGAATACGGGGATAAGCGGGCGCGCCCCCGATACTTTAACGTAGGTAAAAACTCTGATATGAAACGTAAACTTCGACAGCGAAGTTTACATTTCATATTGAATACCCCTCTATATCTGCATACTGCACACTACCCCCTGTATACTATCTCTGCATAATGTACACTACCCCGTATACTACTGTAACTGTATACTATCTCTGCATACTGTACACTACCTCCTTTATACTACTATCTCTGCATACTGTACACTACCCCCTGTAAACAAGTGTAACTCTGTATTATATATGCATACTGTACACTACCCCCTGTATACTATTGTAACTATATACTATCTCTGCATACGGTACACTACCTCCAGTATACTACTGTAACTAGATACTATCTCTGCATACTGTACACTACCTCCAGTATACTACTGTAACTATATACCATCTCTGCATATTGTACACTACCTCCTGTATACTATCTCTGCATACTTTACACTACCCCCTGTATACTACTGTAACTCTGTATACTATATCTGCATACTGAACACTATCCCCTATATACTATTGGAACAATATACTATCTCTGTATACTGTACACTACCTCCAGTATACTACTGTAACTATATACTATCTCTGCATACTGTACACTACCTCCTGTATACTATTGTAACTATATACTATCTCTGCATACTGTACACTACCTCCAGTATACTACTATAACTATATACTATCTCTACATACTGTACACTACCTCCAGTATACTACTATAACTATGTACTATCTCTACATACTGTACACTACCTCCAGTATACTACTATAACTATATACTATCTCTGCATACTGTACACTACCTCCAGTATACTACTATAACTATATACTACCTCTACATCCTGTACACTACCTCCAGTATACTACTATAACTATATACTATCTCTACATACTGTACACTATCTCCTGTATACTATATCTGCATACTGTACACTACCTCCAGTATACTACTATAACTATATACTATCTCTGCATACTGTACACTACCTCCAGTATACTACTATAACTATACACTATCACAGCATACTGTACACTATCTCCTGTATACTATATCTGCATATTGTACACCATCCCCTGTATAGTATCTCTGCATACTGTACACTACACCCTGTATAATACTGTAACTCTGTATACTGTGACACTACCAGTGTATACTTGTCACGGTCCCCCCTGTATACGGTGGAGCCTTGCAGCAAAGCTCAGGCCCCCGCACGTACCTCGAACAGCTCCGCGGTGGTGGCCATGTCGCTGTGTGTGTATAGAGCGGGAATGGGGTCCCGGCCAGGCTCAGGCTCACAGCGCCATATAGTTCCCGGGCGGGGATCAGAGCGCTACCATCCTCACCGGAAGTGATGGAGGGAGCGGAAGCGGGGCGCGCACAGCTGTTGACATCTGACCCCCGGGCGGGTGAGACCGGAAGTGGATGGAAGTCAGCAGTAGTGCACACTGGCTGCAGGACGGGAGGGAGTGTGACTGTCCCGGGTGAGGGGCGCAACCGGGAGCTTTCCGTTATCGCCAGATGGCATGCTCTCACTCTACATGGCCGTTAGGGCATGCTGAGAGCTGTAGTCCACCAGCAACCGCAGAAGCACAAGTTCGGCTCAGTGTTGTTGTGAAGCCTCTGCTTCCCAGTTCCTCATTCATAGCAGAACGGACAGCTTGTGGCTTTCTAGTTGTTGTGGAACTACAAGTGCCAGCATGCCCTGTCAGACTATAACTGGTAACAATCTAAAATATGTTCCAGGGACCCTTACTGCTGAGCCGGTGCACTCTGTCACATCACCTGGGGGGCCTTATACTGTCCCGCAAATATTGTGTTTACTGATTACTACAGGGTCATAAGGAGGGCTGTGTGGCTGCACTGTGTGGGTAGAGACATTATGGGGTAGATATACTAAACCTTGGAGAGAGAGAAACCTCCAGGCAATCCGCTCCTGACTGCATTTTTCAAACACAGCCTGTAAATCATACTTGCTGACTTTTTATATCTCCTTCGGGAGTAGCCCAGATAAGAGATGCAGCTGGCTACTTCAGCGGGCGAGGCTGAGCTTACATGTCATTAGGCCCCGTCATGGCAAACTGTCGCAAATCGCCACTCAAATATTCTGTTAAAACCACTTCCCAGATGTGGGGGGTGAAATAGAGACCTAGGACTCTTCATTGAGATTTTCTTTATTACATTGTATGTTAATAAATACAATGCTGTTTAAATTGCCATGCATTTTAATTATGTGAAGAAACTGAATTTGTTTATTAAATATACTAAGGGGGGAATTCAATTCTGAGCAATGTGCTACTTGACATAGCTGCACATATACTGTAGTTAAATACAGCAGACAAACGTCATTCGTTTTCCTGCACACTTTTACTGTGCATGAGGCAAAATTAACGAAGGTATAGGGACGGAATGCAGTTCCAGTGGCACTCAGTGCCCGTTGCTCTGAATGCAGTTCCCAATCATTTCCATTTCTACGTGTTCATTTACACTAGTTATATTAGTGACAAACTTTAATTTCTGATAGGGTACAAAGTTCTGTAAGTACAATTGCATATATGATATTGGGGGGGAGCAAATCAAAGGTTAGAAAGAGATAAAGTACCAACTAATCAGCTCCTAATTGTCATTTTTCAAACAATCTGTAAAGTGTCAGGAACTGATTGGTTGGTACTTTATCTCTCCGTATCTGTTTCATAATAAATGCACTCTTTTATACTTACATTGTAGAATGCAAGTTGCTTATTTGTTGCTATATCTCCGATATCGATGAAACAATCAGTTTGCTAAAATCTATGTTGTTATGTAGGTTCCTGTTAAATGTGATTATTACTCATGCAAAATAATGCCTGTTCGTGGACTATGGATCTTAGATCATCGATTTGAGGAATGTGGAGAGGTAAAATTTTCAAGGTAATAATATTCCTTATTATTTTGCTTATATATTCTTACACGTGTGTTTTGTACTATTTACATCTTTCCGTGAGTAGATGTATTGCTAAGTGCATTGGTTATGCACCACAAAACATCTTGGTTTTGTACTTGTCCACCACAGAACACCTCAATGATTAGACCTACATTCCACCCTTAAGAGACGCATCTGTAAACTAGAAGCAGGAAAATACAAGCCTTTTTTATTAAATAAAACTTTTCTGTTTTTCTTCTAAAATACTGTTTAATTTAGCCTTATTTGTATATAAACAAATTCATGAGATTAAGGAGACATCTGGACTCTCTAATACCTCTTTTACACCAGAGCAAAAACCTGGGTTTTTGCTGGGTCTACCCGGGTCGCAGCTCAGTGTAAAAGGGTCCCTGAAAAATAACCTGGGTCAAGTGACCCTGCAATCCAACCCAGGTAGCTACCAGGGTTGGACCCAGGATGGACCCAGGTAATGGTGCAGTGTAAACGGTGCAACCCAGGTTATCTGATCTGAATCATGCCTAAAATGAGCTGATTGGTGGTTGTGGAGCAGTCACCTCCCACTTTTTATGACCTCACAGGTTTAGCAGGGCAGACCTGAGTTCAGTGTGAACAGGGCTGACCTGGGAGTAACCCAGATCAAAGGTGCAGTGTAAATGGGTCTGACCAGGGTTGGAACCATGTCCAAAAACCCAGGTCGGACCTGGGTTTTTGGTGGAAAAGAGGTATAAATGATGTTCACTTTTAATGTATCTCCTTGATCACCATCGCGACCATCAACCTGGTCGGTCGTTAAGCTGTGGGTGGTAACCCACAGCTTAACGATCGACAAGGAGGCGGCCATTCAGGATGCAAGCGGCCGCCCTGGTTCAGTGCGACCGCTTGCACCTAACGACTGCCTCTGAATGAGGTCCTATGTCCATGGAAAAACGGAATACTGACAAAATCTATAAGACGTTGTTTAACTTACTATTATTAGAACACTGCTCGACCTTCTGAGTGATTATCAATAGGTTTACAGCAATAGTAGACTTTTTTTTTTATTAAAAGATTGCCAATGTGCAACACCTAAATTATCATTAACGCCTGCAGTTATTTGTCTCCATACACTTTGCAATTAAGGATTTGCTTGAATGTGTAATTCTCTTTGCTTGAGGAGTGTTACACTGTAATGTTTTAAGTGTGCAGGTCTTGTTTTTTATTTGAAACCTTTACAAAAGGTTTAATGAACTGAAGCATTTGAATCAGGTATATATATATATTTTTTTCGGTTCTTAGTGCCTTGGAATTGGTCCCTGTTTAGTTACAGGTGACACTGAAAGGCATCAAAGAATTTGGGACATTTTTTATAACATCAGTTTTTATTTAAGCAACATAAGGAAGGGGATTCAGAAATAAAAGGGATGTGGATATACAGTATGGGAAGCCAAATATTCAGATATATCCTTAGTACAGTATAATAATATAAACAAATTATCACAACATGAAGAATACACATGGTAAGTAAACCATCTCCATACTGTTGCCTCCACCAGCCTGAAGAGTTGTGACGATGCAAGAAGCATCTATGCATGTCTCCATATCCCCACCCTACCATCTGCATGGCGTAATTGTAAAGGTGATTAATCAGACCGCATGACCTGTTTCCAATCATTTGTCCAATTCCTGGTTTCCTGAGCAAACAGGAGGCGTTTTGCAGCAGATGTCAAAGGCGTACAGACAGACCTGTTTGTGTAGACAATACAATGTAATATCCTACTTCCTATTTGTTGTGAGGCCATCTGAATTGGTCCCTGATTCAGATATTCCATAATTTGATGCACTGTTGCCCATATGTGGGACTGAATAAGTCTACACACACTCTGCTCGAGCGCCCAGTAAACGTTTATGACCACAAGCCTTACACTGACACATCTTTATGTCTCCTGGTCTACTCTGTGTACACTTTAACAATTGCCACCCTTGAACAATTTATTAGAGCAGCCATTTTGCTAATCCTCACACTGCTGTTGCAAGCGCCCGCAATCATTCCACGTTCAAAGTTTGTCAGATTGCGTCATTTACATATTTTATGAGTGATACATTTCATTAGTCTGTTCCTATACAGATTCAGACATCCTACGTAAGCATTATCTGCGGAAAAGCTACTTTGAATAAAATAGCCTGGGCGGGTCATAATAATTTGTCCATTGTGTATTTTTATTATATGTACAGTGTGTTGCACGATTGGTAGTCTTTGCTTAGTGGCATAAAGCATATGGGTCTCCACATGGTAAAAATCTATATTTTTTAACATAAATTGGCTTCATCAACTCAGTTAAACAGATTGTTTGAAAGAAAATACCTACTCCAATGAGGTCCATTCTTAGAAGAGGGCAGCTAAGCCACTTTTACTATTGCGAAGTACAAAGTCCACAGTCCTTGCAATGCTGAAATCCCCCTCAGCCAGTGTCGCTGATCCCTCTGCCTGGTTCCAGCTGTCCAGGGACAGAACACCCTCCTATATCTAACTGTCTAATGCACCAGTCGTAAATCTCTGTAACACAGAACTATGTTACTAAGCCAATTCTCTAGGAACAGACCACCTACAGATGTGTCACCATGCACCTAACCTCAAATCATGCCAAATAGCCACGGACTTTGCGACTTAGCTGCACCAAGCTTCCCACCAGAGACCTTTCACAATAGGTACAATGCATGGGGCACCTGAATACTAATGCTGGAATTTGATGTAGCTGCTGTGTGTGACTCTGCTAATCTGGGTAAAAAGGTAAAAGACAGAGGTCTGATAGCAATGACCCGCGCCTTGCCTTACGCCATCGTACTTAATCTACAACATTGTACCCATTTCTTTGCAACAAAAATAGTTATTTTTAATGCTTCTGACACTATAAGTGGATTTGTATGTGTCTACAATGCGAATAAGACACAAAATTCAGGAAAAAGTATGGGAAATGCTACCCGTATCTGAGTCGCTCCAGGCACCTGGTGCCATATGGCGCAAAAACGCTAGGTGAATGAGAGCACATCTGTATATTCTTTCAACTTATATCCGGTCTAGTGTCGCCTCGCTTCCTACTGAGCTGCTCATTGGGGTGGTAACACACCTTTACGATCCTACTGTAGAGGATTCCAAATTGTAGATCACAAATAAAGTAGCACAAGTTAGCCTGCAAACACCACAAATGACGTTTTCTGTCAATTACATACTGAACAAATTAGGGTTTTATTTTACATATTGATTTTATGCAAGTTTTGTACCTCAAGAACACTGATCTTGCTTTTTAATGCATGCTGTGTTAATAATGTTTGCAACTGTGTGGCCAATAACTTAATGAAATTATCCCTGGCCTCTTTACTGGACAACATTACTACACACCATTTACAAGGGCTCGGTATGGGATCCCAGCACTGATGATGCCGGCGTTCAGAATCCCCTAACCTACCTCTCCCGCAGCCTAACCGCCCCTCCCACAGCCTAACCCTAACTCCCCCCTAGAGCCTAAACCTAATACTCGCCCTCAGGATCATAGCCGTCGGGATTCTGGAGCCAGTATTTTTATTTCTGTCGTGATTCCAGCTTTGGGATTCTGACCGTCAGCAATGTGTACGCCGGGATGCCGACTATATCCCCATTTACAAATGCCAGTTTGCTTTGTGGGACCTGCAACTTTGGTATTTACAACATAATGCTGCACACAATGAGCAATTAATTTGTATTCATTAACCTCACAACCATACAGTGTAACTAAGAAGATATAAATTACATCCACTAGAACAACAGGCCTTGCATTGTCGTTTAAAGTGAGTGACAAATCATCGGACTTGACTTATATTCTTGAGGTACTGTTCCGTGTGACTTGATAGGCTAAGTTGTTTTTAATATTAATTCAGGGCCCGATTAAGCAAGGAACGCACGCTAGCAGACGCACGCACCCATCCGCTGCGAGAAAATGCTAATCAATGCGTACGCACGGAGACCGCAACACAAGATGCAGATGCCCAGCCCCATATTAAGCCGCCCTTCTCCCTTTACTCACAGCCTGATCAGTACACAAGATAGCATAAACATCGGTAACATCGAGAACCATCGGACTCATACACACAATAGTGGTTGACCTGACCTGCTGCAGGATTTTTGCCGCTTCCTGTGTACAGCTTACGGTATGGCTGCGTATGCCACCGCACTGCCTTAATTATGCACACCCCATATAATGGCGTCCCAACGCACAGGCACGTCTGCGTTCGCCCAACCACCCCTCGTCACCACCCACAACCAGCACTTCCTGTCAAACAATATTGGAAGGGTCTGCGTGCGCACTGCGTGTAGTCTGCGTATCATAACCCGATCACACTGGCTAGTACGCACATGCGCAGTGTGAATTAATCGACAGATTGCGTGCATTCTCTCCTTAGCGTACCTTGCTGAATCAGGCCCTCAGTCCACACAATAGCTGCCTTTGGTGCCTGTATGTGATTTGTCCACTTAAAGAAAGGTCTATGCATTGGTAGAAGCTCACCTCAGCTACATCTGGTGCTGTTCCTCCCAATCAGGTTAAGTTTCAGAATATACTATGTCTATCGTAAAATCATTAATTACATTTATTAGACAGCAGTCAAGCGTATTAGACTGGAAAAAACAAATAAGTGGGAGCGCAATGTGTCAATTAAATAAATAAATAAACCCAGATAGTGAGAATAATAAAAAAGTATAGGGCTCAAATGAATGAAAAAATTCAGCTAAAACTAGTGTAGATAAATAGAATTAACATTCAATAGACATATGACATGTGGACCATAATGGTCAGTAATGGAATAAAAGAATGAGTTACTGGAACTCTCGAATTAATGTTCAAAGACATATAAAGCAGATAGCACCATATTAAATTCACAATATAATATAAAGACAAAACACACATAGAAACACTTATATATAAAATTGTGGGATGATTCAATCAGTAGATAGATGGCTTCCAGGTAAATGGAAGCAGGATCAACAAACAGAATTGTAGTAGTAAGTCAGGCTCCTTTGAATGTCATATGAGATGAAATAAGCACGTATAGAATGTCATAATAGACTCATGTGGATAAAGACACACGTTGAGTGTGTGATTAATATGGCATAGATGAAAGTTTTTGGAGCAAATATTGAATGTACCTGCGCCGGTATGGCGATGAGCATGTAGCGTGGTCAGAGGGCAGTGTCCGGAATGCCGCTCTGCAAATCTGTGCTGTCCGCTTGAGGGATGAAATCCCGTCTAGTGATAGTCAGGCTCTAGCTGCATGCTGACAGTCACAGTGTGGTTATACGATACTGATTTCTGGCTGTGCCGGTCTCTGGTTCTTTGTAACGCGTTTCTCAGCCTAAGTGGGTCTGGCTGTTACCTCTGAGGAAACAGCCAGACCCACTTAGGCTGAGAAACGCGTTACAAATTACCTTACTGGTGGATATTCAAGAATCCTTTTTAATACATACCAACAGATGTACCATACATCCACCATCGGGCCAATACCCCTGAGTGAGCTCACTTTACAACGGGAGTTGTGAGAGCCAAGACCGGCTACCACAAAGGCAATACAGAGCCTGATCTGCAATAACCAGAGACCGGCACAGCCAGAGATCAGTATCGTATAACCACACTGTGACTGTCAGCATGCAGCTAGAGCCTGACTATCACTAGACGGGATTTCATCCTTCAAGCGGACAGCACAGATTTGCAGAGCGGCATTCCGGACACTGCCCTCTGACCACGCTACATGCTCATCGCCATACCGGCGCAGGTACATTCAATATTTGCTCCAAAAACTTTCATCTATGCCATATTAATCACACACTCAACGTGTGTCTTTATCCACATGAGTCTATTATGACATTCTATACGTGCTTATTTCATCTCATATGACATTCAAAGGAGCCTGACTTACTACTACAATTCTGTTTGTTGATCATGCTTCCATTTACCTGGAAGCCGTCTATCTACTGATTGAATCATCCCACAATTTTACATGTGTTTCTATGTGTGTTTTGTCTTTATATTATATTGTGAATTTAATATGGTGCTATCTGCTTTATATGTCTTTGAACATTAATTCGAGAGTTCCAGTAACTCATTCTTTTATTCCATTACTGATCATTATGGTCCACATGTCATATGTCTATTAAATGTTAATTCTATTTATCTACACTAGTTTTAGCGGAATTTTTTCATTCATTTGAGCCCTATACTTTTTTATTATTCTCACTATCTGGGTTTATTTATTTATTTAATTGACACATTGCGCTCCCACTTATTTGTCTTTTCCTGTGATAATTTATAGAGGCTAGCCACCTCTCTTGTGGTTGAGCTGCCATAGATTGTCCTATTCTCAGCTCAGTGCTACAGCGCCTCCTATTTGTGTTTTTATTACTGTCTATGTAAGCGTATTAGACTGCATTTTAATTTTTGACCACACAAATGAATTGAAATAATGCATATTATTTATTGCTGTATTTTTGTAACTTGCAGACATTACCCTACAGTAGAAAAACGAGCCAAGGCGTTTAACAGGTCAAGCTATGTGAACGTCCCTGATAATGAAGAGCTCTTAAAAGCCTTGCTCCACGAACTGGGATTGACGGAAGAGAATAAAAAGTTTGTGGAATACAGAGATAATTGTTCCAGAATCAATAAAACAAATGTGTACTCCTTGACCGTTTCTCAAGGGAAACTCTGGCCTGTCCTGGCCATTCAAAATGGCAACTTCATCTATGTGTGTCTTCCTCTAGTAGAGCAGTCACTGACTCCTCCTCCACCACTTATAAATATAAACAGCATCTCTGAAGCATTTGCCCTTTTATCCGGTATGATGCTGTTTATTAATTCCGGACTCAACACAGAAGCAGATATTTCATCGAAGCTCACGCAGCTCCCTCTTCTGATAAGTCAGGCTTGTCCGCTGGGCTCGCCCGTAAATACAGACTTGCTTTCCCTGTCTGATAATGTAAGCAGCACCTCAGCGAACCAAAGTTATAAATCCCCAGCATGGAAGACCAGCAAACAGAAGGGTAAAGCTCAGATTGAAGTATACATCACAGAGAAAGTGAATTCCACTCAGTATGACAAAGGTGATGATAGTGATATGTGGCAGGTATATGGGACAGTCTACTGCAAGGTGAGTGGCTATCCTATATCTGTCTGCTGCCAGTTATACTATTTTTCTAATGGATGTTGCTGTTGTCATTTCCTCACAGCTTCAACTAGTATTCCCCTGCCCCCATTGGTTTGTTCTCAGTCATCCTTCCAAGTCAGAGGATGGAGAAAATAAACTATGACTTAAGCTGGGTACACACTATACAATGTGTGACCCAGCAGATGGAACAACGTGATGTAACAATATATAGCGTACCATACACACTACTCGCTCCGGTGTATGACGGTGCAATACATAATTTCTTGCTGCATAGCGTTCATTGCATCGTTCCATGTGGCGTGCATGCACATTCGTGCGTACACACTATGCGATCTGCATGATGTATTAGTGTTCACTCTATGTCCAGCGCCGGGCAGTTTGCAGGACCTAGAAAATGGGCACTTCTGTGCGCGTCTGAAAAGGGGCGTGTCTTTATGACGTGTCCCCTTTTCATCACTTGGGGGCGTGCCCGGTACTTACGGACATGCCAGGCAGCCCCCAAGTGCTGCGGTCACGGTGTATGCATTCACCGGTGGTGACTGATGCACCGCCATTTTCTCCACCCCGGGACACTAGCCCATGGGAGGGGACAGAAACCGCAGGCTGTTACAGCAGGGCGCCGGAGGGTAGGGTGCTTTTTGCCCTTTAGAAATGGGGCATGGCGCGGCGCCCTGCTGAAACAGCCTAGCGGGAACGGTAATGTATTGGTCCGATCCCTGTCAGAACGATATATTGTACGATATATCTTATAGTGTGTACTCAGCTTAACTGTTCCCCTGCACATCTATGTTATGTGTCCTAATAACTAATTGTCTCTAGGTCTTATGATGTTCATACAAACTAATAATGGAGCAATCATGGGTAATTGTCCAGATTATGCAATTTGTGTGGCCCTAAAATTACTTTTATGCTCAATAACGATCTTATGCACTAACAGGTTACAGTGAGGAAAAATTAATCCACTCATTCTGCTGGAACACCTAATGGCTGTACCTCATCCAAGTCAGCCACTATGTGTGTGGCCATATTGTATAGTATCTTATGGCTGACTCACGGATTGATATCTACAGGCAGTTTGACATAGTTACACCAAATAGTCCACCCTTTGCTTCTAGTATGGGATTAATACAACCCATATCCGGATCAGTCTTAATTTTTAGAGAATGCCAGAAAAAGCATCTGGAATGTAATTTGTATTGGTGTGCAGTATTTGAGTCCCTCATGATTCTGTTGTTTGGCGTGACCAGTGAATGACAGTCTGATTATGGGGTAGATTTAATAAAGCTTCTAGCAATGAAAAGTGGTGGTGGTATATGTAATAGGCTGTAGACTTCAGGCATAGGTGAGTCCTGTGCGAGCCTGCACTATGTTTTAAAGTAAAAGTCATTTAAAAGACAAAACCAGGTTTATTTTGCCTTTTAAATGATTACTTCTTTAACCACTTAACTGACAAATTTTTTGTCCAAAAACCGCTCCGAAATTGTTGTTTTTCTACTTCAGGGTCCATATAGGGGTCCACAAGGTGACCTTGGGGTATAGCTGGATCCTGGATCCTCGGGCACCACGGAGTTAAAGCTTTCAGCTGCTCCCAGGATGCACTTGGGTCCAACCTCCCCTATACCCCGCCCCCGAGCCACCGGCACCTCAGTTTTAGATGGTGCCCGGCCGGAGTCGGGTCACCCTGCGGGGTGGGCTGCAGGAGCAGCCCCCTAAAGCTTTTAATTTTTTATTTAACTTAGTTAAATTTATTTATTTATTTTTTACTACAGTTTTTCTCCAGAGCGGCAGCGCTGGGCTGTCTGTACAGACGCCCACGCTGCCGCTCCTTCTCCCTGCTGGCGCCGCGACGCCAGCACTGAACTGGGGATCGCGGCGGGGGAAGCCAGAGTCTGTACTAGCCGGACTCTGGTTTCCCCCGGGACTGCTGCCGGAAGACGCCGGGGAGATCAGATAAGCCGCGCACCGTTGATTAGCGGCGGTGCGCGGGTTCCTTTCAAATGCAGTCCCATGCCCCCGGTCTAGGGGACAGACCGGGGGCGCTAGCAGTGGCGGCGGGCCCCCCCTCCAGCGGAGGCATACCCCGCCAGACCACTAGACCACCAGGGTTAATATCGCGGCAAGTGGGATGCCGGCAACCCGGGGGTTAATATGCTAGCCAGGGGAGGAAGCCTTCCCTGTCTAGCGGCTCCTCCCCTCAGATCAGCGCGCCTTTCAGCACGGAGTCTGGCGTCGCTGAGCTGCAGATTACTCGGGCCACTCCTCCTCTGAGGTCTCCAGCGGCCATTTTCTCTGTGGCAGCGCAGATACTCTCAGGGAGCACGCGGACCGGTCCCACTGTGTATCTCTCCCCTGCAAAAGGACAGTGTACACAGCACTATAGCCCTCCCAGACACTGAATCTGGGCAGGTTGATTGTAGAGGAAAGGTGCAGTGAGTATATCTTCCTGCATGGTATGTGACTTTTGCTAGTGCTGCCTGTCTGTGTCTTTTTTCTACTTACTGTCAGCCTATACCTACCCCTTTCCTTCTCCTACAAGCCCTACAGGTGTGCGGGGGAAGGGTGTTTCTACTGACCTCACCTATATGGATCACGTATTTGTGAGGTCCGTCACATACAGTTGTGTGCTACACGGTGCCATATTGTGGGCTGTTGTCCAGCACACGGGTGAGTGCGCACGTTTTCTTCCAACGTCATGTCCGAGGAGGAGATTGAGCACTCCGGGGCTCCGGTATTGTTCTCCTGCAGGCGCTGTTCTGCAGGAGTGGATAGGGAGGATTTGTCACAGGACGGCCTGTGTGGACGGTGCCAGGTGCTCCCTGGTATGTCTAAACCTCCCATGTCGCAGGAGCCACCATGGACGATGTTTTCCCAGGTGCTGGTGTCCATCGCGGACCGTCTGTCGGTCCCGACTGCCGCCCCTTCTAGGGCGTTGCCCCAGCCTGCCATCCCCCATTCCCCGGGTGTCCCACAATTATTGCAGACTCCCCCGGGGTCTCAGCCTGTTGGTCCCTATGCGGGGTTGCCAATGTATATTCAGTCCACCCCTGTGGCACAGCAGGCTGTGGTGCCGTTTCAGGCTCCTGTGGCAACTCCTCCACCCTGGGTGGATGCGCTTTCCCACACTGTCCAAGATTTGGCGGCAACATCTTCGGCTTTTCAGTCGATGTTGCGCAGTGATGTGCCCTCCAGGGCGTCTAAACGCTCAGTCATGGCGCAGGCTGCGTATCTTCCGGATTCTGAGGGGTCCTCGGATGATGGTGAGGTGCAGGATGACTCAGCCTCAGATGCCTCAGTCCAGGAGGTAGACACTAAGTCTTCCATCAATGTGCGGGCTCTGGTTAAGGCGGTGCGGGCCATTCTTCTGATTGAGGATGAGGCACCCGCTCCCAAGTCGAGGTATCCTAGTTTTAAAAGAGCTAAGGTTACTTCTGCAGCGTTCCCCTTGTCTGATCAGTTGACTGATCACATGGCGGTGGCCTGGCAGACACCCAGTAAGCGTTTCCTGCCACAGAAACGCTTGGCGTCCAATTATCCATTCCCGGAGGCGCATTGTAAGAAATGGGAAACTCCGCCTGCAGTCGATTCCCATGTAACACGCCTCATCAGGAGTGCTACTTTGCCATTGCCGTCTATATCCTCGCTGAAGGATCCTACGGACAGGAAGGTGGAGACTTGTTTAAAGTCTATTTATTCTCTCTCAGGGGCGGTAGCCCGGCCGTCCATGGCCATCTCCTGGGTGGCCAAGGCCATTGAGGGGTGGGCCAACGCCTTGGAGGACGCGTTTACGGATGAAGCTCCGGACGTCCAGAGGGCGTTGTTAGGACAGATGAGAGATGCCGCCTCCTACATTGGAGAAGCATCTTTGGATGCTAGCCTGTTGACCTCTAGGGTTTCGGCGGCAGCAGTGTCTGCTCGTAGATCCTTGTGGTTGCGGTCTTGAAGAGCAGACGCGGATTCAAAGAAAGGCTTGGAGGCCTTACCTTTTAATGGAGAATTACTATTTGGTCCAGACCTGGACAAAATAGTAGATACCCTGGCGAAATCCAAGTCAGCCTTCCTCCCTTCAGCTACTACACCTGCTAAGGTTCGGAGCTCGGCCTTTCGTTCCTTTCGGGTTCAGGGCAAGGCAAAGGGTCAGTCCTTCCCGAGGCAGTCCGCACCCAAGACCGCCTCAAAGCCAAAGAAGCAAGCCTGGAGTGCTAGGCGCCCTTCTTCCAAGCCAGAAGATAAGCCTTCTGCGTGATGGGACGGGCCTCCCTCTGGGGGACCCCAGAGTGGGAGGTCGACTTCTTCAATTCGCCCAGTGCTGGCACAATACCACCACGGATGCCTGGGTGCGAGAAGTGGTCTCCCAGGGGTACGCCCTGTCTTTTCGGCACAGGCCGCCTTGCCAGTTTTTTTGCACAAGTCCTTCTCAGGACAAAACCAAGGCCTTGCAGGTTCAGGAAGCCATAGAGGCCTTGCTGACGGCGGGGGTCATTATACCCGTACCACAGTCTCACCGTGGGATGGGGTATTACTCTACGCTGTTTCTGGTGCAGAAACCCAATGGCTTTCATCGCCCCATCCTCAATTTGAAGTCCCTGAACAGGTTTCTCAGGGTTCCCAAAATCAGGATGGAAACTTTGCGTTCCATCATTCTGGCGATGGAACCGGGGGATTAT